>JAQQZR010000018.1:13455286-13484112 GCA_030068235.1 Notoglanidium macrostoma
TGTGTGTGTGTGTGTGTGTGTGTGTGTGTGTGTGTGTGTGTGTGTGTGTGTGTGTGTGTGTGTGTGTTTCTGCAGGGAACCATGCCAACTCTGAGGTCAGCTTGCAGGCCTGGTCACATGACTGTCTTTATTTTCTAATCTGCCCAGCAGTGCCTTTGACATTCCTGTGATAAGACGTGAAGTCCAGAGGAACACATCCTGAGCCTAAAAAATGACACGTTTCAGCTGAAATATGAGCTTGTACGCTACATAGTGGTTAGTGGAGGGGGGAGGGGGGGAACCTGACGCTAACTAAGTGATGCTTATTAGGTAGTAGGTGTCAGAGCAGAGCTGAGAGTCGAGACTTCCTGCCAAATAGTGAGCCAGGCTGATGGGGACTGGGAGGGCCACTTCCTGCATTGTTACTGTACTTAAATGGGGATTAAAGTCAAGACTGTCATGTTGTTAGTGGCAGCCATTGCTGTTTCCTGTAGAGCTGAAAGACAAAGTGAATGTATTCTTGTGTCTTGACCTTGGAGTGACAATTTGTGTTTTGGTTTCTGTTTCCATGTATTTGTATTTATCTTGTAAATGTATCATAAACTTTATGTTTGCTCTAAAGAGAACAGAAGTTTTCTTCCTCCCAATATTTTACAGAAAAAGAGACTTTTAAAAAGTGATGCCAAACATGACATTGATTTAGAGTCACATTTCTTCGGCGTGACTGCATATTGTCATATGGAACTAAATTAATCCAAGAAAATGCTACATCCAATTAAGAATTATAAGGAGCTTTGTATGATAGTCCTCTGATTCTTATTTATGATTTAATGATAATGGTGCTTAAGCAACATGTGCGCCATAATGACCCAAAATGCACCCTGTGGGTTTTATTTTATCTAATTAAATCAAGTATTGCTGTACTAAGCATATCTTATATAACCTTAATAGGTCAGTATGTGCTATCCCAAGTGACAGGAGGGTGCCACTTTGTCTTAGTTAATCAATAGATCTATTGCACTGGATGTGATTTTGTAGTCTCTTCTTTGTCCCTATAAGAGGACAGTTGATTTATGTTCTTTGACATGGTGTGTATTGTGCATCCTGTATTTAAAAAAAAAGATATTAACCATATTTATTTAAGGAGAAATGTAATGCAAACTCGAAAGTATGGTTTTATTTGTACAACCTACATGATCTGAAAACCATTGGTTTATATCTGGCAGCTTTGAACTCGACATCAGCGCACACACCCATCAGGAAATGATTGCTAAAAAAAATGACGATGAGATCAACACTGTATATACATGTCTGTGTGGGTGTATTTGTGTTTATCAGGTCTAAGTCACAGGAGGATTACAGTATCCACACCAATCCACCCACCCCCACCAATCCTTCCATTTACTTACATTCACACACTCATGCACAACCATCTCTGTTTGGTGCTGTCAGATCAAAGATGTAGTTTTATGTAGGAATAACACCACTTCATTTGAAAGCTTTGCCTAAAGCTCTGATAACTAGAATAATATGTTGAAGTTCAAGACAAGTGCACACACTGTGTTATTACACTGTGCATACACACACACACCCACACATATATATGAATATAATGCACCTTGTAGATTTATATATATTATATATTAAATGACAGCTGGTAATATTGCCACTTCACAACTTCAGGCTCTATCATGTTCATGTAGAGCTTCTCTGCATGTTCTCCCCATGTCCATAAGGGTTTCCTCTGTATTGTCCAGTTTCCTCCCAACGCCCAGTGCCAGTAGGTGAAATTGCTTCTAGCTGTGAATGAGTGTGTGAGTGTGAGCATGTATGGTGCCCTGCGATGCGATAGTCCCATACAGGGGGTGTTCCTGTGTCACGCCCAGTGTTCTTGGGGTAAGCTCCTGAGCCACAATGACCCTGATCAGTATAAAGATGATTTAATGATGTATGCATCCCTAATGCCTGGATCAGACTACACAAATTTTCACATGATTTTATCAAATTTCCAGCACTGGGAATGTCTGGAATAACGAACGGGTGTTGTAATGTGAGATAACGGAAAAACAGCAACGCAGAATCGCTGACACCCCATGACACCCTGATGAAAAGTATAGAAAGTCAGATATTTTTTTTTTTTTGCATTTTCTCGCCTAGTTTGACAACTCCAACGACATTTCTCTTGACGTTCCTTCTGACCCTCCTCCCCGATGACATGCAAGGACATAAACAATGATTGGTCAGGGACAAACTTGCCAGTCTCTCTAATCTGACTGATGATTGCCTAATCTGACATGGTGACTAATGTGAAAGACAGAAACATTGTGCAGTCTGACCTTGGCATAACAAGGTTCTAGGGTTCAGTCTCACCTGTGTGAGTTAGAAGGGGTATGGGGGAAGTTCATTGGAAAAGGGCAAGGGGGGGTTGTTCAGATCTTTTGCCCTCCATGTTATTGGTCATGGTCAGGGATAATGGTCTTATGTGTACTTGGCTGCTCCCGGCGTGCACGAGCGCGCATGCGCACTGCGGTCACGCCGCGGTTCGTCTGCGTGCGTGTGCGCGAGCGAGCGAGCGAGAGAGAGAGAGAGAGAGAGAGAGAGAGAGAGCTTGCGCGTGCGTGTGTATGAGTGTGTATAAGGCGCATTATTTGGCAGCCGAGGCGGCGGAGCGGGGAGGGCTGAGCTCAGGGTATCCCCGCGATTCTTGTTCTTTCCCTCCTCTTCATGCTAAATTATCGGAGTTAATTGTCACTCAAAAGCTGAAGAAAGGACCTGTGATAAACGGATAAGCACCTCTCGGAGCCGGTAAGTGAGATAAAAGCGTTGTGTGAAGTTTTTGAGGAGGAGGAGGAAGAGGAAGAGGAAGAAGAGGAGGAGGAGGAAGAGGAGGAAGAGGAGGAGGAGGAGGGACGGTGTATCGGAGAGAATCCGTTTTATTCGGACTTATCGAAAGCTCTTCTTCCTCTCCTCCTCCTCTTCCTCTTCTTCCTCTTCCTTCTCCACCGCCGCGACGCACTGAACGCCGTTACAAAGTAGATGATGCACTTTTATTTCCTCAGCGCCGATTAACGAGCTCTGAGTGACAACAAGAGGTTCAACAGCACCCCGAGAACTACTAAAACATCTCCGTGTGATTTATTGAAGTTCTGGTGGCACGCGGGCAGCATTGTTTTCGAAAAACTCAGTTCTGGTGTTTGGTTTCGTAATCTCGATGCACTGAAGCGCCGTGTCTGGTGGATAAACGACTAGTTATCTGTCCGAGTTGGACATTTTTTTTTTTGTTCACCCCTTTTGGTCAGTTGGCGGTACAGTACACTAATACAGTGACTCACAGATCCAGTGGGCGCCCGGGTAGCTCTCAGGAGGACGTGGTTATCCTGGAAATGGAGGATATTTTGCTCGTTCAAGTCTTGAAAGTTTAAATTTTGCGCTGCTTCCCCCCCTCTCTCTCCGAAACGCGAGGTAGGTAAGGCTAGCAAGTTTAGCCTGCTAACGTTTCAGCCCTTGATTGGCTTGAACCGTGATGGCGAGTGCCAGCTTGCTACTGTTGTTATTATTGTTTAAAAAAAAAAAAAAAAACGGAAAAGTTTTTTGTATGTTAATTAACTTAAGTTGTGAATTTGGTATGTTGGGTATGTCAGTTATTTCTGTTGTAACAGTAAATTGTTGTATTTGACACAGTTGATAATATTTAGCTAATATTAGGTAGGATAGCTGATTTTGATTTGCTAATAATAATAAATTGCATTATAACCGTCATTATTTGTCCTATTTCTGTGTAACATTTCCGTCATCCGGTCTGACATACTGCTTTTTGCCGGTGTGTGGATAAACACGCGGTGTTATTTTGAAAGGGAGCAGTTTATATTTGTTTATTATTTTTTTCAATGTTGAGGTGATAAAAGGGGGTAATAATGGTGGACGTCGTGTCTTAAATTTTTTTTTTTTTTTAAAGTATCCCCAGTCGTGGCACTTAACCCGACAAGGCTGCCAGTTTTTCTGCTGTTATCACAATAAAAGTCCCCTGGCTGTAATCTTCCTCCTCTTCATCTTCATCCTCATCATCCTCTTAAAGCTACACGTGCGGAATAGAGCGGTGCACGCGCCGCTGCTGCAATACAGCTTGTAGCCTGTACTGTATGTGAGCGCGCGTGCGTGGTTTTTATTAAACATTCTTACCGATTCTTTTTTTTCTTTGCACTTTTTCATGACGTTTGTTCAGATTTGTACTTTAATGAAGTGACTTTTGAAGCTCCTGGACGTCACAGACTGCGTCCAGCTCCTCTTTCAGACTATACAATATCATAGGATTCAGCTAAACCGAAATGATTCGATACATTTCAATTCACTTCTGATTCGATTCAGAATCAAATATGAATCATATCAGGTCAATTTTTACGTTTTCCACCTCAGTAAAGTCTATGCACGTGACAGTTTCTCTGTAACATAAGCTTCTTCTTTTTTTTTGTTTTTGTTTTTCTCGTCTTAAGAAAGAAAGAGAGGCCGTTGTGGGTCAGACTGTTTATAGTTGCTATAGCATAAGTGAAGACGAACTGTTTTGTATCACGGATGTACTTTATGACAGGTTTTATTGTTTTGCATATTTAAGGGTTTTTATCCTTGACTTGTTGGTGTGCTCATAATGGGGAGTGCATGTCAATCGTATGCTTTGATTTTAAAATCGTTTTGAACTATTTTCCATGTAGACCTGAATCAAATCTAGGATTGTAAGTCTATGCCGCCATAGAGTAGGCTGTTGGGAAGATTTTCCGATTTGAACCCCCCCCCATTTACGCCCCTACCACATCTGACTGTTGTATTGCAGGTTAATATACAGATCAGCCCATTACACTTGGCCACTGACTTCCTGTGCCCTCATTTTCAGTTTCTTTAATGCAAAATATATTCAGGACATCCATAAAACCTTTTGCCAAATGGTTTCAAATTCTGCTCTCATGGACCTTTTGTATTTTGACAAAATGTATCCTGAAGGGAAAGTTTGGTTGTCATGTATTGGTGGCAAAATTCTGCGCTGCACGATGCGGAACATGACCGTTTGTTTCGCTTTCTCAACCTGTCTGTTCCAGTTACCAATGGTGAGTGGAGACACATTTGAGATGCAGCTGTAAATATATCAGCTGTCCACTTGTGGTCACATCAGCCGAAACTGGGTTAATGAGTCAACATAAACTCGATTGAACACATTTCATTCTGTTTTCCTAACTTTGTGACTTGAGCTTGTTGAACCATCCTTGTCATTTGTATGTGTATCACATGTTTTCCTGACGCTTACTTGTATAAATTATATTTAAAAGTTGTGTGTTTGTTGACGACGACGACTTCTCTCTCTACGCACTGTTCAGTAGTTCTTCCAATAGTCACCTGACTAGAAACAGAAGAGGGTTAGAAAGCAGTCCCATCATGATGTCACAAGGTGGTGATTTCTGGTGTCTCATTAATGCATGAGCCATGTTAGAACTTTGTTTGGAGTTAGCATGAAGTCAATAAGAGGATGTTTGTGTGTGGTTAAAGTGGACATCTGGTCGGTGGTAGTGTGTGTGCTAGTGTATTAAAGTAATAGCTTGATTTCAAGACATGCACTTTTTTTTTTTTTTTTTTTTTTTGGCTAATTGTGAAATGATCATTGTCCACCTGATATACATTTGTGCTTCTTTTGTAAGCCATTATGTCACATGGCTGCTTTGATGAGATGTTAACCACAGGCGGTCCATCTGTTAGGCCCTCATAGGTGTCTGAAAAGTGCCTGTGGAAAAAAAAAACTCAGCGGCATGTCTTTTCAGCCTGAGCTGTTCCTTTGTCTCAACACTTGATGCTCCTAGCCCGTCATCAGTTGGCGTCAAAAGGGACTCGGTAGCAAACAAAGACCTCAGGGACGTGCTTTTCAGTTATGCAAAACTTCTCATATAGAGACAGAGTGCATGGTTATTCACTGTACTAAACCTAGCATAAAGACTTTGTTCTTCTCCAGCTCATACAAGTGTATTTGGACTATGGTGCTTGGGGTGTTCTTGGAATAAAATTCTCCTCTGAATACAGTGTAATACGGCTTCCCTCGGCAGAAATGCGTGACGCGTCTCCAGCACCTATTTCTCAGTTGGCTCCACATGTGTCTGATCCACCTGAGATTCTGAGCGTCTGAGAGAAGGTTCAGACAGCAGCTGATGGGAATTGGGTGTGATGGAGTTAGGCCTATTTGTTGTTTGTAGTTAAGGAGTCACGATGCCTGGGTGTTGCTAAGCAGCCTCGGATAACGGAGCTGTGTCAAACGGAGAGGCATCTTTCTGTGTCCTCGTCTTCCTTCTGAGGCAACTGTAGATCAAACCCTGGAAGGTTTTTTTTAATTTATTTATTTATTTATTTTTTTCTTTTTCTTTTTCTTTTTCTCTCACAGAGACATTCACCTAAACACTTGCTTCCAATATAAAGAATGTGAAACGGAGAAATATCGTAAATGTCATCTTTAGATGGTGAGGGCTTTTGGTTTGCAGACTGTACCGAATGCTGATTCCATGGAAATGTCAGGGTGCATACAGTGAGCACATTTGGCACTACGCAGGACCGAGAGTGCGCGGTCTGAGGTGTCTTTCTTTCAGGTTGAATCACTGAGGTTTTTCTTGGTGTCAGAAGTGAAGCCAATGACCGTATTTGCAGGAAACGGTTCGAGATTGACGATTGTCGAGTCCCAGCACTGATCCTTGTCCCACAGTCTTGGTGTAAAATACAATCTGAAATCTGACTGAAAAAGTGACCTTCTAATTTCCACCCACGAGCCGGCTCAGCTCTGTTGTGACCGCTACCGAACAGAGAGGTTAAAAACTAACGCGCGCTTCCTCCAAAACACCTCAACTCAGCCAGCGGTAACTTTTAGAACCGCTAGCGTCACAGGACAGAATAACATGCTCATAGAAAAGCACCATCTACCCTCTTCTGCATACATGCGCTCCAGACCCACGATCAGCAAGTGTCCCTGTGATCGACAGGGAAGAGAGAATTCCATCTCTCTCACCCGGAGAGTCCGACCAATTTTGCTGTCTTCGGAAGGCTGTGGCATTTTTGGGAATAGAAATCTCCCACCGATTGGTTAAGCGCTTTTCTGTTGAGCCACTCGGAAGCTGATTTGCTGTAGTTTTGAGCGGAGTTCATCCATTACGTCATTAAGGGGTGTCAACAGATGAGTTGTCAGTTGAGCTGATCAACGTATGGGAGGAAATTCCTCATGAACCATCATGGCTTCTGTAGCAGATCCTCCAATCATTTGAATTCATGTAAATTATTTAGCTGAATGCAATTCCTCGTGAATGGAAAGCGTTTTCACAGACCATAGAGTTAGACCATAGAGACCACCAGAGTCCGTGGTACTAATCAAACGTAGCAACAGGAAGTGCCAAGCATAAGGACCTGTGTCCACCAAAACGCCGCCAGCATTGAGCTTTTTTCCCCCCCTGCTGCACTCGGGGCAGAAGAAGTTTAGAAGTTCATACTGAACATTTGTCATAAAGATGAAGCTAAATTGATCACGGATCCTATGATGACGGTTGTTTCAGTATTTATACGATTTGGATTTGAAGTGTAAGAGATTTGCTACTGGTCAGGAGCACAAAGCTCAGAGATGAAGTAATGGCTGACGTATTGCGCAATATGTTTTATCCCCCCCCCTCTCCTTTTGGCTGAGCTTTTGTGCAATGCCAGTTCAGCGTTCTTTACTCATTTGTCATTTTGATATGCCATTCACTTGACTTGCCTCTTTATTAATATAGGCTGGGATCATTAGGAAGCACTTTTCATTCCCTTATAAATGTCAGAATCTTTTAAAAAAAAGCGAGGCGTGCGATTGTTCCGTCTAAACTCTAAGGCCATGTAGGAAAGGTTTAATGATGTCTAAACGGTGACGTCGTTTACATGTCAACAAACCATTTTGTCTCGGTTCCTTTCACGGCCTCACCACACACTTGTACTTTTGTGTCGTTTTTTGTAGAGAAGTCATGGGGGGACAAATTGCTTTACTAGCAATATTTAAGTGTTGGATTTGGTTCTGAATCAAAACGACAAAAACCCATTACATCCAATATTATGATTAGGATTTTAATATTGCTGTAACTTGGTGTTACAGTGTGAAATGGATCATAGAGGTGAAACGTCCTTCCTGAGCACAGAGCCCAGGGCATCAAGCACATGGAACTAAACACAAATACCAAGAATCCCACAACGGCAGCGCGTCCTTGTCTCGTCTGCAAGCTTTTTTTTTTTTTTGTGTGGTCTTTCTGTCTATGAGCCATGCCGAGCCTTCATGCTGAAAATGAAGCATGGCTTTACCGTGCGTCTCTGGGGTCCGGCCAGTGACAGAACATTAGTTTACGAGCTCTCTTCCTCATAATCCCATCCTAACTGGAAGAAAAGAAGGCAGTGTGTGTGTGTGTGTACATGTGGGTATATATGGTTTTTAATTTTCCCTGCCTTAAATTCCACAACACAAACACTTATGCATGCATCTGCAAGTTAAAACCCTGCAGGAGAGGTCATTACATCAGTCGCTAAAAATAACCGACGTGGAAAAGCCTTTCTCTGGCCTGGCAGGGGCATGTGCACCAGAGAAGGAGCGAAAATGGGAGAGATGGGCCTGTGAGGCAAAACACTGCCAGGAATATGAGGGATGTTTGGAGATTTTAGGCATCGGTCTAGCAATAAATGCCTCTAGAGGAAGATTTTCGAAAATCCAGAGCAAAGCAGGGTCGCGTTCCTCTCGGTTTAGAAAGTGATCTTGTTTACTCGTCATCTGCATGCAGCCTGTTAAGCATTTCAGGCTATTTAATAAGCACACAGTAAGCCATACTTCTGATCTAACCAGTGAAAGACTACGGCTGATAAGTCGTTAAATAATGCAGGAAACCCGAGTCGGAGATGAGTAGCCTGACGTTAAAAGGGCCGGCTCATCCTTCCCACAATCCAACGCGTTTGAAATTGCACTCTAATTCACCGTTGGCGTTCCCTTCGAAAACCCATCTCGAAGGCAAGTTTTTAAAACAGTGTTCCAGCTCAGGATTGGTTTATTTCCAGTCATCGACATATTTGTACGGCGTTTGCTGTAATGTAGTGACGTGTCGCGGAAAATAAACAAGACTACTATACAAAATTGTGATTTCTGTCCAAAGCCTGAGAGAGCATGATGTTACTATGACACTACAGCTATGCAACTACAACCTGACAAAACCCAGTACACCGTGTCTCATGTCCAGATCTGGAGGCCTGGAGTCCAGCAGGGTCCGGTCTAACACGCGTACTGAACCTGCTGCGCTGAATCGGGAACGCTGGAGAAGGGAAACCATTTAAACCGTGTTAAAGCAGAGGAATGTGTTTTGCTCGATGATAAATATGTCGTGGTTGCAAACCATGCACTTCATCGTAATCAATCATGAGTGTAACTCTATCATGCTAGATCCAACCACACACATTAGGAGTCTGCCTACCTTACACAAAGCTGTTATAAAACGACTTGCAGCTCTCCAATAATCCCTGCCAACCTGTGAGAGAAATCCGCCTCGTTTGGTAGGCAGTATAAGTGTGTGTGTGTGCTTGTGTGTGTGTGTGTGCTTGTGTGTGCGCTTGTGTGGACCAGAAAGATGCTGAACACCGGTACACAAGCTCTGCCAGACAAGCAGCCCCCGACCACCCAGCTCTCGGTCAGCTGAACCTGTGCCACCAGCCTTACTGTACATATTTACTTAGCCGGAGAGCTCTCTCGTACTAAGGAACGCACATTAGGTGCACATTTGGGACTTTGTAATGCTGCTAGGTCTGTGTGATTCTGCATTGGTGTTCTGAACACCTCAGGATTTGGAGATGTCCCATCTGCGACTTTCTGATCCGCGAACATGGCCGGGCAGATCACTTGCCCAACGGAGAAGCCAAGGAATTTATGTATTAAACCATCTATTATAGCATACATTACAATTGGAGTGCAGTTTAGAAAGTCTACCCAAACAGCGGAGGGGTAATTAAATTGGAGTATGCATATTGGAGTCTACTTGTACTCCTAATCTACTCAATAAAGTCAGCAGCGAGATCTTACCGAGTCCTTATTCATTTTCCGGGGTGTATTTTGTCTGGTTAAAGAAATATGCAATTTGTTTGCAGTTCTTGAAACTCCAGTCATATTTGAGGTTTTTCTGTTTTCTTGTTCCGTGTCAGTCTAAGTATGTCTTGATTTTTTGGAAGGTAGTGTTGATCACCTGCTTAGCTCTAATGCTGTTATCTTTCTGGGTTAACAAAGCAAGGCTTTCTCGGTGTATGCCGTAAAAGCCCAGCATTAATCACCTATTACAGCATCAAAATCCCCATAATTGCGAAAGACTGAACGTTTGCCACCTTCTCGGAGGAACCAAACTACGTCTCGCAGTTCTTCTGTAAGAGTCGCACTTCCGAGGATCCGAACCCAATGAATGAACGTACGCGAATTTCCACACGAATGTGTTTATGCGTATTGAGCTGGGGCATTTATTTATCCTGCTGCCCTTCTTTGGCTCCACTCACAGAAGAGTCTCAATAGTGCAGTTCTTCTGACTGATCTCCTTTATCCTTATTTCTATCCCGGTGTTTATCCAGGATGATCCCGCCTCCGTCCAATCCACAAGGCACGAGGGCTCAATGAAAATGATGTAAATCGTATCCTACGCCCTTCACACTCACCAGAGCTCAATCCAGCTTAACGTTTATGGGAGGTTTTGGAGAGACGTGTTCGACTGCACGCTCCCACCACCACGATCCCCATCAGGACACCCGTTACTGGAATATCTGTAGGAAGAACAGAGTTCATCACTCCAGGACAGGTCTAAAGACTCTGCACCACAGTTTGAGTGACCCTGCATCTTTTTTTTTTTTTCTTTTTTTTTTTATTCGTTTCCGTTGGTTTCACATTTCAACGATTATCAAGCGCACCAGATTGCTTGGTCAGGAGGTTAGTGGTGCGTGCTTCGTTGGACGCTTCTTATTGGTTCTCACAAAGGTTGTTTTACCACCGGAGTCCTTTTTTTTTTTTTTTATATTGAAGGAAATAAAGTCTCGTGTAACTGTCAATAGCCTTGCAGAACAAGTCCTACGTTCCTCTGACGTTCTACACCCTCATGGAGCCATTACCAAGTTTTATAGACCCGTCGTATCACTCTATGGGAATCTAATTAAACTTTATTTAAAGAAACGATTCACTTGGATTTCAATGTTCTCGAGGAAATTAGGAAATGACCTGACTGGTTTCATATCTGACTCTTGCGGCTTTGCATCGTTTGAGAGCCCCTGTCCTGATACACACTTCTATTTTCAATCGGCTCTCCAGAAACGAATAATCCACCTCCTATTCATATCTGTATTTGTTTAACACCTTACCTTGTTCATTACAGATAATGTATTCGTATTTGGTCACATCCCTAATTTGTATATAAGCAGCTTAGACGTTTACTAGGGCGTGTCTCTTTTTAAATGCCGCAGGTTACCGCAGAGGAAATTTCACAGTAGGCCACAAAACAATTACCATATGCTTATTACTGCCTGGCTCTGCCGTCCATGTTGCAGGACACGGCATGTTCCTGAGCAAACCAATATTACAGCAGCTCAAGCACCGTTTATAGCAGACTAGCAATGTTAGCACCAGAGGGCATCACTGGCTTGAATAAAAGTGTGTTTCAGGGTCTGGACATGTAGATTTCTGATGGATTTTACTTGCCCTTTTTGGGTTTATTTATTTATTTTCGTTGAATGCACGTGCTAAGACTTTTCCTCTTCATCAGGGTTACGTCTGGCTGCGTAGGTGCCCTAGCAATTAGTCTGGATTTGCCAGTGATCATGAACGTTTTACAGCTCTGCAGACTTAACTGGGTGTATAAAGCTCTGAAATGTGTTCCCGCATGTCATCACTCTGGAGAAAACGGAGCACAGCATGGACATTTCATGGTGCCTTCTCATTGGCCGTTTTGTATTTTAGAGGACGTGGGCAGCCGATGAGGAGAACATCCACATTGTTTGGGATGTTGGTGACTTCCTGGATTTTTGAATGTAACCAAAGTAAATCAGACATTCGGCGCTTTGCCACGTTTCCATTCGCTGTCGTTGATTGACGGCCGGATTACAGTTGACTTGATCTTTGTTTAGATCGTATTTGTTTTTGTTTTGTTTCTTCATCGCTGGTCTTTGTATGGGCACACCTCTTGTCTTCTTCGTGTGTATGGAAGGATGTGCCTTGTTTGAGAAGCCACATGTATGTATGCTGCCCCAGGGGGACGTGAAACCTGATCCGCCGCTGCCATTTTAGCCTTAACTGTCACTCTGCACGTTCACTGCAACATGTGGACTCATTCCTCTGGCCGCCGTCTGACTCTACGCTTTTGGCTCTTCGTACAGCCGCTGGGCCGAGGTCAGCCGATCTAACCCAAACCTGATTGTCCTGCCATAGCTCTCGACCTCTACGATCAGATCTGAGAACAGCCCGATCCCTTCAGCTGTCTGTTATGGCTTTGTGAGCGATGATGACTCACTTGTTTACCATTTCCTTGTCCCCAGAAAGGAATGCCGAGGCGAGTTCTACGAAGGAACAGTAGCCTACAGAGAACGAACGTGCTGCGCTGCCGTTCTCACTGGCCATTCTTTCCTCGACGAGCTGCACTGTAGTCCGATTGTTGCCTCCGAAGTGAAAATAAATGCCAGCTGTTAATGGCGTAAACGATTCAGGATCGGTTTCTTTTGTAGTTTTGTGGAGCACCTTGCCAAGAGTTTGCCTTTGCCATTTATAACAAGATTTCAAGTTCAAAGTCCAATTTATTTGATGTCGTATTGTCCAAATGCTAAACCAGTAGGCTGAGTGGCGTCCAAGGACACGTCTTAAGAATATCAGACACTTTGTTCTACATTTATAAGCTTTCGATATCTGGACACAACAGTCCCACGTATGGGTCGTGTATCTGTCCAGCTCAAGTGACCATGCTCCTTATTTAAAGGTGAAGATGTTTTGCTTTCATTGCGTCATTTAACGCCGCACGTGTCTGATAATGACGTCCGCCTTTGGCATGCAAGGCCAAGAAATCCTGTTCGAGTAAGAGAATTATACTGGAAACTTTTATTTAAATAAAAAAAATATATAAAAAAAAGGCAGATAACTGTATCAGTACTACGCGAAGGTCGGGCGACTCACGATACGACACACAGCAGAGGCAAGAAGCCGAAATGTTTTTTGGCTGAAGTGTGCACGGATGCTCGCATGCTTGCACTGTAATAGAATTAAAAAGCCAAATATTGCCGCAGTGTTTATTTATCAGTGTGTAGTGTTGAAACTTGTGCGTCTGTGTTTGTCAGAATGAGAGAAACTGGATAACGTGATGGGATTAGTGTTGTACGTTAGAGGTGGAACACAATGCCACTTTCTGTATCTGTTTAGTGCTCCATATATCTGTCGTCAGATTTGAGCCTGAAGTGGGCGTGGCCTAAACCAGAAGTTTTTATAGACTAAGTGTAAACCCTACCATCGTGCCCCTGGGGGATAAAAGAGCAGAAGTAGAAAATGGTGCCCGCATGGTGTGTGTTCCGGCTCTGACGGTTCCTGGACCTCTGCATCACTCTAGTCCCAATTTGGTTGGTCTTGTTTCTCAAAATCTATTTAAAAAAAAAAAGAAATCCGGTAGCCTAATTTTAAACCACCGAGATCCTGACCAGGCAGTAAGGATGCTATAAATGCATCATGCAGTGCCACATGTTCATGTTAAGGAACAGAGTATTTTTTTATTTATTTTTTTCTCCCCCAAGCTTCATTTCTAACCGCACGCTCACGTTCATATGAAAGTTAAAGCCTCTGTGTAGGACCCGGTATCTGAGTCATGTATTTGTTTTTAAAAGACCTTTAAACTGTACATATAATACGGATAAAATTTGTGATTGGATTGTGCTAAAATTGACCTGCATTAATTTGATTTGATAGCTTTTCTTTTACCCTCCCAGTGCTTCAACGAAAACGGAAACTCTGAAGGGTCACAACAAAGAACCTGTGGTTTGTTGATGTGCTCATTTGCATATTGCAGCCTTGTGATCTCAGCATTGCAAAGGTCAATACTGCTATAAGCGTTACCAGCCCTACGAGAGGCACTGAGAGGGTCAGCTGTCCCTCACAGCCCTACAGTATTAATGGACACGTTGGAGCAAATTTTACCCCCCCCCCAGTGAAGTCCATATGAGCCGAAATGCACACATCCACTGGGACCCGAGAGCGCTGACCTAAGCTACGCGCTGTATAAGCAGATCAGAGGCAGAAACAACACGTCTATTGTAATACACTTAAAGTGGAAGCAGCGAACTAGACTTTACTGAGCTGTGAACAGTTCGACAGGCTTGCGGTGATGTTCGTAAGAAAGCAAATCAGTTTCACTTTCATTTCGTCCATTTTCAAGCACTTTTGAAAGCCAGAAATGTGAACAGACACATGGGTTTAATTGGCATCAGTTTTGATTTTTGATTTCACCAGAGTGTCTCTTGCCAAACAAAAAACAAATGAAGCAACTGAAAAAATGAATCATCATCTAGAATCTTTTTTTTTTTTCTTTCTTCCTCTTGTCCCTTTTTACCAGAATCTCACCTCTGAACAGAGTAATGCAAATTTCCATGCCCTTTTATTTTATTTTATTTATTTTTTTTATTCATGTCATGCCTTTTTATATTGTGTTTTATCAGCTTTGGTTGGATGCTTTGTATAAAAAAAAACAAACAAACAAGAAAAACATTTAAATCTTAAATAAAATCCCTCAAACACTTTTCAACTCCACTCCATCACGTGACGCATGCTGAGGTCATAAAGCAGATTTCAGTGCAGGTCGTGCTGTAACAAGATTGTTGTAAGCACATCGTTATCACTTGTGTGTGTGTGAGACAGACAGACAGACAGAGACACAGCGAGAGAGAGACAGACAGTCACAGCGAGAGAGAGACAGACAGCGAGAGAGAGACAGACAGCGAGAGAGACAGACAGCGAGAGAGAAACGGAGCAAGCAGTATCTCTGTAGATTGCCTTCATTTGACCCCATTTAACCTCGCTCGTAAGCAGACTGTTATAGTCTCAGTAGTAACAGCATTATAAATATGCAGCATGTTTAGCGCTGTCGCTTTAAGAATCACTATAGTTGAGCCAACAGTAACGGTCTTCTTCAACTCTTCATCACGCGCCCCCACCTCCACCCTTCATTTTCTTTAGAGGACTTGTGTTTTGGAATGCCATGTGGCGTCTCTTTCAGGCATAACCCGTCCATTTGTGAGAGAGTGAGAGAGTGAGAGAGTGAGTCTTTGTGTTATGTGGCTGCTTGCTGTTGCTCACAAAGGGTTAAAACCTGCCTCAGTCTCACACTCACTCTTTAACACACACACAAACGCGCACACGCATGCACACACTCTTACCGGTTTAGACCAGTTCTCAGGAAAGTGCTTTGTGTGGCCCAGTGAATCCTGGGAAGGGTCATGTGTGGCTCAGTGATGTCACAGAGGGAACTTAAGTCAGCTTTCCTTTATCAGCTGAAAGTGTGTGCGTGTGATCTGAGATCACAGCTATGGTGTTATGTGAAACTTTATCTGGAAACGAAGGATGTGGGATTTGTATTTTTATTTATTTGTTTATTTTATAAAATTTTATTTTTTTTGGGCCCGTGGCAGAATTGTTCTCCAGGAAAGAGTTGATGTGCTTATGTATGTGTGCCCACACCAGGGAAAGGGTTAATATTATGTTTAGCCCTTTCTTTCTGAGCTAACGCTTCCTGTTATGCACCAGCGAGTAGATGAGGCTCTGTTTTTCCGGCTCCATTACGGTGTACCTCTCACCCTCACTAAGAGGAGACGGCATCTTGGTGTCTGCCTCACGTCCTTTATACCAGTCAAACCGCTCTGTCCGTCTTTAGGAAAACGGAATGGATGTACCTGGCTAGTGTTGCTTAGTATCACCCTGCTTTTAAATCAGGGTTTATCCTCTGTCGAGAATTCAAAGGTCACCTTCTTTGCTGATTTGCATGTGGCCTCGGTGTTGGTGAAGTTTGTCTATTCATCGTCTGTAAACACAGGCCATCGTTTAATAGGTGGAGCTGATTGTTCTTTTACTTCCGATGTCACGTACGTCTGTTTGGCGGTCGTGTTCTCAGGCTCGTCTGTTGGTTCTTTACTTTCTAAATTGCATTGTAGCCCATTCTCCTGTTTCCAGATATGGATCATGAACAAATTGATTCATTCAGCCTTCTTCTGTAAACGTTTTATCCAGGTCAAAGTTGAGGTCTCACACCTAGGGGCAGTTTCATTGTTGCCAGTCTAACTACTAGCCTGTTTTTTCGGAAGCTGGGAGGAAACCAGAGGAACGCAGAGTCCGGAGCTGTGAGGCAACAACGTTAGATACTATGTTGCCACATCATCCAATCATAAAAAGTCTAAACTCGAATAAATTATGTTCTAAATGTAATTAAAGGCTTGTGAAACATGTGCTCTGCCAGTCTGCTCCCTTTTGGCTCATTTTGATTGAGGAAAAACTCCACAAATGAAATCCTTTATCAGTGGATCTGGTGTACACACTTGCTTATTCTCCACCTTTGTGCCTTTATGACTCGCCGTATCTCGGTGTTACTTGTTACCCGTGTTACCTGCAGTGAAAAAGCTCACACCATCCCTAGTTTTTAATGGAGAAAAGCTTGAGTTTGGCTTGGCTCAGGTGGATCAGGTGTGTCGGAGCAGTTCCTGTAAGTTAGTTCCTGTTATCAGTTACTTTATAACAGTTTTGAACAGTTGTTCCTTCACCAGCCTCCTTCACCAAAAATGCAGTTTGTCATGTTACGGTGAAACCTAAAAGCTGACCGTTACAAACTCCTGACATTTACAGACTCCTTCGTTAAATGTTATATAAACATCTCCTTAGCATATTAACAATGTTTTACTTTGTTTAAAAACAATATAGTTTTTAAATCTGTTTTTTTTTTATTCAGCTTGGAGTACTTGGAGTGTCTACCGTACAAGTCCCTGTAAAACGAGTCGAATATGATAATGTATCGGAACGAGCGCATTAAAATAAACCTGTGATTTTGATTTGATTTGATTTTGGACAGACACATTTTTCATATTTTTGCATTTGCACACCACCACAATGGATTTGCAATGAAGCAATCAGGATGTGCTTGAAGTGGAGACTTTCAGCTTTAATTCAAGGAGTCTTTTTTAACTTATTTTTGTTAAAAAAATAAAAATAAAAAAAAAATTGCATTAACTGTTTTGGAATTACAGCTTTTTGTTTTTTTTTTTTGTTTGTTTTTTTTACGTAGCCCCTCTATTTTTACAGGCTCAAAAGTAACTGGTCAAAATAACATAAATATAAGCATCATTTTTAATACTTGTCAGTAACCTGAAACCAATGGATCTCACCGAACACGGAGTTTCCTCCCTTGAGATGCTTTGCTAGGACTTCACTGCAGCCATCTTCAGTTGCTGCTTGTTTGTGGATCTTTCTGCCTTCACTTTTGTCTTCAGTAAGTGAAAAGCTCCGTTGGGTTGACCGACTCTGCCATTTAAGAACATTTCATTTCTTTGCCTTAAGAAGCTCTTGGCTTGCTTACACAGTATGTTTTTGGTCATTATCCATCTGCACTGTGAAGCACAGTCCTGAGGCAGTTTTGCAGAACTTGACTGAATCTGAGCAGAAACTATCTGTATACCCTTCAGAATTCATCCTGCTACTTCTATCAGCAGTCACATCATCGGTAAACACCAGTGACCCAGTTCCATTGGCAGCCATATATGCTCATGTCCACCATTTTTGTCAGATGATATGACATGTTTTGAATCACGGGCCCTTCCTTTCCTTCTCCGTACTCTTCTCTTTCCATCATCCTTAATCTTGGTTTCATCTGGCCAATGAATCTTGTTCCAGAACTGGGCCAGCTTTCTAGCAAAGGCTCATCTGGCCTTTCTGTTCTTGAGTGTTACCAAGGTTTTGCATCTTGAGGTAAACCCTCTGTATTTACATTCATCAAGGCGTCTCTTCAATGTAGATTTTGACAATAACCTGCCTACCTCCTCGAGTGTCCTTGATTTGGCTAGATGTTGTGAAGGTGTTTTTCTTCACCAAGGAAAGAATTCTACAATCATCCACTTGATTGCAGTCATGTGGTCTCCCAGGCCTTTTGGCGCTGCTGAGCTCACCAGTGCATTCCTTCTTTTAAAGAATGTATTAAATTGTTGATGTGATCAATCCTAAGGGTTGGGGGTTTTTTAAATTTTTTTATTAAGCCTAATGATGGCATCCTTCTCTTCCATTGACACCTCTTCAGACCGTGCATTGAGAGTTCCCAAGAACAGCTGCCAAATGCAAATTCAACACTTGCAATCCACTCCAGACCTTTTATCTCCTCAGTTTGTCATGAAACCGACAACGGGGAAACCGGTCACACCTGGCCATGAAACGGTGCCAGTCAACTGTCCGATTACTTTTGAGCCTGTGAAAATGGAGAGGCTATGAAAAAATGGCTGTAATTTTTTTTTTTTTTGGTAAATGCCTTGAATTAAATCGGAAATTCTTGATTTCTTCATTTCAAATCCATCGTGAAAAGCTGTTAGCTACATTTACTTAAGCTCCTCCAAATCAAGGTTTTAATTGCAGAGGACAAATATTTCACACGTGAATCCATTCTAATTAGTCCGTGGTTCGTACTGTGGCTACTGTAGCTGGATCTATGAACATAAAGCAAGCAGCGTAGTTTTTTTTTTTTTTTTTTTAATCACTAATGGCTGAGTAATGTGACATTTTAATTTGAATTTATGAGCAAATAAGCTGTGTTTGTCTTCTTATTTGTCCACTATCCATTAAAACGCTCATCTTACAATCCATCCCCAGCATCCGCATCACTCAGTCTAGCTGACGATTTACTGAGGCCACGTTTCCTGTAGATGACAGTCTTGGCGATCTAGATGTCTGCACTTTATCAGGGCAGCCCATTAGACCACATTATGCCCAGTTATTGCTCCGGCACTGGGTCATAGGTTGAAGTGATGTCATTGCCTTCTCATGGTTTCGTTCGCTCATTCTGTTCGCTCTAATAGACATGATTATTGATTTCCCATCTCTTTCTGTCACTCATTCTCGCTTCCTTTCTTTGTCTCCAGGTGTGGCCATGTGTGACGAGGCGGTGCGTCAGACGCGCAGTCAGAAGCGGGCTTTAGAGCGGGAGGCTCTGCCCGTGGACTTGGATGTGAAGAAGGTGAAGCTTGAGGGTGGAGACCGGGACGATCGGCCCGTGCTGCGTCCCAGGCCCGAGGCCTCGGGGCGCAGCTCCAATATCCTGAGCTCCGGCGAGGTGAAGGCCACCATTAAAGTGGAGCTGCAGACCAGAGACGAGCCTGTGGACATGAGCACCACTAAAGGGTGAGAGCATGACCAGCTGAGTGCTGAATCCTAATGCGAAGGCTCATTTCTGGCTCATAACCCACTCAATAGTCCACTCATAATACAATACAGACCCCAGAACGTGGATTCAACAGTTCAGTAGGTTCAATCCAAAACTCTATAGCTTATTTGCCTATAAATAATGTCAACTTGGACCTTATGTGTTGTGTCATTGGGAAGTTCAGGAACATAAAGCTCTATGGCATCAATAAATAGGCAATAAATTCTTATTGTACAGATTTAAATAACGAGCCTAACGTTTGAATTGTTTACGGATTACGATCATGTTCATTACATCAGCTCAGTGGATGTTACTGTGCTGTATTAACGTCCGTGGCTGCAAAAACTACGAGAACGCCGTCTCAATTCGTGTACTTGCGTACTTAGACTTGCTATTTTGAGTGCAATTATGGCAACGTGCAGAGCAATAGGAGTACCCAGATGATGTGCTCATAACGGGCAAAATGTTGAATGTGTGACGCTACACATCTCACCCTCAATAGGTGCCGTCTTGGCTATGTAACGGAAGCGGAGGTACCACCACCCTGTTTTCAGCCAGTCAGAGGAGGGCATGTCATCGACGCCGATGGTGGCGTAATTTCTACTTTTTGTGCGAAATGTCAATGCACACAAGAAAGGAAAATAAAAAATGCGTTCACTTTTAAGAAACAAATGCGAGAACTACGCATGTAAGTACACAGTGTGCACAATGTAGTACTAAAGTGTACTAATGGAAGGATGCGAATTGAGAATTGTCTTTTACAACAGTCTAAAAATTATTTGTGCACATAGAATGGAAATGCCAGAAACCTAAAAATAATAACTAGTGTTTTTCTTATGTGGATTATATTGCAGGTTGTGACCGTTTTTTTTCTTTCCTGCGTACATGGTGATGTAGCAGGAGCATTTCCTGTTTGTATGTGACTGCTTGACAAGTTTTAAAATCTTGAAACACTTAAACTATATAGATATCATCCTACATGTTATGGAAGTGATGAAGATTTTGCAAGCTTCTTGATTTGAGAAGTGCGTTTTTGCATGTGTACTAGCGTGTTGCTCATTATTCAGTGTCCTTTCTGGTTTACTTCATCACTCTGTGTGTTCAGCAGGTCCTGAGATTGTAAGCTGGCTGGGTTTTGAGCACTGATAAGCTGAGATCAGGGTTAAAATAAACGACATAATATAAGAAATTGAATGTGACGCTTGCAAAAAATTTGGAACAATCTGGATTGCGTCTTCAAGTAAGAGATACTTACTACTAAGCTGTGTTGTGTTTTTATTTTTTTTTTTTGTTTGTTTGTTTTTTTTTTTGATAATTGTCAGCTCAGCTTAACAGTAATATTTGAGCTTCGGTTCATTCCAACACATTTCCCATACTTCTCATTATACAGGACTTCAGGACTCCCGATGTTTCAGACACTTGAGTTTGTTTATCACATGCTTCTTCGCTGTACTTCAGCAGTGTTATCAGTCCCCTGGTGATTCACTGATAAATTCCCTCATTCCCCTGACTGTGCTGCTCATTTTATGAAGAATTTCCATGGTAAAGGGGTTGTGCTCACACATTTAACCCCTTCCTGTCTAATTGCTAATAAATTCCAGAATAAGAGTGCGTGCGTGAGAGGGGAATTTATTCACTCCTTCATGCTCAGAGAAAATTAATTGGAAAATAATCAATAACGTATTGGTGTGACGAAGCCCAACTAGAAGCGGTTACAGTTACCGACCAAATCTATTCCTCCTAAACCGCAGTGATTCGCCAGTGATTATATTATATATATTTTATTTATTTATTAATGAATAACACAACAATCTTCTTTATCTGTTTATAGTTTATTTAATGTTGTGCATCGTCCGTGATTCAATATGGTTCCTGTAATCACTTACTTTACTGACACTGGAGACTCCGCCCATAAATGTGAATTAAACATCTCCTCAGAGAGAAATTACCATGGCAATGATTATAGGTGTTGAAAATCCAACAGCGCTGTGGTTTAGGTTGTCATAAAATCTCGCTCTAGTTTTCTGCGTTTCATTATGTGCCAAAATCAGTAGTGCATTTTTTTTTAAACATAGCTTTTGTTTTATGTGCATGATGAATGTGTTTTGTATGCATGTGCCTTCTCTATGCTTCAAAATAACAGCTTTTAGACATTGCAGACAAAAAGTTTTCATAGGATTTTTTTTGTTTGTTTATTTTATTTATTCAACTCATTACTTTTGCTGTAAGTTTTCGTTATATATTTTTACGCATCATGCATTGTAGAAATGTCTTTATCTCCTGCTCCACATAAACTCGGGATTTGAAGAACCATAAGCAGGTGTGTGTGTGTGTGTGTGTGTGTGTGTGTGTGTGTTGAATGTAGAGGAATATTACCTTGGACATTTAGCTTTATTTGACTGTCTTGGTGTCATTGGTAAACATGATGCCTGAATCTAGACAGTCAGACAGTTTTAAAAAAAAAAACAAAAAAATAAAAAAATAAAAAGTCTACAGCAGTGCAAGAAATTTTAGATTAGACATTAAGTAGTAAGCCTAGTTATATTTCTTTATCTCCTGATCAATACCTATATCCTAATGCAATATCTGTTAGGTATGATCTATTAATACTTATGAAGAGTGAGCAAAGTGATAGTTTGACACAGGAAGTGAGAGTGAGTGTGAGAGAGTGAGAGAGAGAGTGAGCGTGCATGTGTGCGCGCGTGCGCGTGGCAGAAGTTTGCGAGGCGGCAGCTCCATTTTCTCCGGCACCTGAACCCTACTGCACTTCACAAAATGAAGGCCATGTGTCACAAACCGGTTCCAGCCGGCTGGTTGCCATGGTTTCCACTTTGGAAGGAGCAGGGCGGGAGGAGGGGGAGGGTCACATGACGCAATGAGCCAAACTGCTGTCGGTCACATGACTTGTTTAGTAGAGTGATTAATGTACAGGAAGTGGGTGCCTGTAGGAAGAGGAGCATCTCGGAGGCAAAGAACAAGAACGATGCTTTTGAACACCGACGCCGGTGCCGTAGCCTCCCCTCTGACGCGTAACCAGATCACTCCACAGCCCTCAGAGTGCACATGAAAAACTTTTATTAAACAGTTTCATCAAGTTTTCTTTCCAGGTGCCTGGTCATAAATATCCGGCAGGCACCTCTGTGCAAGAAAGTGTACAGCCCGTGCAGGAAATGTGATCACACTCATGACCTGCACAATCAGAGTCGGTTGCTTATTAAAGAATGAGAGTGTCATGTTGTGTCCATGGCCTACATGCATGTTCTAATCCACAGGATCCCACAGATGCTATGTGCTTCCTCTTGCCAAGTTATAGCTAGTTATATGTTATAGGTTTCATATCAGTCCCTAGTATGTTCTTGGAGTAAATATATTTTCAGCTTTAACTCAAATCCTTCCTCTATTTCAGCAGCGCTGGCACCAGTTTGGTGTTTATAGATTTTGTTATTATTACCTTTTCTTTTCTTTTTTTTATGAACGCCCGATGTTCCTGCATAACGGCCATGTTTGTTTTAAAAAGTTTTGACTCTGCCCCATTTAATAGCTCTTATCACCTGTAAGCAGTTTCACAAGTATACACGGCGATAAAACCACACAGCTCTGTATGCTAGTGTTGGAACGCTAAGACGGCCACCAGTCAAGCACGCACTTCTCACTGCTTTTAGAGAGCGCTGGGATTTTTTTTTTTGTTTTTGTTTTTTGTTTTTTTTTTATTATTCCTTTCTGCTTTTGTGTATTATGTTAATTCATATGCAGACCTGTCTGGCTGAATCATCTAATTTCATTCATGTTTAACCCATCATTTTCATGCAGTGTGAAATGAGCAGAAAAACCAGCTAATATGTCTGAGTAACATCCGGTAGTAAGGTTCACCACATAAAACCTGACTTAGGGTAACAAGTTTCCGAAATATCCGAGGAGGAGGACTTGGAAATGTGCGTGTGTTTGTCTCCCTCTAGAGGAGAAAGGACACGGGGACACACAGAAGAGTGGAATTTTGGTTTAGTGTGCACCAAGCTGGTGTGTAGCTTTGGTTCTGGTTTGCCTGTATACAGATGCAACTGATAATCTATGAAAAGTCATAAATTTAGTGGGATTAAGGTTGGCTCACTTTTTTTCAAGGACAACTGTGCATTTCCTTGCAATGTTCGTTTCTTTTGTAGCGACATTAAGAAAGAGAAGCAGCCTCCGTCGCCAGACGATGTCATCGTTCTGTCGGATAACGAGCCATCCAGCCCACAGATGAATGGTGGGAGCCACTTCAAAGAGCTCGACACGGACCTGCTCATGGTCAGAACCATTACCCGCTATTATATTACTATAGGCTTAGTTATTAGATCAGCGGATGGTACACAGTACTGTTAGGAGTGGTGATGCATCTGTTTTTTGAGTCACGGTGATGCACAGATCTGCCCAAAATATCCCTCTGTGCTCAGTGTGTGTGTGTGTGTGTGTGTGTGTGTGTGTGTGTGTGTGTGTGTGTGTGTGTGTGCGCGCAGAGGAGCAGTCCTGAAGAGCGAGTTCGCATTATAAAGCAACTGAAGGAGGAGTTGAGGCTAGAAGAGGCAAGACTGGTATTATTGAAGAAACTCCGACAGAGCCAAATACACAAGGAAACCAATGTACAGAAGGTAACACACACACACAGGGTTTACTATGATCACGATTAATGCAGCTAATTAATGCCCCTACCTAACCTAAACCTCAGTAATGAAAAGGAAACTTTTTGGCTCTTTTGCTTTTTCTTATTTTTGTTTACAAATCCCTTGGGTTGAGGAGCAGCCAAAATTGTCCTTGTTAAAATAGTAAAATCTGTCATTTGGTCCTCACAAGGGTACAAAATCCCATGCTCACTCCCTCCCTCCCTCCCTCCAGCCATCCATCCAACAGCATGCCCTTCTTCTGAAACGCAGCCCTCTCATTAGTAGCCTGTGTCCTCGGTATTTATTTACTGCACAAAGTGCTAGAACATTTGGTAGTTTCCACTGGACAAAATGTAAACTATAAAAAAAAAAAAAAACAGTAGGTTTATTGATTTCTATTTGCTTCTCTCCTCAGTCCTTAGGTTCAGGATCTGTGGCCACGCCCCCTCCTCTGGTGAGAGGCTCCGTGACCAACAAAGGAACTCCGCCTGTAAGTGTCTGAATCACCACACTTTACACCAGCGTCCATTTTACACTGTGCTTTTCCCAACCCCAGATAAATCACTTTACTTGTTACTTTTTTTTTGTTTGTTTTTGAGTTGTTGTTTCAACCGCACATCTGTTTCACATCCGATCCTCAGCAGGTTCTGTCCAGCCGGAGCTCAGCCGGCGTCATCCCTCCTCCTCTGGTGCGCGGAGGCCAGGTGTCCAAACACGGCTCGCAGAACTCCCAGATCATCATGCCTCCACTGGTCCGAGGAGCTCAGGTGAGCCGCCAGTCTGTGGCTCGACCTCCAGAACACACACTTCTCAAGTTGAGCGACGAGGTGTCGGTGCTGGAGCCGGTGCTCCTTCAGAGAACCACTAAACCATTTTGGCTCATGAGAGCTTTGAGAGCAGTGTAAAACTCTTCAAATAAGTTATTTACCTGAGTGCAATTAAGGGAAAGGATAAAAATGAATGTTGTCATGGCAACAAATTGATGCCACCTCAGCAAGCTTTCTTGGTGCCATTTGTAAGGTCCGGTTCAGCAGTGTTTGGCGTTAGAACTGAACCTCCTCCGTGGTGGAAAAGTGCAGGGCAGTACCAGATTCAGCAGCAGCACCTTCTCTGAGGAAAGGGGTTATTTAATTGTGTAAAGATCATGGGAAGCATACACGTTTTTCAGAGTGTTGGGTTTTTTGTTGGTTTCGTGAATTTTGCTAAACTGAGAGAACAAATAACTTCTGAAACAAACCGAGTATCTCTCTCTCTCGCTCTCTCTCGCTCTCTCTCGCTCTCTCTAGCCGATCTCGGTCACACCACAGCAGATAGCGAGTCTGCGGCAGCAGCAGCACTACTCCAGCTCAGGCCCTCCGCCCCTGCTGTTGGCCCCTAG
This sequence comes from Notoglanidium macrostoma, assembly GCA_030068235.1. Lineage (NCBI taxonomy): Eukaryota > Metazoa > Chordata > Actinopteri > Siluriformes > Auchenoglanididae > Notoglanidium > Notoglanidium macrostoma. The sequence continues at coordinate 13,480,732 of JAQQZR010000018.1, forward strand.
AGTCCCTGTGTCCACTGTTCAGGGCCAGAAAATCATCCAGCCCAGCCTCATTCGCATGGCCAATGTGTCTAATGCCAACCTGCTCATCAATGTCAGTCCGGTAAGTTATTATCCATACATAAACACCAGTATGTCTCTGGTATCGCTCTCAGATTATGATTTGTGTTTTTTATTTATTTATTTTTTTTAAACTTCTTCCAAACCTAATGGGTCTTCAGCAATCAGTTTACTTTAGATACTTTACTTTCCACTTTGCAGTTGGTGTGCATCATGCTTTTCTTGTAACTCGGATCACTAAATGGAATAAATAAATTGATTTTTGGATCCCTGATGCTGCACCGTCCCAGCTCTATTGTAATTACTTTTCTTCTTCTGCTCACTTTTGTCTGTCTTGCCCTCCAGTCAACCACCAACCTGAAGACATCCTCTGGGGGTGTTCAGAGCGCCGTGGCAAGTGCCAACGAGTCTCCTGCCAGCCGGCAGGCAGCGGCTAAGCTGGCATTGCGGAAGCAGCTGGAGAAGACTCTGCTGGAAATTCCTCCTCCAAAACCCCCCGCCCCCGAATTCAACTTCCTGCCCTCAGCAGCCAATAATGAGTTTATCTACCTGGTGGGCCTGGAGGAAGTTGTGCAGTGCCTACTGGACGCCCTGGGGAGAGGTATTCATTCGGCCATGTCAATAAATCATCATCTCCGATCAGCTATTCAATTCCCTTGTTGTTCACCAAGGCCTGAAATGCAGATCATTAATTTTGATGTTTGTCTAGAACATGAAAGCAATCACTACAACCATGAACTGGTGTATATAGTCATTGCTGGATATATTGTATGCATGCATTACCATATTCATTAATACATTCAAACAGCATCACTATATCACTAAACAAATGACTGACCACTGTGTTCGTTTCTTCTTTTTCTCCACCTGTCCTGTCCCCTCTCCATCCCGTAGGTAAACAGGGAGGTTCTCCGGCTTCTGTTCCCACTGAGCCGTTCACATGCACTCAGTGTAAGACCGACTTCACCTGCCGCTGGCGTAAGGAGAAGAGCGGCGTCATCATGTGCGAGCAGTGCATGTCCGCCAACCAGAAGAAGGCCCTGAAGGCCGAGCACACCAATCGACTGAAGGCAGCCTTCGTCAAGGCCCTGCAGCAGGAGCAGGAGATCGAGCAGAGGCTCCTCCAGCAGGCCTCTTCTCCCGTCTCGCATTCGCCTTCCTCCTCTTCCTCCTCATCCTCGAGCCACGTGGTGAAGTCGGAGCAGCCGGTGATTGTCTCTCAGCAGATTAAGCAGCGCTCTTCTTCCACTCTCCAGCAGCACAGTCCATCTAGCCAGCTAATCAGCCGCCACCATTCCACTATAACACAGGTGAGCCTGCCAAGACTGCCAAAAAAATACTGACTGTGAAGCAGTGAGACAATACTGCAGACACTGGGACTGACCGTATCATTGTGGACGATAGTCAAGAGATTGCAGGGCACAGCTGCAGAATAATGAGGATGTGCCAGTACTGACGGGATAATAACAAGTGGTAACGAAGGCGGTGTGTGAAGGGGACATGCTGATGCTGAGGACAACAGTGATAACAGCATGCCAAATTTCTGTGAGACAGCTTGACAATAATAGAGCATGCCAGTGCTGACAGAAAAAACAGCTGGATAATAGCAAGGGGACAAAACTGACTATACAACAGCTGGATGATTATGAAGAGGATGTATCAATACTGACTGTAAAATATCTGTACAATACCGAAAGGGGAACGTGTTGGTACTGAGAAACTGGTGGACAATAGCGATGGAAGTATTCGAATATTGACTGTAAGACAGCTGGACAATAGTGAAGGGAACATGCAGACACTGACAGTAAAACAGCTGGATCCTAGCAATACTGACAGCAAAAACTGCCCTTGTGTGCCAATACTGACTGTAAACATCTGGACACTAGCATTGATGTCCTAATTCTGACTGTAAAGCAGCTGGAAAATGGCACAGGTGCCAATTCTATTCTTTTAAACCAAAATACGAAATGTTAAGAAGGCCAAAATCCAGAATATTAGTGTGAATAACGGCACTGAGAAATGCGTAAAGTAAAATCGAGTATTTTGTGTCTGTGTCTGTTTTCCTCTCTCAGAGTTCTGCTCAGCTGTCCCGCAGTGTTCAGCAGACGGCAGCGGCCCTGCGTGGCGTCTCCTTCTCTCCAGCCTCTCAGCTCCAGAACGCTGTGGCAGCTGCCGCGCTGGTCAGCAGGCCAGGTAAGCATGCTGTGCTTCAGGGGTCAAAGGTCAACAGCAGCAGTGCCAGCAGCAGGACCTCTAAGACAGTGACCTCCTCCACCTGGAGGAAGCGGAACAACGCAACACCAGGTAGATTCTGAGCCCCCGGGTGGGTCCGACCCAAAAGCACCCCTCCTCTCCGGCTTCCTCGACCTCCTCTCCCCGTCTCTGTCCCGTTCCTCTGTTTCTCACTCACTCCTGCTGACCCCAGCGGCACTCTGCTACAGTCGGGGCTCACGGCTAGGCTGAGGGCAGTTCTGCACTTTTGGGTTTCTCGTATAAACAGATGCTAGAAAAGAAGGGCGTTGTGTGTAGAGTAATGTTTCTCAACATGAAATGGATCTGACCCCGATTCTCTCTCTCTCTCTCTCTCTCTCTCGCACGCACGCACGCACGCACGCACGCACGCACACACACACCAGCAATCCTCTGCTTCTTTGAGCATCTCTCTCATTCCTCTGGTGTGGGGTTTAAATGTTGGTGTTTCTCCTCAACTCTGTAGAACCCTTACATGAGATAATGTGTGTGTGTGTGTGTGTGTTTTATAGTTAAAGTACCCATGAACTCTAAAGCAAGATTTTTGATGTCGTAGCCTCTTTTTTGATTGTCTGTTTCTCTCTTTCTATCTGTATCTTTCTTTCTTTCTCATTCCTTCTGTCTGCTTTTAATTAATTACTAATGTAATGTACTAAAGTTTAACGTGTTCACGGGTACCTTAATACAAAAAATCAAACTCCAGTTGATTAAATTTGCTGAGTATTTTATGTTCTAGTGTTTACATCTGTGTACATGAACAAGATGTGTTGAGTATGTGTTCTGTCTCCTCTCTCTCTCACCCTCCCTCTCTCTCTCACTTTCTCTCACCCTCCCTCTCTCTTTCACCCTCCCTCTCTCGCTTTCTCTCACCCTCCCTCTCTCGCTTTCTCTCACCCTCCCTCTCTCGCTTTCTCTCACCCTCCCTCTCTCTTTCACCCTCCCTCTCTCGCTTTCTCTCACCCTCCCTCTCTCGCTTTCTCTCACCCTCCCTCTCTCGCTTTCTCTCACCCTCCCTCTCTCTTTCACCCTCCCTCTCTCGCTTTCTCTCACCCTCCCTCTCTCGCTTTCTCTCAC
>JAQQZR010000018.1:13494833-13506297 GCA_030068235.1 Notoglanidium macrostoma
TTTTTGGACCCGTTTGATCTGCTTGTTTCATGATTTGAGAAGGACAGTGTCTTACTCCTTACTTGTTTTGTTAACTTTAGCAACGTTTTAGCCAGTGATGTTATTTTGTCATTGTTACTACTGTTCATGAAATGCAAGTCCAAAACAGTTATAATATTGGTTTTCAGCTTCTCGTTTGAAAGTTCTATTTCTTTAATATATGACAGAGAAAATAATACATCTTTAACCACAACTTACATTCTCTTCTACGTACAATCCCCGTTTATAGGTGCAGCTTATAAACGATGCGTATAACCTGGTGGTGGATGCCCTGTTAGGTCCAGAAACAGACCTGGGAACAGAAGAACCCTTTACCAACATCATGCTCACTCTCAGAGGGGTCAAAATCCCCATCGCCAGCCTGGACATCCCTTCAGGTTCAAATCTTTTTATTTTTACTTACATTAATTGGTGTTTTTGGTAAAGATGAATAAAAAAAATAATAATAATAAAAAATAAAAAAAAAGGTATGGTAGGTAAGTTTAATGTCACAATTAAAAAGAAAACTAACCTTTTTTAGTCAACTTTAAAACGACTACGTACTATATTTATACTATAATACATTTTATTATACTATTCAAGTAAACGTCACCTATCGTAACATTTTAAAAAAACACTTTTTCCAACACAGGAGACTCCTGTAAATACACCATGACTATGCTCCCACTTACATTTTGCTTTTTAAAGTTCTCCCAAGTGTTTACGTACTCTTAAGCCGTCAGCCATTTCATTGGGGTTTAAATATAGCATGATGCCATAATTCCCTATTTAAACAGAAAGACCAGAGAACAAACAAATGCAGAGACACTAATAATTGTAACAGGTTTTTCTTACTTCGAATAAATTTTTCAACCCTAGGTTAAACTTATACCTTTGGATAACCTTTTCACCCATGGTTTACCAAGAGAATTCTTAAGCTGGATATAAACCACCATGAAAAGGACAGGTTTGCAAGACCTTACCAGTGAAATCTTACTTTTATTCATTAGAAAACATTGATCAACAATTTACCGGTAAATGTACATCGTTTATTCCAAGATTAATTTGAACTTAGATTTTGTTTCATCTACAACTTTTACAGTAAATATATATAATAAGTTATGGTACATCAGAATTCTAATCAAATCTGCAAGCCCTGATTAGGTAAGGGACGCTGTCATTACAGGTTGGGACCCTGATGAAGCGAGCGTCGGTGGGATTAATCCGAACGTCCTCATTTCTCTGATGGCGCCCAAGAGATGCGCACGCAGTTTCTCTGGGATCCATTTTCTCGCTGGACGCTTTCTGCCCTACGATATTCAGAGAAAATATGAACTCAACCTCCCCAAGTTCCCCAGTACAGCCTGCATTACTGAGCTTCAGTAACACCTTTCAGTAAACCTCTTTAGCAGTCACACTTCAGTAGATTGTGAAAATCATTCTGATCGATAATAAAAAAAAAAGAAAGTCGTTTTAAGTGAAGGATGTATTTTATTGATGTGAGACTTGTAGCACAGAAAAATGTGCTTCCTGCTTACAATGCTGTATGGTCAAATTTGCCAATTTACTATCTTCAAACTGGTAATTAAAGGTCATGTAAACACATCATTGTTCAAAAACTTCTTTCCGTTGACTTCCATAATGAAATGAAGCCAAGGATTTTGAAAGATCACCAATTTCCCCCAACAGCCACCTCATAGGTCACATCAACACCTGGTACCATGGTAGAGTTTCACATCCTCTGCCACTTGCCTCTTTTTCAAGCGACTCCTTTCTTCCACATTCCATACCTGATATAGGGTGGGAAAAGTTACTACAAAATGCAAACCAAATCATTACATAATTAAAAGTCATAGCCCAAGTTAATGGGACTCACCTTAACCTTCAGTCTTAAAAGTTGATCACTGTTACACAGCGAGGTCTTGAAAGAACAACTCATGACCCAGAGGACAATTTCAACCTAGTAAAAAAAACAAACACAGGCACTCGCTAAACATGAACCGATCAAGATATTAAAAAAAATATATATATTTATTACATGATCAGATTACAATTATACTTCCAAATATTTGACAGGTGTTAGATCCGATTGGACAGGTCACCAAAAAAATTGTGCTTCATAGCAAACATATTAGCTGTCAGGTGACGCACATTCTACAAAATTTCACAAATGGTTCAGGAAGCATTGATAAGGCATGAGAATAAAAAGTGGACTTGGGGGTGGTTAGATCGCAGCATTCGACACCCCTCACGTGAATTTGAAGCCAAAATGTTAAGATTTCGGGGGCAACGAGTGACCGGTGCTCAGGACACCATGCAGAACCGTTAAAGGAGCATGACTGACATGGTCGCAAGGAAACATCTGAAACACCAATATATTTCTCATAGCACAATAACATATGAACTTAAAAAGTTTCTGAAGGTTGTGAACAGGTGAGCAAAGGAAGGTTACCTCATGTACACAGGCCTACTGTTTCTCCATACATCAACTAGCCCAAGAGAGTAGCAGCATTCTCCTGTTCCTTTGACAGGAGGGTTTCACTTCGGTAGATGCAAAACTTCGTTCTCCATAGGCACGAGTGAGGATTTTTTGCTCCCCTCTTTACAGAAGTAGAGCTCGTTGGATTCAGTAAAGCATTTTTGCTTTTATACCAGAGCCAAAAGCAGAAGTGTTAACTGGCACAACTTTCAATCAGTGGCTAATTAGCAGGCAAAGGACACCGTCTTAAAAATATTTAATATATTCCTGATATAGTAAGTAAACAAAACCAAAAACCTATTCAGAACTGGTGGGGTCATGCTGGTTTTAATGGTCTTACATGAGCTTTCAAAAGGCCAATTTTAAAACAAACCCCAAGGAAATCCAATAGTGTTGCGTTCCAATTTCATAATCCCCAAATATGCTGTTACGTAACCTAAAATAAACTTTCATTCAAATTTCATTCTATGTACACTTTAAATATTCAATTCCAAAAGTAGCTAAACTTGCCTTTAATTAATTGCCCCATTTACTTTAGAGTTAAGCACCATCTTCCCTGGTTTAAATCTAGCTTACTTTTACCCATTAAAATCGCTTTAATCTGTGAAATATACTGGCTGACTTCACCTTATTATGCTGAAATGTCACAATCAAGCTAAATTTAAAACAAAACCAAGAATGAATATTCCTCTTCAGCCAGCATTGCTTCGTTCCCCTTTATTTTAAAAGCACAAACAAAATTAGATTTTCAAACGGTTTCATTTAATAGGCTCCATGAAGCCAAGGACACAAATAATAGATTCAATGCCAATACAAAGAACAGAGCACATAGTCCCCTTAAATTTGGGGTCGTGATAGTAGTAACAGGTCTCAACATTAATTCAGCTTCCATATAGATTACTATACAGTTTAGGAGTGTCGGTCCATCTTTACAGCACATGTTTTAAAAAAATGTAAAACGTCAAGCAGGGCAGAGATACCTCTGGAAGAGTGAGGGTGAACGTGGCAAGATGCAAGCTGCACTTCAAGAACAGCACCAGTGCTGGCCAGCTCACTCGAGCGGTGTTCACCAGTCTGCAAGGAATTGACTCTTTGGATACTTGACATGGACAAAGGCTTTCCTACTTCAAATTAGCTGTTTTATTTCAAATGGATGCTCAAATTGATCATTTCTTTATCGTACTGCTACAATTATATTCATTAAGAAATTTCCACAGTTGCTTAAAAGGTCCTTTTTAGAGGTAGATGCTCACTAAAAACATAGGGCAACCCAAAATAACATTAGGACCTCTGTTAAAACAGAACATTTGAGACTGGATAGCAATACTGTGGCAGCTGGTCAGACCAGACCAAGAGGAATAAGATTCAGATTAGGCTCATTATTCAGTAAAGTAAAAAAAAAAAAAAAAAACAAAGAAAAAAACCCAAACAAAAACCAAAACAAAAAAGGTGTAACCATTGTGGTAGCAGAGAAACACTTCACAGCCAAGATGAACAACTCCCTGCCCCACAGTTCCCCTGGATTAATTTTTTTTAAAACAAAGCAAGCTACTACATGAATGAACAGATCCTTGAGGAGCACGTCTTTAGAATACACAGCCAGTGAAGAGTAGGGTCTTGGGCCTTATTCGTGTGCAGCTGAGGAAGAAGCAGGCACACGTGAGAAGACACTGAAGCATCTTAGCACATTTTTAGTTTGACAGAAAACACCCCTCTTAGATAGCAATCTGTACAAGACAAGGCAAAACGCCACAATACGTGTGGCTACCCAACTGATAGGCCTGAGGGAAGTCACATGTTTGTTTGGCTGCGTCTGATTTAGGGATCAAGAGAACACAAATGAGTGAGCATGGAGCCTTGTCTGGAATCAGGCTCTGCTCCTCAATGTCAGGGTGTGGACAAGGCAATGCAGGAAAGCTACCCACTTACACCTTAGTAAATTGGGTCCTGTGATCATAACCTGAGCCACAGCTATGCCTATAAAAAAATAATCAGCTAGCTAATTACATATTAAATCTTATTTTAGGGTATCAGGTCTCCCCCACAATTGTAAATATAAATATACATTTGTTCCAATGACCATAAAGCTACATAAACCAGTTTTAAGTTTATAAATATTTGTGGGGGTTCTGGGATGGGGGGTGATATTGCTTGATTCTTGGTGCACAAGTAACAGGAATCTAAAGAGAGGTTCTGCAAAAAAGTGCTAATACGTACTATATCCATCGTAGTTGTCTCTGTAGGAGCTTCCACGGTCTCCATAGCTGGAACTCCTGAACAACAAGAGAAACAGAAAAATGTGATTTTCCAATAAAAGTCCAAAATGAGACCAATACAAGGTGCTGGCTAATATGAGAACACTTAATATAATAATGATTGGGGAATTTGAACATGCCTTTGACAGAACGGTGACCATATTCTTACCTGTCTCTATTGTATCCTCCTCCACCACCACTTTTGTAGCCTCCACCATAGCCCCGGTCCCCACTGCCATAACTACGGTCTCCGCCGCCACCATAACTACGCTCTCCACCGCCATAACTACGGTCTCCGCCGCCTCCATAGCCACGGTCTCCGCCGCCGCTATACCTGCCACCACCTGACGGCGGTTTTAAAAAAAAATAAATAAAAAAATTAAGCCATACACTGCCAATTTTGTTGCTCTGGGAACAAACGTCACCAAAGCCATGTTCAACATATTGTTCATACATCCAGGCTAGTTATGAAGTGCTAGCCTGCAGGTCCCAGGGCACCCTTCATACATTATTGTTACCTCTTGGCCCACCTCTTCCTCTGCCTCCACGGAAGTATCCTCCTCCACCACCACCTCCTCTTCCGCCTCCTCCGCTACCACCTCTGTATCCACCACCTCCGGAATGGCTGCTGCCTCCCTTCCCGGCCTCATCCACACGGATCGCCCTGCCATCCACAGACTACAGATTTGGGGGGTTGGGGGGTTGGGGGGGACAATCGAAGCAAGACTCAATTCAATACACTTTTTGCTTTTGAACTGAATGGTGTTGAATCAAGGTATTGCAACAGATTAATCATATTGCATCAGTAGTGGTTGTGTTTTCATCTTTAAGGTTTCAGATCATTGGCAAGGCATCACTGTGCATTAAGGCTTCAGCCTCAGTGACGGACATCCCTTACATCAAGTCCCCATACACTGTATAGAGTCAAGTCTTATGCATCATTACACACTTAATGATTGTGATACGAGTCATACTTTTCCATTCATTCCCTCCATGGCATCTTTTGCATCGTCAGGGTTCTCGAATGTGACAAAGCCAAAGCCTCTCGACTTGTTTGTTTCTCTGTTTCTGGCAACATGAACTGTAAAAGAAAAGCAATTATTCAATATAGACTTACATTGAACTAGAGAAAAAAAGAAACAAAACAAAAAAAAACACCCATTTGCCACTCTCACCATTGGTGATAACACCATACTTGGAGAAGGCATCTTCCAGGGACTGCTCCGTGGTGTCGAAGCTAAGACCTCCAATAAAAAGCTTTCCTTCGTCAGACATGATGTCCTTTCTGGGAGGAAAATAAGCAATGAACGGAAACGAATCCGTTCGTAATGAAAACTCAACATTATCTTTAAAGATAATCACAAAAGTAGGCCATTGTAGCTCAATGTAGGTCAAACAATAGGCCTAGTATCAAGCCCACGTTCTCACCACCGCTTTTCCGGCAAAACCCGCGCCAGATACGTCTACGCAAATAGCGCGAAAGGAGCGCGTTCGTGTACAGAAAAGCGGCGGAAACAAGAAAATACCCATCCCCCCACCCTGACAAAGAAAAACCGTCGGCTAGGTAGGTTTACACGACGCCACTTCGTTAATATGGACAGAAACTAGTTCTTCAAAGTATATTTTTCTACAATAATTGCAATTACATGAAAGTTAGACGGCTAAATTATAACGGCGCTAACAGACGCAATAGCTCCGTAGCTAAGCTAACTAGCGCCATTTTGTCCCACGTGAAGAAGCAAACGAAAGAGCAAAAAAAAACTACAAACCGGCAAGCTGTTATCTAAATATTGACAACTATCGTTAAAGAACAGCTCATATTAAAGAGTTTTTATATGACGTTAGAAGTCTGATATATTATAATTACACAGAAAAGGCGTACACAGGCTTAACTTACGGCTTCTCCAACCTCCTCTGGTGCTCTGAGCTCAATATGGCGCTGAGGAAAGGGCGGGCCTATTTTATACCCCAGGGGGCGGAGCTACATTACAAATATCTGAATATTCATGAGTTATAAGCTTGACGGTATCACAGATAAGAAAAAAAACTTAATTTTGTATGATTAATGAAGAATTTTTGTGACGTAAGCAAAAAAGACATATCAAACTATTGTTAATTTTTTTTTTCATATTTTGAGTTCATTTTTTTATCAAATAGATATTGGTTGGCATGATGGTGCAGGGGTTAGCAATGTTGCCTCCCAGCAAGAAGGTTCTGGGTTTGAACCTGTTGGGCTCCCGAGACCTTTCTGTGTGGAGTTTACTTGTTCTTTCTGTTTCTGTTTAAATTGCCTATATGTGTGAATGGTTGTTTGTTTCTGTGTTAGCCCTGTGATACATTGGCGACCGGCCCAGGGTGTACCCTGCCTCTTAGCTGGGATTGTTTCCAGCTTCCCTGCGACATATAAATCGTTGATTCTCCAGGACTATGGTGCAACACGATAATATAGTAGCACAGTGGATAGGACCACATAAAGTGTGAAGAAACTATGGACCGACAATATGTCATCGTTCACATTAATAACATTTTTAAATTGAGTTTTCCAAAGAAATTCAGCTGTGTTCAATAGAGCAGGAGTCATAGTGTGTGAGATGAACACAAAAGACGTAATTTGATTAACTGTTCAGTCTGTTGCTCTTCCTCTACTCATAAAAAAAAAAAAAAAAAAAACATTCATAGGGCAAGGATGGGACAGTGTGACTCCTTCCCCAGTGGGCCTCTCTTAGTGCTTAATGCAGTTCCCTTTGTTGACCAGTAGGTGCGATAATAATTCTATAGAACAAAAGTGTCAAACTCAAACTCTGACCAAACCATATCAGCATTTTTGTAAGACCCAGAAGGCCTATAATCAAAGTCTATACCTTTTTAATCCTTTTAATGCAATTTTAATGCAATGTTACTATAGGAAAGAAGAGCTTACAGAAACTATTAACGTGTATGCACTTTAAGTGAGAAGCAGGATTAGTCAGTTGGGATGATGCATTTTTCTGTTTGAAAGTTACTAACCCAATAGCTACACTATAAGCACACAAATATGAATGTGTGTGCAGTTGAAGTAGCTATTATTATTGTTAATATGAAAGCATTGTTTGGAGGTCTCATCAAAGACCTCATCAAAGTCACCCCAGTCACAACATGTTTAAACCTCTTCCGTCAGGCAGAAGATATCGCAGTATCCGGTCCAGAACCAGCAGGTTGAGGGACAGCTTTTTCCACCAGGCCATCAGACTGATGAACACTGTCCACTAATACCTCATAGACACTCCATTGTCACTTTATCGAAACTATGTCACTTTGCACTCCATCTCCATACTTCACATAATTGCTTTTTTGCACAACATTAATTGCAGACATTCTGTATGTGTTTATATATATATATGCACACACACACACACACACACACACGCACACACACACATGTATATATATATATATATATACAGTGGGATGCGAAAGTCTGGGCAACCTTGTTAATCTTCATGATTTTCCTGTATAAATCGCTGGTTGTGACGATAAAAAAAATTTCAGTTAAATATATCATATAGGACACACACACAGTGATATTTGAGAAGTGAAATGAAGTTTATTGGATTTACAGAAAGTGTGCAATAATTGTCTAAACAAAATTAGGCAGGTGCATAAATTTGGGCACCACAAAAAAGAAATAAAATCAATATTTAGTAGATCCCCCCCTTTGCAGAAATTACAGCCTCTAAACGCTTCTGCTTGCAGGAAAAGGATTAAATCCAACGTCTTTATACCAACCACATAAACTGTCAAGAAAGGGATCATGATTGACACCATAACCACAGCAATATAACCAATCCCTGCATTGCACCCACCCATGGTTATACGTACAAGTTAACACTTCAGAGAGATAGAGAGATCACAAACAGGAGTTTACCGTTATAACTACTCACACACCTCCAGAGAGCTATAACCAGTGTTTACAGTTTTAAGAGCAAAACACAACTTAAGCACCTAAATAAATACACAATAATAAATGGAGATACAGCCCATGAGTGAGAGACTTCTAACAAGAAAATAAACAGGGAAAATTTCCGTCACTCACCCAATGATCTGCATCCCGGGACGAGCCCCCAACTATCCACTGACCAAACATTGTGAGCTTCCTCTGTTTTGCTCCCGGCTCATAGGTAAGGCAAAAACATGGTGCACACACAGAAGAGAGAGAATAAACCCCCATAAACCCAAAAAACGGTTGCTGAGTCTGATAGAGATTGAACCTGAAACAAATCTAACACATACTAAACCACAATTTACAAAAACAGCATCTATTTTACAAAGTTTTTACAGAATGGAGTCAAAACCAATTAGATCCTAATTGATAGTTACATGTTTCCAAAAGTGTTTCCATATTGTTTCCATATGTTCTAACTTTTCCCACTTATTCTTGTTAACATTAACATAATCTTTAGTGAGGCATTCTGTGTCATTACATTCAACCTCTCTTTCATATCTGGTAACCTTAAAGTTTTCCAGTGTCATAGAATCATCCTGATAGCTATGATGATTCCTGTTTTTATAGAAACAATTTCATGATTTATTAAATTAGTTTTTTTTTTTGTCTTCTCACCACAGGTAATGATGACCCCAACAAATCCTCAAGTGATTTAAATTTTTTTTCCCAAGAATAGGTAGATCAGGGGACAGTCCCATAAAAAAGTGAAAACATATAAAAAAAAATTCAGACATATCAGACATTTTGAACAGTCTAGATTGTGTCCAATAATACAACATATAACTGAAAGTATGTGGAGCTTGACCTCCACACCCATTTGTGGGCATTCTTCAAATTGTTTAACAGAATGTCTCTGTATGCTGCAGCGTTACCGTTTCCATTCACTCGTCCAAACCTGTTCCAGCATGACAATGCCCCATGCACAAAGCAACTCCATGAAGACATGGTGTTCAGGTTAAGGTCAGAATGGACGAACTGGAGTGTCCTGCACAGAGCCGTGACCTCAGCCCCACTGAACACCTTTGGGATGATCTGGAACTGGAGCCTCCTCCACATCCCGACATCAGCGCCTGACCTCACTAACGCTCCTGTAGCTGCATGAACACAAACCCCCACAGCCTCGCTCCAACATCTAGTGGGAGGCCAAACAGCAGAGTGGAGTCCATTATAACTGCAAAGAGGGAATGAATCTGGACTGGGATGGTCAACAAACACATACTTTTGGCCATATTGTATACCAGTGTAGTAGTTTATGTATGAACTTTTCCATGGCTTCCCTAACATTCCTACCTGTACTGGTCAAAACTCCATTTATCATCTTCAATTTTACAGTTCAAACCCATTGGCCATTTTAAGATGATTACATGAGTAACTGGTTTGATGTTCTATAGAATACTGATACTTTATGATATTCTTTGGGTAATTTAAGTAAATAGTAAATGGTTATTACATTCACCACTCTGGAACTTAGTAATACAATTTTTTATTTGCAAATATTTCCATAAATCTAAATTGTGGAATTGGGAATATGTGAACAAATCCTTCAAGATGTTATTTTTAATAAAGTGTGAATGAGATATGAACACCCCTATCTTTATACAAATGACTAGTAGCATGTATTTTTTTTAGGATTATGCCAAATAGAGGAGCTTTTAAACCATGATATATTTAGTATGTCATGCATTCGTGTCCATATATACAAGATTTTGTTCTTCTGTTGGATTTACTTTCTTTGTGACAAAATTACAATAGTCTGAATTGGTGAAGCCTGTTCTATACTAACCCAAACCAGTCCTGATTTAATTTCACTCCAATATCTTGCTGGCTTTGCCATATCGAACACCGAGTTAGATTCAGGCTTTCTGAATCTAATTCTATGTTGATTTTATTCCATATAATACATTTAATAATACTTGTATAATAATACTGCTTGAAAATCATAAGTAGTATTTAAAATTACACCCTTATTAAAATATAATTTAGTGTGCATTAATTTCCATTTTCAACACATTAATTTTACCCTGATGTTGTACTTGTATCTTCTTCCATTTTTCCAAATTATATAAAATTTTTCACAGTGAAGGTTCCTAATTTGTTTTCATTATCTCAACATTATAGTGGCATACCTTAATCCCCAAATAAATAATCCTTTTTGGGATCCACTTAGTGAAAAAGTGTTACTGTATGCAAATTACAGTTTTGATATTGGCATAGCCTCCGATTTAGTCAAATTAATTCTATTCACAGAGAATTTTAATGGTGGTGAGGATTTCAAAGGAAGAGTCAAAATTAAGGGGTGTAGTGCAGACATCAGTATTGCACATTAGAGAAAGTGATGAGTGTAAATAACAGTAATTGCACATTGAATAAAGTGACATGTTTAATAACAATAATTGCACTTTGGGGTAAAGTGTCGAATTAAGTAGTAAGTGACAAGTTAAGTACTACTTGACATTTCAGAGAGAAAAACCAGTTTAGTGGTATGTTGGTAACCAGTACACTGTGGTTAAGGAGTCTGATGGCCTGATGATAAAAGCTGTTCTTAAGTCTGGTATTCCGCGCAGCCAAGCTTCTGTATCGCCTTCCAGAAAGTAACAAAGAGAACAGTTGGCGTGCTGGATGGCTGTGGTCCTTAATGATGCTGTGTGCCTTCCTCAGGCACCGTTGGAGGTAGATGTCCTGAATGGTAGGGAGGCTCTTGCCAGTGATGTGCTGTGCTGCCTCCACTAC
>JAQQZR010000018.1:13509591-13523197 GCA_030068235.1 Notoglanidium macrostoma
TATATATGATTATATAAAAATATGATTATAATTAATTATTGGAATTTGGATGAAGGAGCAAGCAACCCAAAAATTTAATTTATTTATTAATTCATTCAATTCTTGTTGTTGTTGTTTTTTTTGTTGTTGTTTTTTCAAACTAGAAGTATTCACCTTAATTACAGATATTATCTTTTGAAATCTTCTAATTAACTGGAGCTGGAACAGGAATGTCTACTTGTCTCAGTTTTTATGTCCACTGCAAAGCTAAAAAGCTATCAATATCAGAAAGCATTAACTAGATTAAACTTGACCTCTTTGCCAAAGTCTCAGGAGGGAAGTGCACTCTGGAAAAATCTGACGTTACATAATTTGTCTTCACATAATCTGACACAACCAAAAGACTCAAGGGATGTGAAGGTTCTATGTTACAGGGAGAAAAAGAGGAAAAAGGATAGAGACAGACATAAATGGACGAATGTGCACACGCATGGGTGAGTAAACAGATGACTAAATCACCATTCCTGTCCTCTTTGTTCTCTTTTTTCCCTAGCCATGTGAGAAACACTTCCCTCCCCAGTCTTGTGTGTTCCCCTTACACAGCACTTTGTTCATGCAGAACGTTTTCTACAGCGCAGATGTCCTGGTGCACGACTCTCAGAGGCAGCATTCTGTTCTAGCACAAAAACACACGCACAACACACTCCCTCAAGTGTGCGTGCATTGTGTGTGTGTGTTTGTGTGTCTCTCACACTCACCCACCCAATGACACTATTTTTATATCTCTGCCAACTCAATGCCCATTTTAGAGCTGCCTTTTGTCAGGATATGAAAGGAGTCTGTGAGTGTTTGAGAGCAGAAATCACTGCATCTACACTGCTACATGCCAAAGTGTATAAGCAGATTAGTACTAAAGACTCTGGTCAGACAGCAGAAATAATCTGTAGGGTTTTCCACTAATGACAAGCTGTGGGATTTATCATGGTATCTTTAGGAGAGAAAAATTAGAGCGTCTGGTGAGGGAAGAACTGTTTATAGCTGCTATAACGTATAATGTAATAACAGGAACTGACTTGTCTTGTGGACTTTCCACAACATTAAATGTAACTATAAATGCTGAAAATCTATGATGTGTCATTAAAAAAATGACTCATTGGCAAATTGATGTGGTATAAGCGTCTGCTGATCCATTTTGGGATGCATGCAGTAACATTGGGCCACATCACACCACCCAATCAATGATTATTTTTCTATAACAACACACCCTGTAGTGTTTTATGCCTTGCTTGAAACTATGAAATAACCTTAAAGCCATGTACAAGTTTGACAACACTGTTTTTGAAATGCTATTTACAGAATAAATACCTGTTTATACCAATTTTATACCAGAAAGCCTTAGCCAAACTATATATGTAACCTTTCAGTACCATGTTTTCAAAGCAAAATATTGGATTCTGTTTTTTATGCATTCAGTGAAAAAAATGATAAATTTTTTAATTAAATTCACTTGTCCTTATGTAAAGGAGCATTGTTTTTACCAGGACCAAACTGTTATATTTATTCTTTCCATTATTGTATGTTTTCTGTATATTTTTATGCTTTATACTTAAAATTATAGATGGTAGATACTTTAAGCATGTACCTAATACATGGTCCATAATTAAAAGAACACATATAGTCTTTCTTTAACACAATTTTATATAAATATATGTTTAGAGTTGCATGTTTGACATTCATGGCAAACAACAACAACAACATCAACAACAAAAACTCTGCATAAAGGAACAAGTGAAAAAATAAATAAATCATCCAATCACTGTCACTTGACTGTTGTGAACTGTATTAACGATGCTGCTCTGTCCGACATTAAGACATTTGTAGTGTTAAATTCATGACTTTGGTACGCTCAATACAAAAACTTTGACATTGTACACATTACACCCATGGGTATCTATATTCAATGGGCTTATCTGCTAAACAACAATGTCAGTGCTGTTCTTTTTTTGTCGACTCCTACACTCATTCACTGTAGCACTGCCTACCAGTTTACACATTCTGGGAAAGTGTTCTCTCCGCCACATCTCACACTCAGTGTCCTTTTCTGTGTCGCTCTCACTCCCTCACTCTGTCCTCGGAGTGACATGCATGGTTTACCATACAATCAAAAGTAACTACTCTGAACTCGTTCTGATATTGTGGAACCAAAATGATTCAATCTACTTAAGAACTTCATATTATCTGATATATTCCCAGAGTGAGTATATCTCTTTGAAGGTAATAGTTGTTTGCATTAATGTCTCTTTTTATTTCAAAAAAGATGTTACAAAATTACTATATGGAAATTAAACAGATTTGCTTATGATTTGCATTTAATTTAATACACGATAAATAAGATATACAAATTATAATATATATGTTAAAAATGATTAAAGAATTGCGCATTTTAACCAGAGATATACGATGTTTGTGCTATTTGAATTTTTCACTGATCACTATTACAGTGTTGCTGAAATAATCACTGATTAATTTAGCGTGTTCTTTTCTTTTGGCAAAATTTCCCACATTTTTATTAGGCCATTTAATTAAGCATTATAAACCTTTCTCCATAGTCATTTGTACATAGAGTGCAAGCATTCTTGTCTATTTTGATGACATTGTGACACGCATTGTGACATTTTGTTTACAACCTGAATTGATTAGGTTTATGTCTATTTCACTACAGCACATGACTATCCACTTGATCAAAACCTGACATTCATTGTGTAAAACTGCTTACCGAGTATGATCTTTACAGATTGCCTAAGATATTACATTACAATATGAAAATTAAAACATTTTCATGTTATTTTGAACTCTAAGAATCCATAGTATATTGTTGGTAAACAAAAAATTACTACATTTTGGAATATTTTTTTTTTGGCTGTTCCCTGCTATTTAGCCACAGTGACATCTGATGGTTTTGCATAGGCTACCACATTATGCACGTATAGTATACTGTCTTTATATACATATAATAAGAGATACACTGAAACCACTGTTCAGTTGAGTGGGAAAGATGTCTTAACTTTAAGACAAAATTAAAAAGACAAATAAATTTACATCTAGACAAGTTAGTATGTTGGGTTTCACATCGATTCCTTCATAATCACAGGTAAAAAGGTCATGTGGTATTAATGAGTCAGTCAAGAATACTAACTTTTTAACTTTTTCTTAAATCCTGTTTGTATCTTTTTGCATCTTTTCATATTTGCCCCTGCATCTGAACCATCTTTTTCAATCTTCTTAACATTTCTTTTATAACTCTGTTCAAACTACTTTGTCTAATCTGACTTAGTTCAGAATCCATGGGGGAAACCATGGGGGAGGCAAACTTTTGAATTCAACTAATTAGATTTTGATGGCTGCTATACTTATCCCTGGCTCTGCTTTGTATTTATTAGACATCACATAATGTCTCCAAGGCTTGACCCTCATTTCCATTACATAATATTTTTCTCATTCGTGTTTATGTATCCAGTTACATGTTATAGACTACATGTTATATAATTGTTTTAGGCAACATTTTAGACAACTCTGGAAGTCCAGATGGATTGAACTGAACTGGCCAGTCAGTGTGTGGTGATGATTAAACAGTGGTGATTGGCACCCACAGTGCTGAAGAGGGTAAAAATAGTCCTGTGGTTGAATGTGATTAGCTACAATAGGGACACTGGTGACTCACTGTAATTAATGCCAGTCTGTGCCTCGCTCTCTGCTGGCCCGGCTATGTGGAGGGGTGTGAGAGCACCACACAAAACCTTGTGAGAGTAGCAGGGTGAGGAGTGGGTGTTTTACAGTTTCTGTGATTAAACTGCAAGTGGAGATGAGTGGGTTTAGTCAGGCTGCGGTCGCATGAGAATCAGGCATAGCAGTTTGGTTTGGTCACTGAGTGTGAGTGTCTGTGTGTGTGTGTGTGTGTGTGTGTGTGTGTGTGTGTGTGTGTGTGTACACCTGTATAATATATATCTTCATAATGAGGCAGGTGAAGATTGTTGAGTCAAGTAAACATTGTTCATAAATCGCATTTAAGACAGCAATAAGCAAAAACAAAGGCAGGATACCTAAACTAAATAACAGCAGACAGAAGAAAAAGACATGACACTATGCACTGGTGCACATGATAATTACATAACAAGTATGATACAGAATAAAGCACAGACAACAATACACACAAATGAAAGAGCACAGAATGTATGCTGGCTCGTAGGACTCATAAGCCAACCCCCCTCCCTCCCCTCCCCTCCCCAAACAAACATGGTTTCAAGATTAAAAACGCCAGTTATGGAGGAACAAGGAAGACCTGGTGTAAAAGGATAACAACCTTTAAAGTAATAACATTTGAGTTTTTCAACCAATCTTTATGTACCAGATTTACTGTATAGCATAATGTGTGATTATTACAGACTAGAATTTCAAAACATTTCCCTATGCTGACAAAAGAATCTAAAATTTGAAAAAGTTGTTACATTCCCGCTGATAAATGTTTGAAATATACGACTATCTTAACCATTATGCTTAGGATAAGATGGACTTGAGAGATCCAACTTTCCAGTCTTATGGCAAAAGAGAAAAAAGTTACATATGATGTTTTTAAGGTGTTCAAACACAAACTCCAGGTTCCAGGGTATAATCAAGAGCTTACTGTTACTGTGTGTGTGTGAAATTGTTGATCTTCTCCATGTATATTTGAGGGTTTCTTCTGGGTTCTCTGGTTTCCTCCTACACTATATGGCCAAAGGTTTATGGACACATGATCATCACACCAATATGTGCTTTCTGAACATCCCATTCCAGTTTTAGTTCCCCTTTGCTGTGATATTAAGCTCCACTCTTCTGGGAAGGCTTTTCACCAGATTTTGGAGCATGGCTCTGGGGATTTGTGTAAGAGCATTAATGAGGTCAGGCAATGATGTTGAGTGAGGAGGTCTGGGGTGCAGTCGGGGTTCCAGTTTATTCCAAAAGTGTTCAGTGGGGTTGAAATCAGGGCTCTGTGCAGGACGCTCGAGTTCTTCCACTCCAAACTTGGCAAAACATGTCTTCACAGAGCTCGCTTTTTGCACAGGGGCATTGTTATGCTGGAACAGGTTTGGGCCAACTCGTTCCAGTGAAGGGAAATTTATTTGCTTCTAACTTTGTGACAACAGTTTTGAAAAGGTTCATAATTGGCCATATATTGTACCTCCTATAACATGCCAGGAGGTGGATTGGTTGTTCTAAATTGCCCTTAAGTGGTAAAGTGTGTGTGTGGTGCTCAGTCCACTGTGTTCTTATGCTTTGCGCCTCATGTTCCCAGGCCAGGCTCCAGATCCACCATCATCTGGACCAGGATAAAGCCCTTACTGAATGAATGAGTGAATTAATTAATGAATTAATTTAACACCTGCCCCTTAGATTTCCATTCTATGTGAGTTTTGAATTCTGAGTGCAAAAAATCTTTTACCACCTATTTGTGGCAAGCACACATGCAAAATACAGATACCTAAAGATTTCTTTAAGCCTTTTGGTTAGAGAAACTAAGCTTCATATTAGACCTATAAAGTGTCTGAATCACTTGTGTGCCTGGATGCACAGGTTTCACATAAGAGGATGCACTTGCATGTGAACAGAGACCATTTTGGTTATATTTTAACATGTACGCTAGGAAGAGAACTGCCAGGAGGAGGAAATGTATTCAGTTTGGCCGCCCACCACTTCCTCCTTACATGGCTCTGCTGAGTCCCACCACAACACTCTTTAACAAAGGTCAACTGGATCAACTGCTTTACACCAGCGGCATACAAACGGCTAAGTTAGTGCTTCTCAGTTCCTGTCATGAGACATCGGTATATGCAGATTAGTGTGGTTATTACTCTAATGTAAGCTTTTTTTTTGCGTCAAGACTGAAATCAACTGTGTACATGAGGCCGACTCAATCGTTTCTTATAACGGAAAAGACAGTGTCCATGTAGAAGCATGAAATGGAGTAATGAACAAATCTGGAGCAGCTGTCTGTGAAATTAGGCTGTCTGGCCAGTGGGAAGACAGCAAAGTAAACAGATCACATGCTCTTAGACCACAAAGGGAGAGAGAAACAGTGTGTGCATTTTAAACACTATATGGGTCACGATCTCAGCTACTGAAGTTTTCTGAATGCATGCCCTTTTATAATGACATCCTTTCCAACCCTTTCACTGTAGTGCGGAACATAGCTCTTGGTTTTTTTCTGTTGTTGTTGTTGACTATTTTTCTGCAAAAAACAACACTTTTTTACTTCTTACCCTCAAGGTGAGAGAGAAAGAAAGCTCACATGGTTATACTTATTGAATATGTGCTCGGCTAGTCAACCTCAGTAGATGTGATTGAGTGGCATGCCCAGGTTTTTTGACATGGGGTTGCAAAACAGTGCTGTGAGCTGGTTAGACGAGTGCCAGCTGCCCAAAAACTGACCTCAAATCATATTTCTGACTGGTCTATTACAATTCTGTCATGTATTTATATTTATTTATAGTGTACTGTCCTTAGTGGCTGTGTTTCACCAGTAGGGGTCCCCCATCCATCAGCCTCCCACTCAGCTCAACTGCTCACACACACAAGCATACACTCAGAGTCACACACACACACACACCACCGGTAACACATCTGACTCAGTGACAAGCACAGTTCTATTGTAGCACTGTGAATAACTGTTGCCTGTATATATAGCACAAAGCAGCAAAAATAGGTATTATTGTGGTACATGGCAACTAAAAAGCAGAACTGTAGTTGTGTAGCTGCATTTTACTGTGTGTTATCTCCACCTCCGGCAACACACAGCTGACAAAATGAGACAAAATGAAAAAGTTTGAATGAAAGAAATGTACTTTACATCAGTATTTTCTATTGTTAGTATGTCCGTTGCTCACAGATGTTCCTTCATGATAATATGGTCAAACACTGCATGCTAAGATTTTCATAGTGAGACATCAAAATGATACCAGTTCAAAAGTTTGCAGCTCCCTTTCCAAATTATTAAAAATATTCTTTAGTAACTTATATGTCCTTTCATGTTGCGTCATGGCACTGTCTCCTTTAAATAAGGAACAAACTGTTTTTCTCTTGATTTTGGCTCTTGTTTCGGACTGGTGCAGGACATGTCCACATTTTAATTTATTCATATAAAATTCTGTTTATTTGTAGACAAATTATAAGGCATTCATTTCATGATTTTTATTCATTTTATGATTTGTGTACTTACAATGCAGACTTTTGCAAATACAGTACGTTTCAGATTGTTGTCTTAATGCAAAGCACACACACAAATTATATTTATCTTCATGAAATTCTATATTTTTGTATAAATTGTAAGATGTAGATTTTCCTTTTGAAATTTTTATTCATTGGCTTTCTTTTTTCTACCAGATATTATGGAAGTTGCAAACCTTTGCACTCAGCAGTAGCACTGAACTAGCAACTAGGTTGTATTACTTCAGGTTAATAGTAGATTGTTGCTTTAGATAAATCTACAATATGCCTTTACTGGGTCTTTGGCTCACAGGTAAATAGAAGATAATGTGGCAGACACAAAGCATCATCAGCTTTTATTCAAAATGGCAGGAAATGACTGCCGAGGGTCAAAACAGAGCAAAAAAAAAAAGAATGATAGAGCCTTTCTCTGGGCCTCTGACATTCTTTACTATGATTTTAACATTCACCTTTTATCTCCATATGTTTGTGATTTGAACACAGTTTAGTGGTTGTTAAAACAAGCCTCTCGACTTCGAAGCCCTGTGCCATGAGTTAAAGGTCAGGATCGTCAGACCAAGGAATTCCTTAAGGCTTCTGTTAAAGCGGTTTAGCGTGTTGTCTGTTATTGTGATGTTTGGACTTTTGTCCTGTTTCCTTATACATGTACTTATGTTCACAGTCACGTGTGTTATCAGAAAGACATGTGAGAGGAGGAGGCTGAGGTGATGGAACAGGTTTGGGAACAGGTGCTTGTGTGTGTGTTTGTGTAAAAAAATGTTTTCTGGAAATGTCAGATGTATGAAATAGAGCCTTGTCACAGATTAAAACTCATGGTGGCACTCTTTGGATCTAAGAAATTACAAGCTCTTCATTATCATATTGTTTGATTTATTATATAAAAGCACATAAATGCACCAAACAACAAAGAGAAACAATGACAGTGTCACAGGATTAGGTTTAGTTTAACTTAGTCAGTATTTACAAGCTAAGATAGAGCAGAATATTCAGTAAAGTGATCCATTTCTAGGAAAGTGAGGGTGAAGTTGCAAAATCAACATTATTGTAAATCAACATAATGTTCTGAAATCGTCTGATGAAATAATGACATGCGTCATGTCGACGTTCTTAGAAAATTGATCACACAACATTCCCACTTAGACCCAAAATAACATGACATAAAGCTTTCTTATATTTTATAAAAACATAGAATGTTAAGTTATGGCAGGTAAAAAAAAACCTTCAGGTTCTTAAAACCTGACACACAATGAGCAAAGAAGTTTGAGCAAAGAAGTTCTTCAGCGCATGTAGGAAATGTTCTGCATTTTGATGCACAGACATAAAAATAAAGCTTAGAAATTGAGTTTTAAGTATAAGCTCATAGCCTGAAAATGTAGGCGTACCCATAAACTATAACCTTTAAATTCGTATTGTTTTTTTAAAACAATAAAAAGTCTTATTTTAATTCTTACAGATTTTATACGTTAGAAAAGTAGAATGCCACAAATGAAATGAATTAATATTACATTTTATCTATATAAAAATAGGCACTTCATTTTAACAACAACAAAAAAAAACCTTTTCCATTGTGATAAGCATTAACAGCGTGTGAGTGTGTGTGTGCGTGTCTTTTAACCTTCCTGTGAACGTAAAATGATTAAAATATAGTCTATTCTAGCTTAAAATGCAAATAGTGTGCACAATTATTGTGTGTGTATGCAGTTATTGTGTGTGATGGTGTAGGTGTGCAACCTGTAGGCCTTTTCACTGGAAGTGTGTTGTGAGTAACATGAGTATTTGCACCTGTTGCTGCACCCCATTCATGAAATGTCCAGAAAGGAACTGAGACAGAACGAGAGAACGAGAGAGGGTGTAACAGACAGAGAGATAAACATGCACACAGAGCGATAGATGTTCAGCATATGCCTATATCATCACTCTCGCTTTCTTAATATTTTTATATTCCAATATAAAAATAAATAATTTAATTCTTAATACCATTTATATTGGGCTTGTTTATAATTTTGAGACATTTATTAAAATACTTTGACATAAAGTGTCTCAAACGGCTGAACGTCAACACAGTAATTTACACGTTCCATAACAAATAGTGACATAAATATGAGTCACACACATTATTAGACGATGCAGCCTGTAATTACTCATATCCCAGCATCCTGCTTGCATTGTGCCGGTGAATACTTACACACTGCAATTGCGTGGTGTCAATCAGGTGTGCTGACAATGGTGAGTTAGTGTGTTATGGGCAAGTCGTACCTTCAGGGCATGAACGTGACTGATTTATAGCTAAGCGTGTTGATGAGTTGACAGTTCAAAATTAGTCATTGGGGAAGGAGTGTGTGTCCACCTCCACAACACGAACACTAATGCAAAGACACTTCAGCTTTACATCCTGCATGCAAAGATGTTGCCTATATGCACACACACGCGCACACACACACGCACACACAAACTTTACATTTCAAGTAGGTCATGCTGACTTTTTAACTCAAGCACACACTTTAAACAGGTACTGTCACTTTAAAAAAAGGCACACACAGACAAACACACAAAGTTCCTGTTTATATATAAACACACCTACGCACTTGACACCTTGCATACAAAAAGATCCAACACCTGCACACATGCACATATACACTTTACTGGACAAGTACTGTACATCACACATGCACACGTGAACAATTTCGCTTACAATACGTACGAGTTATGACTGCAAACATGGAGATAAACAAACACACATCCCGCATATAATCTTACTGAAATAAACACTCTTACACACACTTTATAGAATAAATAATTCATGCCGACACTTTCACACATATAAAAACTAGTCACTGCAGATGAGTATACAGTATTCACCGAAACAAACACACCCACACATACACACTATCGAACAAACAGTTGCAACGAAGGTGTGTTTGTGATCATACACAGTCGGGCACTTTACATCATTTCACAACACACAGATTGTCCTTATTCAGTCAATAAATTCAACTTTATTGTTTAGTGAAACGTGGATCATTATAGTAAAATTAAAGGTGCAGTAAGATATTTAGCTGAAGCTAGCTAACTCCAAACAAATATGTCACTTTCCTTCACTGTTCCCTTTAAAGCCACACTCTAAAACAAGGACAGAATGCTAATGCAAGAAGGAGACATTTCTGAACTGACAGACATGATCAAAAAGATCAATGAGAAGGACTCCTCTCTGACCTGAATATTTAGACATGCAAGGGCTCCGCAGAGACTGTATACAGTTTTTCCCTTAAGTAGATCTTTTATTGCCAGATGTTATAATATGTGGAGATATTAATTTAAAAAGGATTCTGACATTCTGAAAAGTTACTGACAGCACCTTTAAAAAAAAGTTCAACATGAACTATCACACGCCATGCATTAAGGCAACTGTCGTTCAGTATATTGTATTATTCTTCACATCTGAGCAAAAAAAAAAACAAAGGCAACCAAAAACACAGAAAATGGCCTAAAAATGAAGTCAAGATGGCTGCATGTAGCTTCAACAGCAAACAAAGTCGCACTTCATACATTTAAACGAGTTATGCTGTATATGCAAGAATTTACTTTAGATCAATCAACATCCAGATATATTAGTATGTTAAATTTATAACAATCACTATACAGTTTGCTGTTTTGAGGAGAAAAAATATACATCATTCATCACAGTTAGCTGGTTAGCTTAATGCTAACATTAGACGAACATGGAAGCATCCATGATTTTGTCCCACTTTGTAAAGGCCAAAGTGTAGAGAAAGAAAGGGAAAGGTAGAGAAAGATCTGCTCATGATCCAAAACATATGAGCTCATCGGTCAAGCTTGGTGGAGGTTGTGTCATGACTGGAGCTGCTTCTGGTATGGGCTCACTAATCTTTTTTGATGATGTAACTCATGCCGGTAGTAACAGAATAAATTCAGAAGTCTACAGAAACATTCTGTCAGCCAATTTATAGAGAAATGCATCCAGTGTAATTGGGAGGAACTTCGTCATGTAACAAAACAATGACCCAAAACACACTGCCAACACAACAAATGACTTCATCAGGGGAAAAAGTGGAAGGTTTTAAACTTTCCAAGTCAATCACCAGACCCAGTTGAGCAGCATTTCACCTCCTGATAAGAAGACTGAAGGGAGAAACCCCTCATAACAAACAATAAGTAAAAGAAGCTGCAGTACAAGCCAAGAAAACCATTGCAAAAGAAGATTGCAACAGTTTGGTGATGTCGGTGGGTTGCCCGTTTGATGCAGTCGAGGGATATACAACCAAACATATATAATATAATATAATATATTAAGTGTAATTTACTTTAATTCACTTTAAAATGATCTTTTCCTATATGTTCGTTCACCTAAAAATTGGGACCCAAATGTCTTCAGTGTATAACAAAAACAAAAGACTTGGCCTTACTATTCCAATGCTTTTGGAGGGAACTGTATTATGCATGTAAAAACATGCAAGCTCAACTTTTCCAGTTAAGGAGCTCTGTTTAGCTGGGTAGCTATCATAGTGAGCAGGGAAGAGTAACTAACATCTAGCAACTAACAACTAGATTCCACTCTGACAGAAACTAGCAAGTAAGAGTGTGGAATTGAAACTGTGAGGTACATCGTCAACTCTCTTTAATGAAAAAGTGTTAGCGTTCAATCTATAACATCTACAATATTCCAGAAACCACGTATTAAATATCCAGAAATCAGAAATCAAATACATAAATATTATAGTGTAGGAATATAGTGGGTAGTATGTTATTTGCGATGCAGCAAGTGGTCTTCTTTCCACGTCATGTTATCTAGTATATCAATTAGATTATAAAAGTCCATTACATATTTACTGGAAAGTTGTTACTTCAAAGCCAATCAGGAAGCCCTGTTTTAGGCCTTTAAATAAGTTTCAGTCCGAGGTCATAAACTGGTAGGCCAGTCCAGATGCAGACACGGCAAAGTATTTTATCATTTTAAAATAAGGTACTGAACTAATGAACTAATCACTAAGGGACTAAGAGTTAGCCGTTGCTGCTATTCAGTTATGTTATTTGCATATGCAGGCCTTTACGGGCAAAGAATTATGGATGAATTTGTATGAATTAAAAGTAAATAATACCCTAATAAACCTAATGTTTTTGTCATGAATGATCAAGACCAAATAGATTTGTGGCAATGAGGAGCTCCCCTCTGACATTCCCATTACACCTATAAGAAACCTACCTAAATAATAATAAATAATAATAAAATTAATAGCATGAATATTGCCCTGTTTAAAATGTGTGGGTTAGGTATTCAAAGTGTAGAGGATGACTTGGCAAAAAAGATTTATTTCCTCAGAATCCACACTTGCCTTTTAAAGAAAACTTTATTTGTCATGGCATGTTTTGGGGAGCATGTAAATTTGTTGCCACACTGCACTCACACCCAGCAGAGTTATAAGTAGATGAGAGCGGATGAATTTCTGAGAACGATTTGTGCTAAAATGAGGCGTGATGACGGCAAGTGTGAACCAGATAACACATCTGCCTCCTCGAGCCACACCACTGAAGGGGATTTAGTGCAGACATTAAAAAAAGGAGTAGGAATGTGTGAATGCAAGCTGTTTAATGTATATGTGTGGGTAATGTGAGTAATTGTGTGTGTGTGTGTGTGTGTGTGTGTGTCTGTATGTGCGTGTGTGTTTGTATGCATGTTCCTGATAAGATGAGCCGTGTGTTTTTGCCTAAACGTGGGATGTCCATCAGAGTCAGAATGAGGGAGGAAGTGTTTCCTTGCCCCATCACGCATTGTGTGTCATAATGATACATGGAGGGATGGGCACACACCCTCACACACATACATGTGCAAACACACATTTTTTTTTTTTATGACTGACTGTATACAAGAAGGAAAGGGGTAAGGTGTGAGAATGACTGCCATGAAAGCCATTTGTTAATGATAGTTGGGAATGATTTTGCATATATATGTGCATGTGCACATATGTGTGTAAACATACAAGATGGTGTGTGTTTGAGAAAGAGAGAAAGTTACAGGCCCACTTCTCAAAATGTCAGTGTGCTAATGTCCTGTTTTCTCAGAAAACATTTGCATGAAGCCAACGCGCGTCACGTAAAGGAAGAAGAATAAAGTCATACTGTAAGGAAGTGTTAACCTCTGACAGACAGAGAGAGAGAGAGAGTGAGAAAGAGAGAGAGAGAGAGAGAGAGAGAGAGAGAGAGAGAGATTAAAATCCAGAAACAAGAGGCCGTGAGAAAGAGAGAGAGAGAGAGCGAGATAGAGAGAGAGAGAGCGATTCTAATACAGACACTAGAGAGCGTGAGAGAGCCTGAGAGAGAGAGAGAGAGAGAGAGAGAGGGAAATATAGAA
>JAQQZR010000018.1:13537387-13551794 GCA_030068235.1 Notoglanidium macrostoma
CACACACACACACACACACACACACACACACACACACACACACACACACACACACACACACACACACACACAAGGCACACCCCAAATGTTTTACCAAGAAAATTCTCAAGTGATATACAGCACCATTGGGGCAACACATTATGGAACCAAGGTCAAAGGTCAACCCCCTATGCCTGGCTGCCGCCTTCCTCAGTCTGAGTTATAACAGTGTGTTGGGGGAAGAGGTGGCATGAAGAGGGTCATCATATGCTTTATGGGGAGTGTGTGCTCATGTAATTAGTTGCTATGAGTACATCGATGTTTTGTAGATATATATCTGGGATGCAACCTAATACAAATGCATTATTCAGACTGAACGGATGATGTATTCTAAACAAATATAAAAGCAGACATGAACAGGAGGTGCAATATTTGGAAACATTCACAGGGCATCTGGTTGAGCTTAGAGGTGTGTATTGGGACTAGGATCCCATGGAAATACCACAAAAAACTCAGACAGTAGCCAAAATAAATAATTCGATGATGCAAAACATTAGTGTTACATTTGCTAGAACACTCAGGAATACGGACATCATAGATTTCAAAAACTGACATGGCCCCTATAATCTCTTTCCACTGGAATGTCTTTTCGTCAATGAGATGGTGTAACAGATTTCTAGAGAAATCTCTCTTTTCCTTTTAGAGAAATGCTAATGAAACGCTCTTTTATGCATTTCATTTTATTCACATACTGTATCTTTCTGGGATCAAGCCAATCTCTACTTGATCCTTGTGACTCATCAAGAATGCATCTTGTCCTGGTCTGCATCCCAAATATTGGATTTAAGGTTTATTTTGTGAATCTTGTTCCTTGGATGGATGTATTTGAAATAAGATACAATTACGTCATACATTTACAACTAAATGGGCAAGTGGTTTCTGGGTAAAAAAGGAAAATATTTTATAATTTATCTTAAAAAATGAATTACTGTTAAAAATGAAATGTGGGTGTATCGAGGCACAGTTAAACAACAGCAAAATAGTTTAAAAGAAACAAATATATTTTGTCATGATCTTTTTGGTCATTGGACAAATTAGGACATATTACAACTAAGAAGAACCAGAAGCTGTTCAGAGGATATGAAAGAGGTTGGAGGCAGTTATAAAGGAAAATTCCCACACGTGTTTATCAAAATTAAGGCAGAAGATGCAAGCTAATACTTGCAAGCTATATTTGCTGTGTTTATTTTTACTATTAACATTTTTTAAGCTATTTGACTATTTGTGTTACTTTTGATAATGAATGAACATCCGTGATAGACTAAAGGTCTTCTTTATTTTGTTCTAAGGGTACGCATACTTTTGCACTAAACTGTAGACTGTGTTTATGGTGTGAATGAAATACATTTCTTAGTAATATACGAGTTTAGGAGCAATTGATCATGAGGCAAGATGCTATGTTTAAGAAGTTATGTTTGAAAGGCCCACATGTTTGACTGTTTCATGCTAAAATCCGTAGATGTTTCTTGACTGCATTTTTTGAATGCCTCAGTGACGCCATAATGATTTCTTCATCTTGTGCTTTTCTTCAAGTGTTGAGAAAAGCCTGTATGTGCTAACTGGGAAGAACCTGTTTGTCAGCAAGAAAGGATCTGCTGCATCACTGGCGAAATAGACACTTCCTGTCCCCCCTAACCCCCCAATTTTATCCTATCATGCAGAACATCAGCACAGGAAGTTGGCTAAGACAGGGCCTGCATTTGCCTCGCTTTGGGTCACTGAATGAGTGTAATCAGCCTGCACGACGTAGACTAAAAGCATCATTTCCTGTTTCGTGACGGTAGCAGTATTCACTTCCTGAGTGCTCTGTTTTCAGCCTCGGTTCAGGGAGAGGAAGTGTGTGGTGTGTGTTGCGTCTTGTAGAGTTTTAACCCCTTATTGATTATCATCGTATCACCTTGTGGCTGATAGCATTACTATTAACAATAAGTAGCCAAATATTTAAATGATGCACATATTTAGTTTGATTGCCGATAGAAGTATAGCTTTGATCCCTCTCTCTCTCTCTCTCTCTCTCTCTCTCACTCTCTCACACACACACACACATACGCACATACACACGCACATGTAAATTTCAGAAATACCGGCACCCTTCATGAAAACAAACTAAAAATATGGAGAAAATGGTAAGTGACATGGTGATATGATGCCATTAATACCCAAAGGTTGATTAGTTTCCAATAACAGAACATCCTGAAGTGTTTTATACCTCTTATACCGCAGTCATACTTCAACAACAGCTAACACTTACAATTCTTACTAATTTATTAATGAATGACATGTCCTACTTTTACACTTTTATAATTACTTTTAATATTGTGGAAACATCCATGTAACAAATTAGTTCCTGTTATCACTTATGCTTTAGCAGCAATAAACAGTAGTTGCTTCACTAGCCTCTCTTTTTTCTCTCTTGAAGTATAATAAGCCAAAAAATAAATAAATACCGGTTGTCATGTTACAGAGAAACCAAGTTCTCTCTCCTAAAGTGGTGTAAAAATGGATTCCAGTTGTGGGTGGTGAAGTTCGGCCACTGCTTTGCTCTCAGAAAGGACCCTTTTTTCTTCAAATAGTGGTGTTATGTATTTGGCATCTACTTTGAAACAGTGATCTTTGGTTTATTTAGTGTTTGCTCATTCTAGGGCACCAATAATTCTGAAATTGAATGCACTGTCACAGAGCACACTGTTCACTGTTCAGATTTGGCAGCAGTGGTTAAAAAAAGATTTCAACATAGCCAGTTGATTTGATTGCTGCTGTTTTCATGCAATGACAAATACTTCACAATCCCCTTACAAGCCAAGACACCTGAGAGCTGTAATCAGTGTCCGGCATTTATCCAGATGGAAATGATGCTCATTCAGTATCGGTGATGAGGTCAGCCCTTTTGGGCTGAGAATGATGATGAAAGCAATAACAGAACGCAGGTTAGTCTGCTCACTCCGGAGCTCATCAGAAAGAAGTACACACATGTTCACATCAATATGTAATATCAGTCCAGTGATGATGTGACCCATATTGATCAGGCAGGGCATGCTCTGTTTGCAGTGCCCTCCCTTTTTGGTTGGTTGGAGGTCAATATGAGACAGGTTGGAGAAATAGATGGACATTTTCTAGTACACCACTGATGCACCACTTTTTTACAAGCACCCGAACAACACCAAGCTCGAGTTATTACAGCCAAAGCAATCAGTTGGCCTCGAGTAGAATGGTTTACAACGGCTTCAGAATGCTCTAATGATTTCACTTATGCCCATGTAAACACATTTTCAAGGTAGAAAAAAAGTAATTATATACCACACTCTGAGAACACTTCAATAGGGTCAGCCTT
The DNA here is from genome assembly GCA_030068235.1 of Notoglanidium macrostoma. NCBI lineage: Eukaryota > Metazoa > Chordata > Actinopteri > Siluriformes > Auchenoglanididae > Notoglanidium > Notoglanidium macrostoma. The sequence continues at coordinate 13,540,758 of JAQQZR010000018.1, forward strand.
TGTCATTAACATTGGCTGATCAGGTCCATAAAAGTGGTTACTTCAGCACAGAAGGCAAGCTCAGCTCATTGCAATAGTAAATTGCTGCACCTCTGAATTGCTTCATTATACCCAGACTGTGAATTGTCCTTCCAGATAAAGTAAGCAGGGTGCTTTATGGGCACAACTTGGCCACTGCTGAGTGATAAACCCATTGATGGTGCATGGTGATCCTCTAGTGTTCTTTTCTAATGCAGTCTAATTATAAAGCACATCTCAGTCTATTGATTACTTGGATATCTCCAAGGATCTCCACACCACACAATTAAACCCAACCCATCCCCAACACCAACCACCCTCCCAAGTTCCGTTCCTTATGATCACCATCTTAATTAGATTTGCTTTTTAGAAAAGGAAACTTGGACTTGAACAGAAGATATGTTATCCCCAATGGGAAATGGTTGAACCAATTGAGGACTGCAAATGATTAAGGAGAAAGTATGTGCAAATCTCATTGTACTGAACATAGTAATCATGACACTTCCCAGTGGACAGGACCTGGCTTTAAGAGTTATTGTCGCATGACCTATAGCCAATTGAAAGCACACAAAGGACACACACATACATACACGCTACACTATGCAGATCCTGAGAATATTTTACCCATACAGAAAAAAACGTATTGAAATATCTTTTAATGTGTCAAAAATATATGTGGAATATATTGTAAATACACTGCAATATATTTGCATTGTTGTTCACAGATATTTGTAATTAGTAAACAAAAATAAAATGTATTATATTAAGTGTGAAATATATTCAAAATATATTCAAATTAATGACAGGCAAAATGCAAATTTGAGGCAAATATATGGCACCACAGTGGTGCAATGGTTAGCACTGTTCCCTCACAAGTAGGTTCCGGGTTCAAACCTGCCAACTGGCCACGGGCCTTTCTGTGTGGAGTTTGCATGTTCTCCTCCAACAGACATGCACATTAGGCCAACTAGCTCTAAATTGGCCATAGGTGTGATTATGAATGTTAATGGTTGTTTGTCTCTCTGTGTTAGCCCTGCGATAGACTGGAGATCTGTCCAGGGTGTACCATTTCTCTCACCTGAAGTCAGCTGGGATTGGCTCCAGCTTACCCACGACACACAATGGATAAGCTTTATAGAAAATGGATGGATGGAAGACAAAATATAATTTGTCATGAAATTTTAGCTGATTATATCTGACGAAAGTTTTTCTTCTACTGTATAAGTTTCAGCCTCAGAAGCACCCAGGGTTAGGGTTAAAGTTAATCAGTAAAAATATTGATATATATTTCACTAACAATATATTTCTTTGGCCAATTTTTTTTTTTTTTTACATATATTTCAAAAGTTCTCATCAAAATATATTTTAAATATATTTTTCCAGTATGGGCGGTCTGACCCTTATCACCTTTTTAAAATCCAAAGCCACATTCAGGTGTTTCTCGTCAGTAAAATGTGATGTGGTCCTAACACACTTCTACTGCTGCGGCTTCTCTCACTTTCTGGTGCTGCCTGATTCATGCTGATGTTTCACTTCTGAACTCGGTGGTGACTCACCTTCTGCTGTTGTATCTGGTCTCATATGGAAGATAGCACTTCCCAAAAATCTCTGCGGTACTGTCGATTTATACGTACGAAATGCAGCTATAATAATGAAGCCTGTCCTGTGCTCATTCCAGGACACTTAGTTACTACCTACTCATACTGAGCATTATTTCAACACACTTAGTAGGCAACTGTTTGTATTTTTACTTTCTTTTTACTCTATGATGTCACCCAGAGGATGAGGAATTCTTTTTTGAGACTGGTTCCTCTCCAGGTTTCTTCCTCTCGTTGACTTTAAATCTACATCTAGATTTTTGTAAAACAGCTTTGACAATGTCTATTGTTTAAAATACTATTCATATACAATTCAATTGAATGGGAAGTGCCATACCTTGTATGGGTGTGTTAACTGGAACCCAGTTAATTGTTATTTTGGCTCTTTTTATGTAGTGTTCAGCTCATGATGAGATCAGTGTTTATAAATTCTCATGGGTTTTGTGTCTAGATGCATATTATTTTAAAACTTGTATGTTTGCTTTGCTGTCTCAATCTTTGTAGTCCAGCAACCATGTTTATGTTCCACTGAGACGTTTATAACACGTCTAGATTTTTGGCCAGGAAAAAAGTTTTTAATTTATCTTTGAAGGACGTAGAAAAAGACAGTTGTTGTGGTTGTGTACAATAGTGAGTCATGAAATATTTGGAGTCAGAGAGACTATTCATTGTAAATTAAAATTCCCCCCTTTGACCCCATTATGACCCCTTTATAACTGCAGTTCAGATTAAGTTACTATATTTCAACTATTTAAATATTAAGCATATTAACATATTTATTTGTTGGAGCCATTGGAAATTTTTATTTATGAACCTACCACCATGACAACTCGAACCAATTATACTGTCTCACAGAAAGAGCTTGTTTTTAAAGGTCCACTATGTAGGATTTCCTGATGACTGAAAGTTCCTGAACGCCCCTCCCTTACCCCTTCCTTTACAAGCATGTATTAGAACATATGTTGGCCATTAGGTGCCTGTAGTGTACTTCCAATGCTTACATTCACGCTCCCTTGCTTTTTCTGTGCTAAATCATAAGTATGATCCTCCATTTTTCAAAATTTGGGTTCTAAAACTTGTTAGCCAGCTCCAGCACACACTGATTCCTCTTCTTTCTTCTTCTTTGTCATCCTTCCGGTGCTTCATTCCATATTCACACTGCTACTTGTTAAATGTGGAAGGCGTTCTCTAGATGTTTGTCCGTTATGGGATACTGTAGCGGCGTAGAGGTGGACCTGCTCCCTATGTAAATATAAAGGGTTAATTCTAAGCTTACGAAAACATAACGATTCATAATTACAGGTAATTATATACTTATGAAAATATTATTTAACATAATACTGTATTCAATTTCTGCTAATAGATCTCCCCAAAGCCTATATAGTGGACCTTTAAGATAGTGAACTTAAGATTAGGAAATGAAAAACTCTTCCTGTACGAAACACATTCATTTTTCTGGTGTCAATACAAGCCAGTTCAATTAAAGTTACATATTATACTTGTAACTACACAAACTAAATACTAGCTAAAAATAGTGACCACTTGTTGTATAGAAATTAAAACAGATTCAGTGCTACATGAACCCTGGAGTTCCTTTAAAGCATGGTTATACAAGACATCAAACTAAATAAAGGATGTACACATGTTTTACGATGTTTACGTGCACACCCGGGTCGACCAATAATAAAAATAATGATAAAAAACTATTTTTTTAAGAAGTAATTGATCCAATAATGCATAGTCATGGGCAGTCTTGATTCCAAATCTGCTTCATTAAATTCGCACTCTTAGTGTTGCTTTTAGTTTTGTGCAATCTATATTTAGTTCAATGGTTAGGCAGGAATGGATATATATTAGTCAGACCACCTGGCAAGCAAATGTTCTGAGCAAGGTTTCTGATCATGCTTTCACACTGGATAAACCATCAACAAGTTATTGGCCAAATTTTTTCGTTATTATATACGATGCTCTGTCCTCTCATTGCATGTAAAAGGCTCAAGTCTGGCGAGCATCTTTATTTTATATAGACTGCATGATGTACTAGCAAGTCATGGTCTATGAAAGATTTGTGCTGCACTGGATTTTGCCCAGTTGCACGAAATATAATTTTTCCCCCCCCACATACCGGTGTTCCTTATTCGGAAAAGATTCATCCTACAATAATCAACTTGCCTAGTGAAAAAAAATATTCCATCAACAACACTCCTCATCCGATGTGCAGGTAGTGCACTACAGAATAGTGCGCATTAAGAATAAACATACAGTACATACCAAATAAAAAAAGTTTGTGAATGTCAACCAATTATGAAAGGCAACTATGAATAATTAACTAAATAGCCTGGACACAAAATATGTTTGTTCCAGGCATATGGGATTACTGATTCTGTGTCTTGGTGTTTTCCTGTGTTAGAACACATGCTGTGACTTTCATCTGTTGAATTAATTCGCTTGGTTATTACGTGAAGCTGTTACTCTGGTTCTTTGTTTTCATTCCTCTTTTAGACACGGCATTTATGCTACATGGCTACATGAAGCCACAAGCAGCCGCAGTGAGAGTTAAACCAACAACTGACAAACACACCTGTATGTGTTTGTTATAGCAACGGCTGAAATCCACAGCTGTGTGTGTCTGAGACGGATGTTCTCCTAATAAAACACTTATAACTTAAATTGATTTGATCAACACAATCTGCACAAATAAATTGGATTTTCTAATCCTTATCAGAAATATCATATATCAAAAAAATAAGAACTAGAGACCCCAAAAGATTGCATTAAAATTAAAATTTATTACCTAAAAAGAAAACATGTCTACAGCAAGCCACACTGAAATGTATTGCTTATGAACAAAGAAAATCAGTTGTTTTTAGTCATTTCCCTCTTTTACAATACCAGGTTTCATTTTTGACGAAGTACACAAAAAACGGAAATAAAGAGGAAAAAAAACAAACACACACACACAAAAAAAAGGTGACGAGAAAAAACATCAGATAACGTTTTTTTCACAGTTGCGAGATCGGCTTTATAAATTAAAACAGTTATAAAAATGTGCTACACAAGCAGAGGCTTCTCACCTGTGAGATCACAAGACAGTACAGGCAACGAAAAACGCAGCGTTGACGAAAAAACAAAACAGAAAAAAAATAATAATAAAATAAAAGACAACCACCAATCGTCAACTTTAAAAACAACATCCCAACCAAATGCGTATATTTCCTTATGAACTACTCGTATATTCAATTCAACCTTAAATAAATTATATCATATCCCATGCATCCAGGTAACAATATTTTGGGAACTTGGTGCGGAAACAGAAAACGTACACATCGTGACAGTGTTATGAGTATGTTTACAGAGTGATGTTTGTTTTATTTGGACCTGTTCCTCTTTTTTATACTTATTATATATATCTATATATTTACGGAGATCCCGGTTTCAAGAATGAAAGACAGGATGTACACAAGACGAAAGATGCACAAGAGATACACTGGACAGACATTACATCAAGATGGGAAAAAAAAAAACCCAAAAACAGAGCAAGTACTCTTTTATCTCTTTTTCTCAGCCGAGAAGGCCGGGTGATTTATCAGACGGGGAAAGAAACGTCTTTGTTCCGTTTGTCTCAGGCACGTTGTTGAGGCACGGGAGCCTTTCACTAATGCTCTAACGGCGTGTCCTTAGTTTAAAAGGAAAAAAAAAGTAATCACAATACACGTCAAGGATCCAGAGTTTCCAGTGCCTGCACTTTTCACTATTTTTTAAAGATAGGTAAGGCCACTGTACACAAGGTCCATCCATATATGTTTTTTTTTTTTCCAGTTTTCTCAATACAAATGTTGAGACAGCAACGGTCCATAGTGGAAAAGATGTCCGACATAACTCTTCATCTTGATGGGTGTATGTGAAACAGCAGGTGACATAATCCTAAAATACTACATAAAAGTCACTTTCTCTTCAAATCAGCTTGTAAAACGGTGCTACAGAGCCAAACTGTGAATGACCCCACTTAATAGGTCCTTGTATGTTCAAGAAGCATGCAGAATTGTCAATTTCTGCACAATCAGGTTATAATGAGATTGATGACCAGATGAGACTCCTTTCTTTCATCCATCGTCTGTCATCCTTCGTAGCAGCAAAAAAAACAAAACAAAAACAAAAACATCCAGATGTGTTCCAGATTTGATGCTTCAATACAGTAAGTGGTAAACAGAGGCACTGTGATATGACCTTAATACTTTGACCAGTAGATAGTTACAGATACAAGTGTGAACAACAAATGAACACGTCTGTAATAAATGCTTTCTGAATTGGAGTTAATTTGAATTTGAGTTCACTTGAGCTGAGTTTCAACCGAGCGGAGTATCAAAAACGAAGAAAGGAAACCTTAATGCTCACAGGTCAAGAAGTGTGCAAAATGTAATAAACCAGAGAGAAACACCTGAATTTCTTGCTTCATAATGCTACATGACGCATTTCGTAACAACAGCAACTCAAACCACCACCATGTTAATAAGGTCAAGTGAGCAAATCGGGTTAAAGAGTGTCAGAATGTTTGAACCACTCAGTCTAGTACATCTTGTGTATCCAGAGTCCAGAGAGACACTCACTTGGTTCGCTTCATGCTGTAGAACGTGAGTTCTCTTCCCAATGCAGCTTCGTGTTTCAAATTGAACCAATGCTAAAGAAAATTCCAGCATTACGTCATTACGGGTGTGAATTCTTTCTCTTTCAGCCACTTGTAATCTTCCCGTTCTCTCGTCGTTCTTCCTGTGGGCTGCTCGCTCAGGCCACGACGAACTCGGAGCCGATGTCGGCCTGGACGTCGTTCTTCCAGAGCGCCTCGTCGTAGTCCAGGTCGATGGAGCCGTCGCTGCTCAGGCTGCTGTTGCTGTGGCTCCGGGTGGCTTTGCGCTCGCTCAGCCAGTGATAGGGAGCCCGTGGCTCTCTCCTCGCCCGCCTGCGGAGCCGCCTCTGCTGCAGCAGCAACTGCAAACGCTCCACCTTACAGCGCGTCGCCCTGTTCTCCGTCTGCCTGGAGGGCTCGCCTGCAGGACAAAGAGAAAAAAAAACAACAACTCTCGTTTAGCCTTTGCATACATCCAAACAAGCAGCTTATTCCGCTTCATGTGTTGCTGATGATGCCATAATATCTCTGTGAAGCCTCACACAAGGACAAGGGAAATTCAGAAAATGAATTTGTGACCCATACGAGACTCTCTTCTTTCCCCTAGACAGTGTACGCTCGCTAGCTAAAAATACATTTAAATGAATAATACAGTGTTCAGGAACCTACTCTCCATCTACTGCTTTTGAAATAGAGGTACTTTTACCAAGGACAAGCATTCCCTGACAAAAGAACAGGAAAACGCAAGTTTACTCAAAACATATGTATAATGGATATCTAAGGTCAGAAGTTAAATTCCAATAACAAACCTTAGGCAAAATATGCATCCGATAGAGCTAATATTTCATAGAGAAAAATCTGTAGTTATGGGTTTCCAATGTAGCTGACTGAAGTACGTGAGTTTGCATCTGACCAGGCGAGCATACATCAAAACCTTTGGGAAATTAATGAACAGCAATTCCTCTTTACTGTATTGTTCTATTGTTATACCAATGATAAAAGTTAAAGATAAAACCGCTTTAGTAAGACTTTTTCATGTCCGTCTCAGACCTTTATTGTTAAAGTGTAATGATGGCAGAATTGGATTTGTGTTATCTAGCCATATATTTTAAATGTCTATTAACAATTCTCAAAAACTGTTATTCGACTTCCTTTCTGTACATATCGAGTTTTTAAAAAAATTTTTTTTTTTTTTTTAATGTTTTTGTCAATACAGGAAAACCTACTGAAATTATCTGTATTAGTCACAAATAAGGATGTTCTAGATGTAGCAGATAAAGATCAGACTGAAAAACGCTGGAATATTCCTTTATTATTGCACACAGCATAATTCAGGTCACAGGAGGACGTGCAGAACAGACATGATGAGACAGGATTTGATTTTCTGATGAACAATCACTCGATCAAGATGTAACTTTATATGAAATAACCCTAATCTGTGACGGTGCAATCAGCTACAGATGTAGACGGAAATCACAGAGGAAATATTATGCAACAAAACTTCAGACGTGCGTGACAATACAGTTAACAATCAAATATGAACTTTGCCTCTAATATACAGAGTTTCACCATCGGGCTGCTGCAAGTTTCGATTTGAGGAACAGCTTCACTTTCATTATTCATCACAACATCGCAAACAGCAACAAGACTCTCGTCCAGCCGTGGTGCCGGAGTCATAAAAAAATGACGGGAGTGTCAATAATTCTGCACACTTCTTCCTTTTTACATTCTCCTTCATACATGATCAGGTATTTACTGTGCCGCCAAGCTGAGAGAAAACAAATTCATAGTGCATGCTCGCCTCTGGCACTTGTCTTCCATTAGCTTGGCTACTCAAAGCACAGAAAGCCACACTTGGACGCTGAGCATGCTGGGAAAAAGCAAGCGTGCACTGGCACAAGAGTGGCATGGAAGCGAGGCTGAAGTCTCGGGTCACTGGTGGAGGAAGAGGTCTATTCCTTCCACAGCCCTGCGGCTTGGCTCTGCTCATGCATCATTTAAACTTCATCAGCATGTTTCCACACACACACACACCCACCACACACACACCAAGATGCCCGGCTTCTGTTGGCCCCCGAGAGCCCAAACAGATGTGATTCACAGACTCTGAATAATTCACTTGGACTTGTTCTAAGAAACACACAGAGTGTCAACTTTGTGTGTGTGTGTGTGTGTGTGTGTGTGTGTGTGTGTGTGTGTGTGTGTGTGTTAATTGATTAACATCATTCAACACAATTGAATGATTAATGCTTGCATGGTTGTGATCTGTAAGATTAGACACACCTCACACTAATATACATATGTGTGTGTGTGTGTGTGTGTGTGTGTGTGTGTGTGTGTGTGTGTGTGTGTGTGTGTGTGTGTGTGTCAGCCAAATGAATGATGAATCAGTGTTCTCAAAGAGAGGAATGCAAACTTAGAAGTGAGCCTCTAACTCGAGCCAGTCCTCCCTCTTCCCTTTATTGTGCTCATGTGTGTGTTAGTGTTTGTATTTGTGTGTGTGTGTGTGTGTGTGTGTGTGTGTGTGTGTGTGTGTTTGAATCTGAGTCAAAAGCTTCTTCTCAGTCATGAAGTCCAAGGCTAAATGCATCGTTGACCACAGAGCCGCTCTAACGCAACCCAAACACTTCAGGAATGAAGCTTTATGGTGCTCTCCGCTCCGCTGTCAACGCCCCCGCAACGCACAGCCTGTCAGCAACGAGTGTGTGTACGTGCGTATGTGTGTGTGTATATGTGTGCGCGCGCGCGCGCGTGTGTATTTGTGCGCCATATAAAGGCATAAGCAGACTGGCAGGGAGTCTGTGTGCGAGCTTCACAGATGAGGTTAGAGATTTGAAGCAGAAAAGTGGAAACAGGGCGAAACCTGGAGGGGAAACCATTTAAAATACAAACAAGCACACACCATTTGTGTACACGAGGAGAGTGCGCATTTCTTTCATTACATACTATGAGCAACAATACAGGGTTGAAAAACATTAAAGTAGCCAATGATTTTCGATGCAATTTGTGAAACATATTTTGATGCAAATATGTGTTTAGACGTTATTTTAATTTGTGCTTGATCTTTAGTGTTCGCCTCCTTGCCTTGCGCTGACAGATGCAGAAGCCACGCCTCCTTCACAAGGACTAAGATGAATAAAAGCCACACCCACTTTAATGGTAATGACAGATGCAGAGGCCGCACCTCCTTCAGAACTAAGTGGAATAAGCACCATGCCTACTTTCACAGCCATGAGGCCACACCTTCAGTGTGACCGACAGGCAGAGAGGCCAATAAGGAGTGTAGGTGTGTCCAAACTTACCAATTGGTTTGCTGATGCGGCTGTGGCTCAGCACCGGTCTGTCTGAGGTAGGAGAGGATGATAATGGTGACATGGGTGCTGCTGGAAGCTCCGTGACAGTGGGAGAGGGAGGCAGGCATGGTGAAGCGGGTGGTGTCACTGGGGGCGACACAGGTGTTGGAGTATGGCAGCGGAGCTGGGCCAAGGCAGGCGGTGTGCCCTGGTAGTGGCGTGTGGCATTCAGTAGGTCATTGAGGATCTGCAGGATGGTGGTAATGTCACGGCGTGGACGCCCACTGCTGTCCTGACAGTTTGGGTGAAGGGTGCCTGAAGGAGGGGAAATTTATCTAAGTCATGGCTTATTTTAATTCAAAAGATTTCCAAATGAGGGTTTGATTACAGGAAGGACTGTACTACCTGAGAAGGTTCCAGAGAAAACCCCAGGAGCGTGGTTCACGAAGCTCTCGATCACTGCACCCGGTTTACGACTTGGCCAGGAGCCAACGCCAGGAGCGCTTCCACTTACATTTGAAGTCCCACACTCACCCTAACAAAGACACACACATGTTACACTCAAACTTCTTCAAACTGTGAAAACAGTGGCTTTAAGTAGTGGAGAGGTTGACGCTCCTCTGTTTTTGCTATAATAAGGGCAAAAGGGCCAAGAGTTAATGAAAGAAAGTGCATCAGTGGCAAGAACTGACCTGTAAAACAAATCCTTATAATATTTGATGTTTGACAAGCCAATGATCACATTTAAATCTCCATACACACAATAAGACAATAGGATTGTTAGTGTTACCTGCTGGAAAGGCGTGGCTGGTCTGGGGGCAGGGCTACAGACACCTGCGGCCATGTGAGGATAGTGGACTGAGCCAGGGGAAAGTGTAGGACTGGAGGGGGGTGACAGGTGAGCATGGTGGGTGTGGTGGGCGTGGTGTCCAGGTGATGCCCTCTGGTTGTTGTGGGCTGTGGTTGGAGTATGAGGGTGCTCACTGCTTCCTCCAGAGGGTACTGTGGGGGTCCTGGTTGTGCCTGAAGGACCCCGAGTGGTGCACTGTTGGACGCCCGAGTTCTGTGCGGCCAGTTGCAGCTGCACGAACATCATGTGATCCCCTACACGCAGGGCAAGTGTTAGTGGAGAGCGGCCTGATAGGAAGTCACCAACCTAGGAACAGGAAGAGAGTGGAGAGGAACATTAGTACAACTTCTCTTCTGTTGCCACACACATTAGGAAACCAGAGCGCTCACTTCCCTACAAAAAACAGACTGAGAGAATGCTAAGGACAAATAAAATAAAGGGTGTTAAGGTAATGGTATTTAGACAGGTTTACCTATTATTTAACAAATTATTCAAAATTAAAGGCTCCATCCATCCCATCCAACCATTATCTATAGCGCTTTATCCGTCTGGGTCACGGGGAAGCTGGAGCCAATCACAGCATCTTGGGGTGAGAGGTGGGGTACACCCTGGGCAGGTCGCCAGTCCACCACAGGGCCAACACAGACAAACAGC
>JAQQZR010000018.1:13557086-13585759 GCA_030068235.1 Notoglanidium macrostoma
AAGAGCGAGGGAGAGGGAGAGGGAGAGGGAGAGGGAGAGGGAGAGGGAGAGGGAGAGGGAGAGGGAGAGGGAGAGGGGGAAGACACGACTGCTATTTACAAATTCTTTCAGAAGTGTGAAAAGAAGCAAGAAATCTATGTTATGCATGAAATATGTAAGGAATAAAACACAGCATGCTGTTCTACGAAAAAATTCAACCACACAGTGAATGTAATACAGCCAGCCTCTTCTTTTCTCAGTGAAAAACTGCAGCTTGTCGTGTAACCTAAAAGCTAGGAAGTCCTCCGTTCTGAAGCCTGATGTTACAACTGTCTTTGTCCGTTACAAAGCACTGAAACTGGAGTCTCCTTCTCCTTAATAATGTTAAAAAAGCATCTCCTCACAGAAGTTACCATGACAAGAAAGCCACAGAAATGCAAGTCCAACGGTTACACAAGTCTTTGTACATTCTGAGAACCTAGTTCATTTCTCAATCCGATCGAGTTGGTGGCTGACAAGCTGGTCAGACTGAAACCCACTGAAACACACAAACCTATCGCTTGCGCTTGATGCTGCTGTGAAGTTTTCCTTTTTTTGCTTCACACAATGCTAAGTAGAGGAATTTTACCATAATGCCTGACAGGAAGGCTACTGTGACTCGGCCTTTACGGCAAGCATGACTCAGGAGGTAATGAGCTAAAAGGCTAAATTTCAGATATAAAGAATAGAAACATGTACTCATTCATACGTCCCCACACCCCACCCCCCAATCTCTTGCACTCTTGCTCTGAGGCGGTGAGGAGGATCACAGCCTCAGTGTGAATCTCTCAGCCGCTCGTCTCTCTCAGTGGAAAAAGCAGTCACAAGGTAACAGCAAACACCGACAAAAAAAAGGCGTGCTTCCTGAACTCCCCACCCCCGCACACTCTCGCCACACACACAGACACACGCGCGCGCACACACACAAACACACACAAATGTACACACTATAAAAAGCAAAAACAGGAAGAAACCTTTTCTCACAGACGCAGGTTTGCACAAGTGGTTTGAAATACACATTTGCACAAATGTCTTTGGAACACACACAAACAAACACCTCTCAGCTCCCACAGACTCAGGTAGGATTTCCAGGTTATAAATATCTGCTGCAGAGGAGCATCTCCTCAGAGACAACGCCTCAGCTGTGTGCACCTAACCACATCTGTTAACACACACTCACATACACACACCAGGATTCTCAGTACAAACACAAACACTATTTGAATTTTTATATTATTTACACTGCTGCGTTCTTCACAGACGTGTGCTTATAGCGCTGTGTGATTTTGGAGGGAATCTGCTATTGCTAATGTTAGCTAGCTAGTCGACAAAATAATATCTGGTGTGTCCGCTAATAATAAGTGGTACTTAATAATTAGCAACTTCTCTGCTTTTGTTTTCATCGAGTTCACAAATTCGCAGTGTTCAAAATTCATCCAGGTCATCTTCATTGGTAAGAAATGAAATAAAACAAAATGCTTATGAAAGCATATTTTCCTTCCCATTGAAGTGGCACTAGGCACTAGTTTCAAGATGTGTTCCTGTTCTCTCTGACCGATGATTAACTGTCGGTCAAGAGGCTTAAATAATCAAGATTCCTGTGTGAAAATGATACGTATGTGAATGACAGCTAGCATACAAAGATGTAAAATCATGCTAAATATCACTGAGGGTCAAGGAATAGATAGGTACCATAGTCACACAGAGTGTGTGTATGCCGTTCCCTTTAAAAAAAAAAAAAAAAGAAAGAAAGAAAGAAGAAAGAAGAAAGAAAAAAAAAGAGCCCAGGAACAGAGGATGAGTAAAACGCGAGCGAGTGAAGAAGCAGTGGCCTACGTATAATAAGAAGCCTTTGTGATGCAATTTCTTGGAAATCTTTTCTCATCAACTTGACTGTTTGACCACACACACACACACACACCTGAATCCACATGGGTAAAACCAAAACTCGTACACTTCAACATACTACACACAGGGTGGAGTTCGTCTGGGCTTGCACGGTGCATACACACAAACACACACTAACACAAATTCACACAGTGATTTAAATGGGCCGACTGCCAAATCTTCAGCAACATGACTCACCCATCCTGTGTGATTTGCTTACATGGAAATACTGCACTAACTCTGACACATACAGAGCTATGTTCATCAAAAGCACAATCTACAAAAGCACTACATGTACAATATATACCATAGTGATGCCCTGGTGCTATTCATTTATATATATGTATATATGTGTATGTGTATGTGTGTGTGTGTGTGTGTGTGTGTGTGTGTGTGTGTGCGCATGTGTGTGGGTGCACAGACAAGTATCCATATCTCTGTAAGTGCATATGTGTGTGGGTGCTTGTGAGTATGGGCAAGTCTGCCTGCCTGTGTGTGTGTGTGTGTGTTTCAGTAAGAGCCAGCAGGGTGGGGAATGCCAGCTAACAGGGTGTATTGTGGGTGTGTGTTCCTCTGAACTGAGCGTATCCTGTTGCTCTGTATTGTCTACACTGTCGTAATGTCTAGGAGAAACTCATCCTGTGCTAAGAACATAAATGACAAGACCTCTCTGTGCATGTGTGATACGCATCTCTACACATTAGCATCCAGTTTAGCGTGGTGTCTAATGCAGGTCCTGACTTTATCCTTACATAACTAGTTCTCTAGGCTATTTAGGTAATGTTTAGTTCCTGCTCCGACGCTTACTTCATTCAATATTTTAGTACCACCAAGCTAGCTAACTATTTAGCGATTTAGGTTTACCCGTTTCTCTGTGTAACACTAGCCAGCTACCATTATTAATACCTTTTTACTTGCTTGTACAAGCTAACTAACATTTATGTGAAACTACTGCAAATGCAAGCTATGTGTAAAGCTAGCTTTATTTACTTCTACAGAATGATAGTTTACTATTAACTATTAACCATTAGCTCATTCCTTAATGTATAACAGTATTAGCTAGCTAACTAGACTAGCAAGTCCTAGGCTTGCAAGCTAATCCTCCACAGCTAGCTTTAGCAAACGATTTCTCATTTTTAACTGTTACAAAAAATCTAATAAGCTCAGTGCTCCAAATAAGTACAGCACTTGTGTGATGCTACATGCTATTTGCGTAAACCGTAAAGTTTTAGATGAACACGCTAAACATTTACTCCAAAGCAGCAAAAACAATACTCTGACTACTATAGCAGACAGCTAGGAGATGTTTTAGCATTATTCGCAAATTTGTTTTAACTACCTCTTAACCATCTCTTACCTGAGTTTCTGTCAAACTCTCCAGCGCTTGCATGATGGACTGCTCTGGCTTGGAGACCTGAGACTGGATTAGGAGAAAACAAACAGATATGTCACCGACTCCCAGAAACTTGACAAGCTTGAGTTAAGAGGTAATGGCATATGTTCGAGTTAAGTCTTACCATTAATCCTGCCTCAACTGATGGCACGAGGGTCAACTTGCTCCCGTCTGTAACCCCAAAATCCTGGAGTCGCCCTGAGCTTAGCCTCCTGCACAACAAGATTCACAACCATTAATAATCACAGACTAGTTTTGCATTTACTTATACCACAGCACTATTGAATGCTTGATTCTGATTGGTCAGAATATGCTGATCCAATTTCAGCTCTGAGATTTATATTAGAATGCTCAATCTAATATGTTTAATATAGGTGAAGTTGTTTATTTAACATTTTGTCGAAGGAGTCTCCAAAGTCAGTGCCTCGTAACAGAGGTAAATGTATCGCAGTTTCTCATTAACGCAACAAGCTGCATTTTCATTCGACAGACATAAACAAGAAAGCCTGTTGAGGTAATGACTGTTTATAGCTGTTGGGAACTCGCTCAGCCGACAGTTCACGTCAAAATAAACAGTGCAACGTGTTGATCATTAATAAATTAAAAAATTATAACCATCGACAACTTGCTATAAATTAAATTTCACAACGGGTTTATTCTAAATTGAAGGCACTGATCAAACATTGTAACAAGCATAATTACCTTAATCAATATCATACAGTGCTTTATACAGATTTAAATTTTTACATGAATCCATTCTGAAAGTGAAATAAGCTTTCAGCAGTATTTAATACCACCGTTGCACAACCTTCTCGGAACTGAACTCTGAGATTATTATTCAGTAATAACTACTACTATAAATTACTCAGTAGCAACAATGAAACTAACAGTATGTAGTTACAAAAGTCTCGCCAGTTCCTGGAAGAGTTAAAGAGAACGAGAGGAGGACAACCATCTCTCAACTGGAAAATATGCATGAATAGAATCTGGAAATCTGGATCGCTGACATAAACCAGGGTAAACACAGGCGCTGTTACGAAAATCGAAGTCTGGGCTTTGTACAAAATACGATGTCATATCTAACAGCACTTGGCTGTGATCCTGCACTACGCTTCCTCTCTGTCTGGTAAAGCAGCCCTGTGTTTATGAAGGTTTATGATAACCCCACCTCAGTACCTCACTCTTAAGTGTCTGTGGCGGAGCTTTGACGTCATCTGCACTCTTGACATAGACCAGCCCGGGTGTTTTTTTTTTTTTTTAAAGCTTTGTGGACCAGCCCTGATGTATGCATGTTGATTAGACATGACGGTTGCAGACTGTTCCTGTATACACAGCAAAAATCCCCAGTGTTGACCGAACACCTGCAGTGCTGAATGAACTCGCCCTGCACTCATTTGTGTCCAGCTGGACTTGTGTAAACACTGGAGGTGTTAAGTCAACACTGAAGATTTACTTCAATACTGGTTATCCTTGGGACATCTCTGGAAAATCATTTCAGTCTATGCGTCTGTAAGATGCATCCATCCTGTCAAGTAGTGTTTCTCAAGCCTGTTTATTGCACCTTTTACCCCAGGGTTATTGTTTACTGTGTTCCTGTTAGTAGTTATTGAATAATATGCTTTAATAGGAATTACTAAACAATGAGCAGGGTCGAGTCTGGTGTCCTATGAACCAGAATTGAGAAATGTCTAAGTTAATCAACTGTTCAATATCGCTTATTACAAATTAAAACACAGAGCCACCAGCTGGCACTATTTAAACGATTTCATGCATGCACGGTTATTAAGTTGGACTTCTCCTTTAATATCCTTTTAGACCCTGTCGTTTATAGCATGTGGACGTGGCATAGCAGAGTATGCAGTTTTTAGTGCACGAAGTTTCCAGCAACGTGAAACCACCGCAATGCTGAATTAACTTCGTGAGTGTAGGGATTCATATAGACTGGATGTGCTAGTGAGAGTGTTAAGCGGTCCGGGGCAGCGCCGGGACGGACTCACGTGTCTTTGTGCAGAAGCGCGAGCCTGTCTTTGGACACTCGGAGCTTTTGTGAAAGCCTCCTCTTCAGCCCCTCTACCGTCTCCTCGGCGGGGAGAGACAGCTCGAAGCGGGTGCCTGTGGTCGACTGGATGGATAAATGCATGCAGTGCTCGTTGTGCTGCAGGAGCTCGGGACACCGGGATCGCGATCCGTGACCGGTGCAGCCTCGCGCTTCTGCGTGCTGCTCCATTCGAGCTCGAGCCAAAAAAAAATAAAAAATCAATGTGCCTGATCCACGTGAATATTCCCCTCGTTTGATCTCCTAAGTTTTTTTTTTTTTTTTTTTTTTTTTTAACTTTGAGTTCCGTACAGTCCAGACGACGCAATTTCCGACAATCGGTGCAACTTCAATTCTAAATAAATTCAATGTCAATATTATCTATCTATTGATATATAGTAATAGCGTACGGATATGAATTTTTTCAGAAAATGAAAGAAAAAATACACTGGCAGAAGAATTCTGCACTATAAGCAAACCAACACGGATGTTAAGACAAACGCGCTGCTTTTAAAGCTTTTCCTCTCCGTTCCTTGTTCGACCCGATGTCGAGCCGCACGCGCGTGGCAAGCTCAATTTGTTCCTATAGCTGAGCCTTAAACCCCGCCCATCGCCCAATAGCAGCTTCTTCTACTCAGATCTTATCCAATCGTCTGGGTTTGCGTAACACTCACATGTAGAGAAGGCCACACCCCTTCCTGCCCTCTCCCGCCCACGGGAGTATGGTTACAGCCAATCAGCGACGTCCTTTCAACTTCCTACTCTAATCATTCATAACAGTTTAGCTCGAGACTGTAACCTGGCAACCATTCCTGAAAACGCTAATACTGGAAACCAAATCTAAATGTTTATCCAGTTTGCACCTGACTGTAAAACCTGGTTACAAATAGCTAAGAATTATTTTTAGATCTGATTCAATACTCTTTAAAATGATCAGCTAGGGATTAAGGTTGATCTTACATCCGAGGTGGGATAATTCTGAATGCTATTGTTCATTCAAAAGAGGGTAAATATCACACAAACACACACACACACACACACATATATATATGTATATTAGTGTAAGGTAACGTAACACACAAACATATTGTAGCTCTCTCTCTCTCTCTCTCCCTCTCTCTCTCTCTCTATATATATAAATTATATACTATACATTTTTTATATACTTTATATAGATAGACTTAGCTAAACATTAGATACAATATATTGTTCCTCACAGCTCCAGGGTCTTGGGTTCAACCCTGAGCTCAGACTAGTATCTGTTTGTAGTCTTCCATATTCTCAATGCTTTTGGAAGAAACCAGAAGAAACCCACATAAACATGGTTTCCTCTGGGTTCTCTGGTTTCTTCCTACCCCCACTAAAACATGCTAGTCGGTGGACTGGTGAATGAGTGTGTGCATGGTGTCCTATTCAGGCTGCTTTCGCACTTCGATAGGTTCTAGGTCCATAAGCCTGTCCAGTCGAGACCAGTGTCAATAGAACAGAGGGATATTATCACGAAATATCAGCACTCATAGAATGTTGCTCAGTCAATCAAATTAGTTGACTGGAAGTAACTTGTATAATATTCTTTGGACACTAAAATATCTGTTACTCTAATCTGTGCATTCCGGGATTTCATGAGTGCACTCTGCTTTCACACGTGGCTGCAAAATGGTAAGGATTTATCCAGAGGTTAATGTTTTTAACACTGATTTGTTAAGCCATGTTTAAACGTGGTACAATATAATGCAGATTTTAAAAATGATATGTATATTTATATAAAGTGTAAATCTGTAAATCCTTAAGTGGTTCTGAAATTTAATCTAAGGTGCAAGAAAAGGTGCACAAAAGCCCACCGTCAGCTTTTTCAAGACATGAGAATCAGGAAGAACTTTGTTGGCCAAGTAAAATTTTACTTTCACAATAAATTTGACACATGATACAATGCAGTATTTTAGCAGTTAGGGAGTCTGTTATTGAGCAGGGTTACAGCTCGGGGAAGAAACTGCCTCCACGTCTAAGTTTTTGTTTTTATAGTCTGGTATCTCACCACTGAATGAAGTGAGCAGGGTGAGAGGGGGATGGTTACAAAATTCTCTACACTGTTTTCAGCTCTGCTGGCATAAAGGTCTGTTAGGGAACACATTACTTACGCATTTCTAAACAATAGTGATTTCTAGCTGACTGTCAGGCCACTGTACACAGTCGGGTAATGTAGACAGGTGTTGACAGGATGATGAGAATATTGTGTCAGTAGAGTCACAAAGCACAGTCCGTCTGTTGTAACATGAAGTTGAAACACAATCAAGAGCAATGAGTCATGTGTCCTGAACCCAGGAGACCTCTTGTTTACTCACCTTGTAGTTCTTAGCTGATGTATTTTGTTGATGGTGGATGTGTGATGCCAAACTGGGTGTGTCCATGTGGCTGACTCAACTTCCTTGCGACAAAGTGGCACACGTTGTCTGCTAGTTTGTAATTGTCTTGAAAAGCTGTTATTCACCCTCATCCTGCCAAGTCCGATTCATATTTCATTTCCCGTCCAGCTCTGAATGTGTGTGTGTATGTGTAAGAAAGAGAGAGAGAGAGACACAGACAGGGAGAGAGAGAGAGAGAGTGAGAGTGTAGGCGGACTTCGAAAATCTTGCTCATGGAGCCAAGTCAGCCAGGCAGGAATTCATGTGTATGTGTGTGTAATCAAAACAGCCTGACCCATGGGGCTTTCAATCAGGACATTCTGGCCCTATGAAACGGCATTCTTCTCGTGTTTGTCGTACTAACTGGGCGTAGCAATCACCAGGTTACAGTAAAGTGACTCACTTGTGTACCACTCTGTACATTACTGATTACCCTGGCATGGGGACGAGGAAATAGGTATGCAGATTGTCGCCATACCATAGATTATAGCGCTGATATGTTCCTCCACACCCTTCGACATACACAGGACTGGTTTGTTTAGTAGACATCATAATAGTTTGTTGTTTATGAGCCATGTACTGATTTTTGGAGGATGCAGAAACCTTGTTCATAGGTAGGCTTAAGGAAAAGGGAACTTTAACATTGGTACAAATATTTTTCAAACCAGAAAGGTACAAGAGCGCAAAAACAGAAACATATCAACCAAGAAATTCAATTCTGAAATGAAACTATCATGAAAGCAGCAATGAATTTGTCAAGATGTAATAATTTAGCATCATTATATTGCATTAATTAAAGCATAAAGATTATATAATCACTGTCTAAAACTAGGTCATAGAATCAAAATTGTTGATTCATTCCATATAAAAATAATGATTAAGCCTTTTACATTTTGCAATGACAAAACTGGCCAAGTACCAACAGTGGCACTATGTGGTTCCAAAAAGCCCTGAATATACATATGAAAAAATTTAGCATTTTCTCAAATTTTGGTTCCAAACTTGTTAGCCAGCAAACACTGATTCCTTTTCTTTCTTCTTCATTGTCTTCCTTTTTTCTTCTTTGTCGTCCTTCTGGTGCTTCCTTCCGGATTCACGCTGCCACTTGTAAAAACGCAAAATGCAGAAGCCGCTCTCTAGAGGTTTGTCCGTTCTGTGCTATTGTAGCAGCGCAACATGGCTGCTCTGTAGAGAGAACAACTGTTCAGAGCAGTTGTAGGATGAGAATGACATTAGAGAGTCTTACCAAAAATGTTCTTATGGAGGTTTATCCAACTTTTCAACATTGGACCAATACAGTAAAAAGAAATTCCACTTATGGTAGTTACACAGTGGTTCCATGCTATCCATTCCCACAACAAATTCTTGCCTGTGAGAAAAATAGTCTCATCTCTGAAAGATATGTTTATAGATATTTAGAGCTTTGATTGAGTAGTTCATGAAAACATAAAATTCAAAAAAATCAATTTGGAACAAATAACAAAGATGAACGAATCATTATCCTTCTGTTACTGCCATGTGGTGAGTCATTCTTTCTTCCCGTAGCTGCTGACAAAATCTTAAAAACTTTAAATGTAGATGCCAAATAACTACATTTCAATATCCATAACTGACTTTGTTCATGAATTGCGTAAGTCATGATTACAAGTGCGTGTACGATAAACCTGATCCATGCGGAGTCGGTGAATCGCTTCTCTTTCATTCAGTGTGTCAGTGTTTGAATCAGCAGATCTTCCAGTCATGTCTGAGATTCAGTCCTCTCTGATTCAGTTAAGTCAGTGAGTTCAAGGAGTCGTAGCTTGGGCTTGGAGGTTTTCCAGCATTTCACACATACTTTGGGTTGGGTACAGAGTGAAATGCTTCTAAACACAGTCATACAAGCATATTATATATACTAATAGAAAACCGTGATGACTGTTAGCTATTTTACACCGCTCAAACTTAGACAGTGACATGATCAGGCTACACATTTGAGAAAAAGCATGCCACTGAGCGAATTGGTAAATAAATCTGAATTTAACTCTGATGTAAATGAGATCCTGAAAAGACTCCATTAAGGAGGAAAGGAAAGTGTTCCTTTAAGGCTGAGAATGTTGGGTTTTTGGTGGGTGGTGGCCCAGTGTGAGCTTTTATCAGAAGAACAATTTCACAGCTAAAATCAAAAAGATGAATCAAAGGTTCCTGAGTGGTGCAAGAGAAAAGCGTCTCGTGGGTGGGAACTGGCAGGTGACCAAAAATCGGGGAGAAAAAAAATCCATGAGGTTCTCAATATTGTGTTTGCCTAACATTTACGGTTTTGCTGCATATGTAATCTGTTAATATGTTAATATCATTATTGACAGAGCAGGTCATGATCGGGCTTGTGTGTGTGTGTGTGTGTGTGTGTGTGTGTGTGTGTGTGTGTTTCTCTCTGCTTGTGTGTATGTCCTGTATGTTCAGTGGGGTTAGCCAAAGCAATGACGTACTCACCAGCAGACACATAGCAGCAGCAATCCACTACTCCCTGTCGCAGGCTTAAAATAGCCTCCTCTAAACCCCCTCCATCTCTCTACCTCTCTTCCTTCCAAAGGCTGCGTCAGTGCATCACTGCCCACATCTTCATCCTTTCTCTCCCTCGCTTTCTCTATTCCTCTTTTTTTCTCTCCTTCTGTGTGTGTGTGTGTGCATGTATCTACTCTCTCTCTTTTCCCACAGTGCTAATTACCTCCTACAATGAGCTGGAGAGTTAAATCGAGTAACTCTAACTGTGTAGGAGTATCTTTAACACTGATTTTACTGTTACTCTCTCTCCCTCTGTGCTCTCTCATTTTCTCAGGTTTTATCTCTGCATTTCTTTCTGCAACATAATTTGCAAAATACCAGAAATAGCCTTGCCTGAGGTGCGATCTAAGACAGGGCTATTTTAGTATGCGAGCTTATTTTTAGTCAGAAGAAGAAGACAATAATTTACAGTGGAATTTAATTCACGCACAGCCAAATCCACAGTGCTATATGTGCTGAGAAGACTACAGACTCAAAGTAAAGTGCCAGAAAATGTAGAGCAACATTACAAAGAAATCGTGTTTGATGGATATTTTTGTGGTGCCATTAATAACTGGAATCATTTATGTGAGACAAAAAATCTTTAATGAAACTATTTGAAAAAAATAGCTAAACCATCATCCACCAATTTGTTCTTGTTATCATCCAGAGCTGCTCTATCATATGAGAGCTACAGCAGAGACACTTGAAGCCAGCTAAGCATGTCTTTCAAACTGCTGCTCATGCTCACACTCAGAGGAAAGTGCTATCCACCCTCTTACACATACATGAGCACACAGATCCACATGATTGGCTGGCACTGTGATTGACAGGAGAGAGAGAGTGTGCCATCTCTCCCATCCAGAGAGTAGAAATTGTGGTATTCTCAAAATGTGAACTTGCGATCTCTGAACAGATGATAACACTTTTTTGTTGTGTTACTCAGGAGCAAAATTATGGATCTTCTATAGTGGTGCACTAGAGAACCTTTTCTGTCATCCTTCCAGTTCAGTACTGTCAGAAGTTAAGGAAAATACAGCTTTTTTTTTTTTTACAGTTTGACTATGAAAAATTTAATTTCAAGTAAAGGAAATGTGAGTGTATCCTGCAACAAGGCAACAGTCCGATATATTAAATAAAATCAACAGAAAATGGTTTTACCATTGGCATATATTACAGCTGAAAAAAAAAGTTTTAAAGAAGTGTTCAGAAGATACAAAGACTGTCATATGGGTAAACAAGTAATTAAAGTATTTATATCACACTGAGAAGGACAAACTTTTGAACTGCTATTATGTTTTTCCCCCACAGATGAAACACTGAAATACATTTGAGATTTTTTGCTCATACTTAAGAAACATCTGTGAAATGAAAGGAACACCACTAAATGTTTTCTTGGTGCAAATAAAAATGTGAAGAAATTCTTTTCTGAAGGTGTACAAAGTTGTGCATTTAATAGCGTCTAGCCTAAGGAAGCCGAAATATATTATATGAGCTCAAATCACTAAAAAAGAACTGAGTTTACATTTAGCTAGGGATTCAAAAGCAGTCCTTTCTTTGTATTATACTTATCTCACCTCACTTGAGGTAACCAGCTCCTAAAATATGACTCAAGTTCTAGTTTTTCCACCTTTCAGCAGATTCTTCCAGCATTATCTTGCTGACAGGATTAGCCTACATTTTCCCATTTCAGCCTTGAGCCTATTTTGTTCTATGGAAAAATGCTAATGCACACTGCTAACACCGCATGCGTCTCATCTGATGTCAGAGGCGCGTAAAATCTTGGAACTCGACCAGCACGAGCTCAGCCTTTCTGGCTGAAACTGAATCGTGGCAGATTTTGACGTCAGAATTACTGGGACGAGTCGGATTCTGCGCATGGATCCCCACGTGCTCGCATTCCTGCTCCCTACCCCTCCCCCGCTTCCTGTGCTGCTAAGCTCTCTGTGTGCCTCACCAGTGAGGAATGTGCAGGAGCTGACACTGCCACGCTTCAGAACACCAGCTGTCAGTCAAACCTAAATGAAATACTAAACAAAATTGCACAAGAAAAAAAAGTACTGACATCCTGCTTTGTTTTGGACAGAAGTTGTGAAAGTCTGCTTGGCTGCAGTGGCTCGGGAAAGCCCTAAAGCTTTCACTGAAAAACGTTAATAATTACTTCAGCCAAAAATCTACCTATGATGCAATTCTGCCAAGATTAACACATAAACTAAGCAGTTTCTCAGATTTATTGTCTTCTCTTATAATTCACTTGCATCCATCAACCACCAAAAGAGATTTCCTGCCTCACAAGCCAAGACCTGGAATTATATAATGTTAAACATTTAGGTGCTTTTCATGGCCTATTAATGAATAACCGCATTTCAGGCACAACGGTTGTTCCAGAGTACCCAGTACTATGTGGTTCATGGGTCATGAAGTATACCTGGAGGGGAGTTTGAGTTTGTTTTAGTTTTTTTTTTAGTTACAGATCACAACCCAACATTATCAAAGTTATAATATATGTATTTGAGTTCTTATAGCGATTAGCCTGTTTGACTGGCTCTGTGGCTCTAATAAATAAACAGAATCGATTTTACAGTTAAAGAGCCCCCGGGCTACAAAGGTTTCAGAAGTCCTGATATCAAGGACAGAGATCTGAACAATGATTTTCTTTTCATTTTATTGTAATATTTTTTTGTTTAGTTTTTTCTGTTTTACCTTTAGGGTTAGGTATAGGTAATCAAGCATGGCCACCCCTCTGGCCACCCCAGAAAGATTTGATCTATCTATCTATCTATCTATCTATCTATCTATCTATCTATCTATCTATCTACAAATCGTGGTTAATGTGGTTACCAATGTAATACGATGCGAAACTGAATGATTTGGTTAATCTCATTGTGATAGGCTAGTCTGAGTAAATAACTCTTGAATAATAAACTTTGAAAGTTCGTTTGATCATTGTGCAAACAAGAAAGTTACCTAGCTAACACAGAAGCTAACGATTCCCTTGCCTCACTGATACAACAAACAAAACAGGTGAGCAAATACTAGTCAAACGTTTTATATGTACATTAATAATATTCATTAAATTGTATGCATAACATTGGATTTCTTAAGTTTGTTATTAGCTAGTGTTAGGTAACGATATTGAATTTGTAATGCTAGTCTATTTCGTAACATTTAGCCTAATGCTATGCTATGTTAGCTATGACTTGTTTGCAAGATTACAATCAAATGTTTCTTAGGAGTGTGACATTTATATTTAATAAGTCGTTTTCCATGGATGCAGATTATTTTGACTACCTTAATAAAGTTATAGGTCCATGTCACTCCATGAAAAAATGGAAGATTTTTAATAGAAATTTTTACAGAAACACCATGCATTCAGGTGTGGAATGTGTCTATTCTCTGAATATAACTACTTGAAATAAATACCTGAATGGAGGAATAGTATACACCTCTTATTAAATGCATGAGACAAAGTGGTGCATAATAAGTGGGAATATAAGACTAACATGAAAAACTGGAAAACTGGAAGAGTGGGTCTCACCAGCCTTTCTCCCCATCCCTTTCTCTCTTTAAAAAGGCAAAATAAGGGTCTTGTCATGTTATAGAGAAACTTGAATACCTAAAGACTTTCATTTGGTGGAAAACATGACGAGCAGCCCTTGTGCCAAAAGTGCAATTTAAACCTTCACCATAGCAACAATTATATATTTTCTTTGATCAATACCTTTCAGGGTTGTTGTACATGAACATCATATTTGAAAATTCAGCTGAACTGTGGTATACATATTATTATTTAATAGATAATTATATTTGAAAACCCTACTGAGACCAAAGCCTTGTTTCAAGTGTAATCCTGATGATATTAAAGGGGCTGGCTCACTCTTCCCAGAATCTTCTGCACCAAGTAGCCAGTTTTTCAATGGTAGCGATATACCAAAAACAATCCACAACAATCCAACGACGTCCTAAGACATACATATTAAACTGTAATGTGAAATTTAAGACATTTTGTCAAGATGTCTATTGATTTTTTTGACCGAGCCATTCCGTTTTCATAAGCTTCCATGTATGGCATGTAGATAAAGAAAACATTCCAGATGGGTTTCAAAGAAATCACTAAGTGAATTTGTGAAGGTTTTGCTGCACAGAAAGATAGCAGAGTAGCGGTCACATGCTTTCAAAATAAAAAGTGCATTGGATTCTGGAAAGGATGAGCTTGCCCCTTTAACATTAACAAATGAGCAATCTTTACTTATAAATCCAGAAATAAATCTAAGTAATAATACTATCCAGAGGTCTGGAAAACCTTGTCTTTCCTAAGATGAAAGATAGAAAGCGAATTCCGATACGACAGACCTTGTGCATAATTTCGATATGACTTGACTTGCAGCGTGTCACACACACCCAGACTTCGTGAATCGCCGAACCTAATCACTGTACTCTTACAACTAGAAATTTCAGAAAATGAGAGTGAGAAGAATCACACAGTCTGGTGTGTCTGACACGCCATCAGGCTATTCAAAAAATGATCATCAGACAGGCCAAGACAAACAAGCACAACAGATAAACACACACACACACACACACACACATATCCACACAAACACACATTTTCACACAGTGGGACACACTGGACTTCAAGAGGACTGTACAGGACCACCTGGCACGAAGTCAAGGATAATAACATGAACAGTTGTGGATTAGGGGTCAAACGTTTGCTTGGACTCACTGTTCCCAGCCACACAAGAGGAGAAAACATTTAGGATGTATAATTAAATCAGGAGAGAACATTTCAACAACCTGGAAAGAACATCTAGCACGACGTTCCTTTTTGAGAGCTCACACTATAAAACAAACAAAAAAATCCAGATGTATTTTTAGTCCTAATCTCTGTTATGTTTCCAGGAAACTGTGTACTGATTCTGTGTGGAAGGAAAGAAAGGCCGACTTGGTGTTTCACCAGTTCTTCTTCCACCTTTACAAAACACACAATGCCTTTGCTGTGAACCAGTTGTCTGAGCTATATTTCACCTCCAGGACGTGTCTGACACCTGAGTTCCACTGATGACGCATAGGGTCAAAGCTGATAGGGTGTGTTCAGACACAGTGCACACACATGGTCCGTTCCTTACTGAAATGGAAACTATGCCAGTGAGCTTTGTGTCTGCATGTGTGTGGTATGAAACGATGTTCCAAACATGATTCCTTCCAAAGAAACTGAACCCTTTTTTTCTGACTCAAAGTAAAATATTTGCCCATCTGACAAACTGTAATTTACACTTTATGGGAGTTGCGTAACTTGATAGAAAAACTATACAAATACGAGGAGCAAGCAGAACATCTACCACATCTGGTTTTGTAAAAAAAAAAAAAAAAAACGAAGACTGGTCCAGACATACTTTCTTCTCTCTTGTAAATATACTCTTGGAAGTAAAGAGTTCCATCTGGCACCTTTAAAAAATGGTTCCAAAAAAAGAATGCTTTTAGAAAGCTGAAGTCATTAACTATTAGTTGCACTGCAGTTACTGCATATTGAGCAAGGAATTAAACATAACAGAGTGTGTTATAGGAAAATAATCAACAGCATGGTGGTGTATTATGGTTTGACAAAATGTGTCATCCTGAACTTGATAATTGTCCTACAACAGCACATCCTGAAGCGTTTTATTCCTCTTACACCATAGCAGTTTGACAATAATTGCATTTTTTTTATTCATTAAAGAATGACACGTCATAATTTTATCAGATTATAGTTACATTTAATGTTGTAGAATGTCTCAGAAACATTTTAGTTTTATAGCCGCTGTAAACACTCATTCCCTCATCAATTCCCTCATATGTGCTGGAAAACATCCTGACCATTGCAAAGCACTGATACTGGAGACTCCTTCCATGAATGGTAAATAAACATCTCTTTACAGAGAGTTTCACTATATCAATGATGTTTATTAAATAACAGCACATTTCACATTTCTGTTTATTATTACCTCCACCAAGGAGGTTATGTTTTTGGTGCGGTGTCTTTGTCTGTTTGACTGTAAGCAGGATTGTGCAAAAAGTAACTCCCAGATATTAACTTGGTGGAAAGGTATAGCATATGAGAAGAAAGAAACCATTACGTTTTGGAGCAAATGTGATGTACAAGATGCAAGATAAGGCACTTGGCCTTGGCAGAGGTCTACACTCTCCAAGCACCCTTCGAGTTAGCCTTTGATTTTGGGAAGCATCTGCAATGCAAGACCATGTGTAAGCTGTTACTATGGGAAAAAAATAACATGTTAGAAGAGCACATTAATATAAATCTGTGATTTGTAGCTGCATCCCTGTCAGGACTGCAGGTACAGCAAATTAATCAAGAGCTTCTGACCAATCAGAACTGTGGTATAATCTGTTATTTTAATAACTGAATAATAAGACAAGATTAAAAAGGTTTAAAACCAACTCAAATCAATTAAGGGAACGACTATTCAAATTGATTTCAGTGGAGGTGAAAAGCATGGGATTTTTTAATTTGGAATATCCACAGAGGTGTATTTGCTTTCGATGTGTATTTATGCTTCAGGCATTTACAGTAATGATTTAAAAAGGATTTGTGTAGGGTTTTCGGTGTGTATTTATGGCTTTCTCAGTAATCCAGTAAATGTGTGATAAAGCTCATATTGTGAAACCTTGGTGATTCCTGTAATGTCTCTTTGCTTTGCATTGGCCCACCTGGTTTTTCTTTTTCCAAGCAGTGACAAAGCAACTTTCACGACCTCTTTCTCACCTATGAAAACTGCCAACCTCAGTTCCTGCTGAGGTTGAATTTTGCGTGAAATAACAGCAATGTCTGGCAGATATCAGAGCATCTTAAAAGCAGATCATTTTGATCACAAAGGAAAGCAAACCAAAAAACAGAGAGAAACAAAACGTTCTTGGATGTCTGCAGTACTGATTTTTT
The DNA here is from genome assembly GCA_030068235.1 of Notoglanidium macrostoma. NCBI lineage: Eukaryota > Metazoa > Chordata > Actinopteri > Siluriformes > Auchenoglanididae > Notoglanidium > Notoglanidium macrostoma. The sequence goes on from JAQQZR010000018.1 coordinate 13,574,279, forward strand.
CCCCCTGACCCAACCATCTGTTCATTGTGTAGTGTGTGTGTGTATGTGTGTGTATGTGGGTGAAGTGTGAAAGAGACATAAGAATTACAAGCCTGTGTGCATTTTCAGACATAACATCCCCTATTAGACAAGACCTACAGTCAGGTCAGGGGCAGGGCCACATGGGTGGAACATGAAGGGTGGCATAAACTGGCATCCAAAATCACAAGTCTGTTACTTCCAGGCCATTTATGAGTATGTGATGAAAAATTTCTAGTCATTATGAGGCCAATTACGGCAACGACAAACAAATCAGATATTATGGAACCTTGTGATATAGTACATGTCCATAATAATTTGGATCCTGTCCCTCCCCTTTGCCACCTAAGGTCTAAAATCCTGTAATGCCACTGGCTACACATGAACTTGTTTGAAAAATGTGTTTTGTGCCATATCTTTCTGCTTGGCACAGGACGTTCACAGGAAACAGTCTAATCTAACAGATAGGACAATTTCCTGGAATCATCATATGGCTGACTGATTAACAGAACACACACTGATGAGCATCTGTCATCAGCAAAAATGGTTACAGAAAAACCATAGCAATCTTGTAGTAATACTACAAATACTCTAGAGTACGAGTATAGGAATCTTATAGTAATTTGGGACAATTTATTATTGATCAACTACAGAATATTATAGGTAAAAATTATAGGACTCCCGCAGTATTCTGTAGTTTTATAGTAGCTATAATTGTAACTACCATTGATAGATAGTAAAAGCTGGATACTATAGGTAAATGAAAGATACTATAGCTGTACTATACGAAGAATACAGATCGGGAGAATATTATAGAGGTATTACAGGAAAAGTGGAAAAGATTTATCCTGTCCCCAAGGCCACCACATTTCCACAACAACGTTACAATACATTCATAACTCAGTCCAATAAAAGCCTACTCCATAAAGAAAAATGATGTAGGTCTTGTAGCTTTGTGTCTGACTAAAGAAAAAAATATGCCACAATACTGAGAAGTCTTCTTTTGAGTGTAGTTATGAATCCTTTTCTGTTGACTACAAAGCAAAATGCGTAGGGTCACGTTGTTAAACCTATACATTTAACCATGACCCATAAAATATACCCATAAATTTATCTCTAAACAACATTTACCTGCTCATTCAGGTCAGAATGTTAATGACCAGGATAATCTAATTTACAAGACATGGTGGGAAAACAACAGCTGATTTATTAATTTTACATGATTTATTTAACTTAATACAGGCTTCTGCAATTCATCTTTCTCTTCGTGGTTCGTGCAGTTCATGGAAAATTAATAACGTGTATAATCGTAGTTGTAGAAATACTGCTAACATTTTCGAATTGGCTAGTAAATTAGTTTGCTAGCATGTTCTAGCAACTAGCCGTTCAAGGGAAACGAGTGGATGTTATAAAAACGAATACAAGACTGACCCCATGTGGTCATAACAGGTATTACAGCAGGGACCATATGTCGCATAGCCACGTAAGAAAGGGAGCTTTATTACAGGCTTTATTATAGCTCTGACTGAATGTTTCTATATGTCAAAATCTATCAGATCTTTTCCAATATGGATGAAGAGTTCATCTTCTTCTTCCTCTTCTTCTTAAGTAGGCTTGGCAGGCTTTTAAATACTATGGGATATGTCTTAAAAAGTAAAAGAAAAAAAAAAAGATTAGTAATGCTTAAACAATATAGCCTAAGTCAGCTATTCCCAAACATATGAATGAGAGAGAGAGGGAGAGAGAGAGTCAGCTGAAAAAATGTATACACACTTCAGGAAAAGAAAAATTTACTAAATATTAATTTTGTACTTTAATACTAATACTAATATTAAGACATTGTGAGATTAATACAAGTTATCTTTGGCCTCTACAATTACAAGAGGTGCTCAAAGTGGTGGCCATTAGCTTCCATACATTTATGTGTATAGAAATGTTAGTGAAGGGTGTATACATTTATTGGCTGACTCTGTATACTGTATATATCTATATATCTATATATCTATATATATCTATATATCTATCTATATATATATATATATATATCAGATAAATTAAGAATAACATAATTTGACATTGCTTTGACTTATTAATTCTGATTACTTTTTAAAGTTAAATAGCAAAATTAAAATTGCAAAACTTTTTATTTATTTATTCATAGTAAACGCCTTCTCGCGGCCTCACCTGCAGTACCTTCACGGCCCACCAGGGGGCCGCGGTCCACACTTTGTTCGAACACAAGTTCACTAAAAATCCAAATAATGCTTTTTGAATTATTCACCAGACGATGGCGCAAAGCAACCTTTACATATTTTGGTGATGACTTCTCTTACATAATGTGCATAGCCTACATTTCTTCATAAATGGAAAAAATCCAGAACGGAAACAAACAATTACAAGTTATTATCTATTATTGAATTGTGTATTCACACTTGGCGTGCACGCTTTCAGTTTATATTCCTTGTGAAGACATTGCTCGTTTCTGTTCGGGTTTTTTGCACGCGCCTCTTGCGTAAAAGGTGACGCACTAAAAGCACCGCAGTCCTAATACTACGACTATTATTATTATTATTATTATTATTGTTGTTGTTGTTGTTGTTGTGATATAAGTATCACATACTTATTCTAGAGCTAGCCTATAACAACTTCTCAGAATCACCAAACTATGAGTCATCCTCAGGTTGCACGCTTCAGACAGACTGTAGCTAAATATATTCCGGAAAACAGGAAAGAATTCACCGCAGCAAGCTTCCTAGTGTTTTTTATTATTATTTCATTAAACGGTCATTTGGGTGATTTACGTAATCATTGCACATGTGCTAATTTAACAGTTTTAATTAATGTACTGTGTAGAGGAAGGGGAAATAATGCTGTATATAGATGTCTGGGCATATTCGATTTACAGCCTGCAGATCACCTTGAAAACGCCGCAGTTCATGAATCTATATTTAGATTACATGGAAGTAATTCTCATTCAGTCCAATTCGCCTTTTTGAATCAGCCTGAACAAAGGGGCGACGGTGTGTGTCATCATTTGACGAGTGCGGCTCTGCTTTCACTCTCTGACGCACATCGCGCATCGAGGCTGCGTCCCAAACCGCACACTACAGTAGGCTACTACATAGTAAATCTTGCCAATCCATCAGAACTCCATCAGGTATACCATGCTTCTCTCTCTCTCTCTCTCTCTCTCTCTCTCTCTCTCTCTCTCTCTCTCACACACACACACACACACACGCACGCATGCACGCAAATGATCTAAAGAATTTAAAGATTCGTTTTGCACCATTTCCTTTAAGTATATCTTTTAAAAGCAGCACCAAAAAGTATTACATTTAACATGGATTAAGTGAAAGATTATTTATTTTGAGTCAAAGATTAGTTAATCCTGATACAACAAAAGTTAAACTAATTTAAACTACTACCACGACCAACAAAACAACAGCAACAACAAAAACAAACATACAAACAAACAAACATAAATAAATGAACAAACAATAGATTTTGATTTTGAATAGATAGATAGATAGATAGAATTCCTCAAAAAAATTTCCTTTTTTTTATTGATAAAGGTGATGAACAAGTATCAATATATAAGTGTTTTAGATTTGAATCCACCATACACGACAATAACAACTAATTAATCTTGTTGTAAGATCAAAGTTAAAAGAATTAAGGTGTGACTAAAAATTAAGTAATTAATCAGAAGTTTTGTGGATTAATTACAAATAAATTCGTGCAGCAAAATCAACAAATCCTAATCTAATCCTTATTGCAAAACTGTCTTTAGCATTACCTCTCAGGTAACCTATTAGGTTCATATTTGGGAAGTTTAAGAGATTTTGCGTTTAAAAAAAGAACTGAAACTACAGTGAGATGCGGTTTGGGACGCAGCCCGTGTCCTATGGCGCGGAGGAATCCCGCTGCTCGCGCCACCTCCCCAGGTCACGTGGTGTCCATCCACAACCGGCTGGTGGGCGTGTCCTAACGAGCCCGAGGTTCATTCATAACTACGTTCAGCTTTAGGAGGAAAATTAAAGGCACCCAGTGAAGAGTCGCATGAATCCCAACTAGGTGAGTGATTCCCTCCTTATCTATGGGATTGTGTTTACAGTCAGACATCTCACTCGCGGTTTCTTTGACTGTGTTTTTAAAAGCTGGTAAAAACGAGCCGAACTGTTTATTAGTACTAGAGACTGCATGGACTCTCATGTGGTGAGATGTCAGGCAGATGTGTGATGCTGGAAGGCGGTTTGCAGCTGCAGCTGTGTGTCAGTGATGCTGCTGCTGCTGCTGCTGCGGCCCGCTTGCTTCCACGAGGCGTGATTTCTGCATCGGTGCTGATGGGGAAAACGCAAGCACTGTCATGTAAACTATAATAACGGGGCGGGTGATGGTGGGGCTGAATGTGGCGGTGAGGATGGAGGTGTTTCGAGGTTCAGATCATCGCATCTCGCCTTTCTGAATCCGTCTCACCGTCTGCGCTGTTATGGCGGGTTTGGGGATGCGCAAGTGCTTCTCTCCGTGAGGAATGGGGATCCGCGCGCGCACGCACACACACACACACACACACACACACACAAAGCACGCACGCGCGCGCCAGTGACGATGCAGACTGACATTTCTATGGATGTTTTGAACAGCATGTTGCTGCATGGTTCTAGCTCACTGCTAGAGCGTGATGTAACCCATCCAAGAGAATATTATTATGAGTTCCTGTGTGTGCGTAAGCTAAGTTTCTTAGGATTTAAGAAATGTTAAATTCTGCCCCAGTACTGAGGACTCCATGGGGCTGTATTTAAGAAAAAAACAACAACAAAAAACTAAACCAGATAGCTAGGAACTGTAGAATTCGTCTCCCCAGAATGTCTGATTTACGTGAGGAGTTCCCAACCAGGGGTGAAATCCCCACCCACCCCACTCCAACAGTTTCTACCTTAAAGGAATATTCCAGCATTATATCAATCCGTATTTATTATTTATACAGTTATAAAAGGAAATTGGAGGCATGGTGGTGTAGAGGGTTGCATTGCTACTTCACAGTTCCAGGGTTCCTACTTAAATCCTGAGCTTGTCTTAGTGTCTGTGAGGAGTTACACAAGTTCTCTCCATGTCTGCATGAGTTTCCTCTAGATTCTCTGGTTTTCCTCACTTCCCCAAAACACGCCAGTTGGTGGATTATCTACAATAAATCTCCCTTAGGTGTGAATGTGTGTGCATGGTGCCCCGTTCAGGGTGTATTCATGCCTCAGTCCCAGTGTTCCCAGGATAGGCTCTGAATCCACCATGACTCTGACCAGGATAAAGAGCTTACTGAAGCTGAATGAATGAACTAAATATATAAAGAAAGTTCAAATCTGCAACAGTTATATTCAGACATAATTTGACCCAGACGAGAAAAAGTCTTAAAGCTGTTTTAGTTTTATTCATTTTTCCAACACTGGAGCAATATAGTAAAAAAAAATTTAAGAAAAAAAAAAGAAAAAAAAGAAATTGGTTTCTAAACATTTTCCCAAAGGGTTTTGTGGTTGTCTTGATTAATTTGATCCACACAACTACAATGGTATCACATAATCACACATTCCTCTGTGTAGAAAGAAGACCCATCACTCAGAGGATGAAACAGGCAGCTGTAGAGCTGAATTTACCAAAAAAAGAAAAAATTTAAAATTAATGGGTTCTAATAACTACTACTTGAGTTCAAGTGTTTACTGATAACTTCAACAACTGGCATTAGCTTTACAATAAAAACAGGTTTTTTTTTTATACTGCATCACATCAAGATTAACGGTATTGCATGCATTTTACAGATGTCATGGATAGAGATTTTTTTCTATCCATGGCAGGGTATCTGTCTAGTGCTTGGAACCCTGTTCCATTCAGGGCTCCTCCTCTGCTCCTAACACACCCCGTCTCTGGTTGGTCATGAAGGCTGAACTGAGAATCTTTGACCTTGGTGACTCTCCTCCAGCCCTGAAGCATGGTTATATAAATACAAACTGAGCTATTGGAGAGCCCAAAACAGTGAGCTTGGGCCTTGTTGAGCATTAGCAAGGAAGTGTACGTGTGTGTGTGTGTGTGTGTGTGTGTGTGTGTGTGTGTGTGTGTGTGTGTGTGTGTGTGTGTATTGGTGTGGAGGAGAGAAAAAAAGTGAGACGGGGGCCCTGGAGGTGCTTTACTGCACCGTAGAGATTTCCTTTCCTCATGAATACACATTGATCAGAAACAGGCCACTCTAAGTCCGGAGCTGCCGTACATTGCTCATGTTCAGGAGCCATTATGGCCTGGCTTAATGGAGATTGTATGTGTGGGGGCGAGGACGGGGACATGTTAATGCTTGTTAATGGTCTTGCCTCAAAATGAATTGGATGTGTGCAGTACATTCAGGTGGAGTGGTTTTATGGCCGGTGTGTAACATGCGTAGGAGGTTCCCACAGTCAAATAGTCAGATGTGTGTTTAGTTTTAGAGTCAAGCTGTTTCTGAGGGATTTGTTTATTAAATTGCGCATAATCTGTGAGTAAAGTTGTCTATCTGAACATGTTAATCTCTTTTTCCCCCCAGCCTTTAGCTTAAAAGCTCTTTGAGTGTGAGGTGTGATTGTGATATTATGTAGCTTGATACCAAAGAATTAAAGAAAGAGTGGATTATAATCCACTGCAGCACTAATCTGTTGTATGCCAAGAGTACTCTGATTTTCACGTTGCTTGGTGTAGTCTTCCTGCCACGTATTGAACTGAATTGGACTGATGAGGGGGTTTGAAAACTGCCTTTAACATGAAAACTACTTGAAAGCACATAATTACAATGTTAGCACTGTATTTTTCATATTTATGCTGTAACTAATGCTGACTCAGTGTGCACAGGGAGTTATGAGTTCTGTAAAATCCTACGTTAAAAATGATTTGTGAAAATAATTTAGAGCTCTAGACCTCCACCGCTTATAAGTATTGTTCGATGCCTGCGCAGTTAGAGATCATTTTTAACTATAAGCTGTGTAAATTTGTAGAGAATAATTTAAAGTAGAAAAGTAGAAAATTTGTCCTGCTGCCTGCCTGGTGCATTTTTCATTCCACTGTTTTGTATACAGGGTTGGGAGGGGTACTTTAAAAAATGTATTCTGGTTCACAATCACTAATTTCCTGTTAACAATTTAGTCAGTAAAATAATCCAAGTATCACATAATAATTAAAGTAATGTAACTAATTATTTTCCGTTGATTTTGGTTTACCTTAATACCAAAGACGTGGATGATGGCAGCATTTTCACAGCTGGAAGGCGGAATTTGCGTTATACTATGATGTTGCTCGCCTTTTCTGATTTAAAAGACAAAATAATGGCAAAATTTCCAAACAGTGAACACATTTTTTCACCAGTGGCCATGATAATGAATTGGTGAATGTAAGATGAGCTATGATTTCACTCGAGACCAGAGTAAACTGTTGTGATGTGTGCACATGTGCATAGTAAAATATCATTCTTTATTTTAAAATGTATTTTAGGGTTGATAAACTAGTGATTATTTTTGATAATCTATTTATCTGTTGATTATTTTTTCCATAATTAATTGACTTATTATTATTTTTTAAATATACAAAAATATTAATATAAAATCTTTATTTGCAGCATTTTAATCAGTACTACTACAGAGCTTTTTCCTAATTAGGCTTTATTAAATAGCAGTTAACTAATTACAACATTAGTGACATGTATCAGATAATCTCTCACAGCATGAGAATATTATCAAGTGCTCATGTCGACCAAATGAGACACTCAGACTAACAAGGTGACAGAATGTACATTGTTTACTGCTTATCACTTTTTTAATCACTTGCTACACTTTATGCAGCTGTGTGTCTGTATTTCAAGCCTTGATTTGTTCAAATTTCAAACAGACAAATTCAAAATAAAGATAAAATAAATGTCAGCTGCCTGTTTCGCTCGCTGAAACTCTCCAATGCCAAGTTCATTTGGCAAGATGGAGACTGGATGACTTGATACACAAAACATACACCCAGTATATTGTGTGTACTACAAATATACAATCATTTATCAGCTCTACTGGGTTGGAAAAATAGGCTAGTTTTACTATTTATAAGCTAAATGAATTAAATAGCTTTGGTACTTGCTGCCTAACAAAGCTTTTATGGAAGGTTCAAGCAGGAACATCACGCTCCCACTGTTCCTCACATTCCTACAAACCAATCATAATATTACTCACATTAAAACACAAGTTATGTCAAGAGGCCAGCAGGGTCGTGTACTGTAAAGAGGCATAATGATGTTTCTGCTCCGCCATTTTAGTCAAATGTTTTTATGAAGTGATGTAGCATGTGCAGGGTGTTTCATAACGCAGTTCAGCTAATAATGAAATGAATTGGTAATTATTTTTATATGAAATTTTTATCGATTTTGTTGTTTAGTTGTTGCAGCCCTTAAGTAGTAATCCTGCTAAATAATCCCCTTTACTTCTACATGTGTCTGTAATCTGTTTACATCTTTTTTTCTGTAACTTTAACAGAACACAGTTACCTTTTTTGTATCCTAATTACAAATATATATATATATATATCACTTTTTATCCACCGTATTTGTTGTTGATGCGAAAGTTTCCACACATTTTCTAATTGTTTTGGCTCTAGCAATCAGGGTTTATGAACTAATGTCTCACTTTACAGTCTATATTGCATGACATATCGACCTGACTGAGATGCAACCCACAAAGCAATACAAAAGCAGAAAGGCTTCAATAGAGACCTGAAAAGGTTATACAAAACCATTAAAGGGTTACAGCTGAGAAAAGGCTGCTACTTTTCTCCTTTCAAGATTTCCTCAATGACTGGTTTTGCAGTAATGGTTGAAGCCAGCCAACCAGGAATAGACTTATCATTAGAGATCTCAGAGCACTGCAGCCTGCCTAGCATCTCCATGGTAAGGATGGAAAGAAAAAATGGAGAGAAGAACAGATTGAGTGAGAGAGAGATAGAGGGGAGAGAGTGCATTTGTGTTTTTGCTAGAGATGAGAAAATGAGGATGAGGGCAATCAGGACAGGTGGGCTTTGAAGTGCTCTTGTTGTACAGAGCTTTGTTGTTTTCCATTTGCACGGTGTGTGTGTGTGTGTGTGTGTGTGTGTGTGTGTGTGTAGCACAATCAGACACATTAAATGAACTCCTACACAGAATGAACTCAGCAGATGATATTACTGTGTGTATGTTGCCTTGGTTAGCGTGTTCACTGCAGTATAGCATGGTAAGCATTGTGCTATGTAGGATTTTCACATGCTGTCGCTTACAGCAGGGTCACAGTCCAGTGAACAGCACATGACTCCAGAGAATGTGCACGTAAACACTGACTCACACACATACATTTCATGGTGTACTTTGCAGTTCACCATTGTTCAGTGCTGGACATTTAAGCAATCTAATTAATGTATAATACAACATTGCAATCATAATTTTAATCCAAAATAATTATTAAATATGAGGCTTGCTCTCATATTTACATAATGATTGCATATTTGTATAAGATTTTAATGTGAATATTTCGGCATGGGGCACGCTAGGTAGTGTTGCCGTTTGACAGATTCAGCTTCCCTGATTTGAGCTTGAGCTCAGGTTACTGTTTGTGTTTCACGTGTCCTCCTTGTGTCCATGTGACTTTCCTTTGGGTTCTCCAGTTTCCTTCCACCACCTGCTGATAGGTAGATTAGTGACTCTTGTTACGAATGTGTGTGCGTGTGTGTGGTGCCCTGTGGCTGATGTCCCATCCAGGGTGTATTCCATCCTCACACACCGTTCTCCACTGTGAACCTGACCAGAATAAAGTAGTCACTGAAAATGAATGAATTTTGGTAGCTAATACTGCTAAACTTTACCTTAAAAGTGCAGTCTGAAATATTGTGTTTCTACACTTTCTTTACACTTACACTTACTGCAGTTTCTAAAATCTAATTTTAAAAACACCTTAAAAATTCCCAATGTTGATATGTCAGAGATATAACTTTTTTTTTTTTTTTCATCTCAAATGCGTGTTTACATTTTTTCTGGTCCTGAAAAAACCTCAAACAACAGCTTTAAAAGCTCTGTAGCTTTTCCATAAAAGGCAACGCATGGTTAATTTTAACTGAATGTGATTAATTTTGCAGCTAGCAGAGTGCTGAAAAGTACAAACGGCTCCTTTAAGCTTAACCACAATAACCAGAGGAAGCCCCTGTTGGCTTTTATACCTTGAATTGGTCTAATGAAGAAAAATAAAGGGAAATTCCTCCTTATTGTTATTTTCTGACACTGCATTGACATAAAGACTGTAAAATTACACGGCCAAATTCATAGCTAACCTAAAGCGTTAAGACATGGCTCTCAGCCTTGTGAGAAAATAAATCATAAGAAGGGCTGGGAGTTATCTGACCCTCAAGGATCAGTCAAATCTCTTCGAGGCATGTTTTGTCTTCATCTTTTGGTTATCTAATATACTCTTATACTGTAATCCCCCTCTCATTGCCGTCACTATTCATGTTTTATCATCATCATTACCCACCCTTTATTCTGCGCCGAAAAGCCTTTCAGTTGGTATGTTGTTAAAGCAAAGGGAAAAATGTGCAGATCATAAATCAACACACTCATATCTCAGATGTTTTGGCACATTTTCACATCCGTGTCCTCGAAGTGAAGCCAAAACCGGGGGAGCCGAGAGCAAGGAGAGGAAGACGTGAACATCCGAGCCAGCTCGCTGTAATGCAGCTGCTTGCAGATTAGCCGAATCAGCAAGACACTCAACGGGCCTGCTGAATGAAAAGTAGCTGTCTGTCTGATTGCCTGTCTTGTTTGTGTCTCTTCCGGTCCAGGAAGCACACACTCTCGCCAGGACCATGAGCGATGAGCCGCCTCTGCTGACCACCCTCACGGACAACGCCACTGTGAGTATCCCTGACTCCACACCACACACAGACTAAACAACTACACGCTTAAAAAAAAAAACTAGCCAAAAGGAACCCATATAGGTTTTAGGTAGAACCCTCTCCTCTGTAAAAAGCTAGAACTAGAAGCCTTGAGGAACTTGAATCTGGCTAAACCTTTCTTCTGAAATTTCAGAAGAACATCAGACATGCTTGATTCATAACTTATTTCTGTTTTGTTCAAAATTTTGAGTTTTAACTAAAATAAGGACAATGCCAAGTAGATTATTTTCAACATAATTTTTTCTTTCATTTGCCATTGCTTGATGTTAAAGGAAAAAAGTGAGTAATTGTTGCAATTGATGGTGATTTTTTTTAATGCTTTTTTATAAGACATTAACTTAGCATGTTTGGAAGGAGTCTCCAGTGTCAGCATTTTGTAACAGTAAAAAATAGGTAAAGCTGTGGCTTTAGGTTTTCAGACATGGCTTTGGAGGCGGCACGGTGGTGCGGTGGTTAGCACTGTCGCCTCACAGCAAGAAGGTCCTGGGTTCGATCCCCGGGTCACCC
>JAQQZR010000018.1:13585859-13598852 GCA_030068235.1 Notoglanidium macrostoma
AGCGTTAAGACATGGCTCTCAGCCTTGTGAGAAAATAAATCATAAGAAGGGCTGGGAGTTATCTGACCCTCAAGGATAAAAGAGAGGATGACTTGTAACAACCACATGAAATAATCCACCCTTTTTATTGTTTCTAGAAGCAGCTCCCTATAACCAAGCTGTTCCATAAAAATCTGTACTTTCCTCACCCTGCCTTATGTCAATAGCCAAAACAGATTTGCAGTCTCAAAAGAAGGTCCATGTTAAGCAGTTTGCCTTTACACAGGAACCAGCTCTTCACATCTGTATTCTGCTCTTCTCTTAGCTTTCAAAGCCTTGATGCTGCGTGGAGCTTCATCACTGCAAGGCAGCGTAGCTGAAATTGCTGCAAAATGGTCTGGAAGAATTTCTCACACACTGCTCGCTGAAAGTTCACATCTCTGTTTCGTTCAGAACTGCTGTGTGCATTAATCATGATTCTGAATCATTACTGATGAGTATCGACTTAATGGTGTAATGGTTTCCATTATGTGTTATATTGTTGTTTATTGGAAAGCATTAACGTAATGGAAAACATTAGACTATTAGGTCAATTCCCCTTAGCATTTTCAGCTGTTACAGTTTATAGCAGTGAATGTCAGACATACAAAGTGTAAAATGATGGCAGAACTTACAGTAAATAACACTGAAGCTTTTTTATGTCATAGCACTGTTGAATTCTTGATTTTGATTGGTCAGAAGGAGTTGATTAATTTTCTATAGGAGCAGCTCTGAGAGCAGCTTCAGCTGCAAGGCAAATCACAGGCTTTTATTACTGCACTCGTTTGAATACATTATCGTTCCTGTAATAGCCTATTCTGGGATTTGGTCATGGACAGGACCATTTCAGGATATGCTGAAAATAATCAAATTCACCCTGTCATTTTATTATTTCTTAAATATTGTAGGGAACTTTTTATTCGTCCAGGCCAATGACTATATTCAGTACTTTATTGTATGGCACATGTAGATTAGCTGGGTTTTTTTGCTACAGATGTGTACCCTATAATATTAAGAGACAGACGTCTTTAGGGAGAGGTTGTTGCCTGGAGACTGTCCCGTGTGTGTCAGCCTTAAGAGCGGTTTCTGAGAAAGAATGAAGAAGACTTTTCCACTGCAGCACACAAGCATCACTTTTAAATCATATCTTGCACAATGGAGTCAAAAGCCTTTGAATGTTTCGACAGCAGGAGAAGAAAGATTATTCTCCTGATTTGATGAACAGAAATACTCAGCATACTCAATGTTATCACTGGTAGCACTTTTTTTTTAATTTTAGATTCGTACCCACAAAATTTTAGCAGCAGCCAGATCAAGATTTCAGTGAGTATATTTACCTAACCCTAATCGTAACCCTAACGCTAACAGAGATACTTTATTTTTATAACTTTCCATTGCTCAATTCTTTTTTCTTTACTCCATCCTAATGTGTGGCCAATTCAAACTATGGAACAGAAACTCATGTACTGTATATAGGCAATGAGATGCTTACACGTTTCTGTATCCATCCATTTTCTATAAATTCCTAGTAGTTATTCATGCCTTCAGTTGATGGCAGTAATAGATATTTCTAATGGATTGTTCTAAAGGATTGTAAGGTTTTGTTTTTTTTCGCAGGACAACAGATTTAGCAGATTACCATGCTGAGCTAAATATAGCAACAATCTATAAAAGAGATGGGGAAAAAAAACAGTAAGTGGGCCACAATTATCTAACCGATCAAGACAAGGATGTGTCTTATCAATTTCAAAAATTGGAAACCACTAGTTGTAAAGCAGGGTTTTTCCAGACTTTGTAGGACACACTAAAGGGAGTAGAGTGTTTGCATTTTGACGCAGCTAATCAAGACATCAGTGTGCTGACTGAATCCTGATGGCTTAAACCAGAAACTATCAGTATTCACATGAAAGCCCCTAATGCCACAGTTAATATTAAAAGAGTCTCTGCCCTCATTTTCCATTCAAATGAGCTACGGAATTGAATTTAGACTCTATTTAGCATTTTGATTATGGACTGCTGGTACAGACTTATGAGCCAGAACTTATTAATCAACAGTCTCATGCAAAGTTAATTGTACTTTTTAGTACCGTCAGGATGTGTTGGACTAGCTCATTAACTCTACGACCAAATAATAGTTCCCACAGTTAAAAAAAGGGGGTCATTAATTGGATTTTCTCTGTGATTTTTACACTTTGCTTTCTTTACTACTCCAGTATTGTTGGTTTCTTGATAATGTGAATGTGCGTGCTTTATCATGTAGTAAAATATTACTGCATTCTGCAGGATTTGCATGAATATGCTTGTTTTTATCCAACTCTTCTTGCTTGCTGTGGCCTTATGTTTGGAAAGAAGCATTATCACGAGTGTAGTTACGTACATTACGGATTTTAAATGACTCAGCTCCATAATTAATTATAGACATGATAATAATAATACATCCATTTTTTTCACTAGTTCAGTGACAATTTTACATTACAGTATGCTCACACTTTGCACTGGGATTAGTTTGTAATGTACTGTGTTTATAGATTGTTGATTAAAATAAAAGAGAAGCACGTTTGGGGAATAATTGATTGGAAGCGAACAGAAGAAAACAGCTTTATCGGCATACAGATTCACTGCTTGGATTTTCTGTTGGTTTATAACAGAAATGTGGAAGTTATTTTTTGAAAGTATTGTTGATAGAGTTTCTGTTTAAAACCCCAGACATATAGTGTGTTGGGTTTCACAGATGTCAAAGGGAATAAAAATAGTGAAATAATGCAAGTTAAGATGTTAATAGAAAAATAAACAAAATTCTTTAAGTTGTAAATGCGATAAATATTCTTTTGTATGTCCACCCCTTGGCTTAATTAGCTCTTTCAGATATTTTAGGCAGCTTTGGAATCTTAGTTGTGATGTACCTGATTTTTATTTTATATTTAAAAACTATGGGAATACCAATTCCTTTTCATTTTTTCCCCGATTTGGTCACCTGCCAACTCCTACCCACCAGCCAGCTCTCCTCTATTATATGATGGCTACCAACCAGGGAGGATGAAGCCTAACACTTGCTAAGTCAAAGAGACACATGAAGCCAACCAACTGCTGTATCACAGGGCAGCGTATCATGTTCAGAGGAAAGCGTTATCTCTCTCTTTGGTACATATTAGCTCACAGATGCCCATGATTAGCTAGTGTTGCTGTGATTGAGAAAGGAGAGAGAGTATGCTGTCCCTCTCTCCTAGAGATCATGGCCAATTTTGCTCTCTAGGCTCCCACCAATGGATGATTTTGACATTGTCAGGAATCAAACTGACACTGGAATGAAAGCTTTTCTGTTGCGCAACTAGGGATTCCCCAGGGATGCAAACGTTTGCACTCAATTGCATATGCACATTTCTCATACTGTTATTCATGCACTGGCCATTAAGCAACCATATCTCTTTAAGTTGCAAAAAATAATTTCTATTCATAGTGGATTACTGTACATAACTGCTTACAGCCAGCAATGAGTTGGGTTTGTAGCTTAAAATTTGAAATAAAAATGTAAAAGATTCCATTGCTGTGTAAAACCCCATTGCTAATTCTTGCTCTCCATGAGTCTTGATCTTCTATAATGACTAAAAGTAAACTTTCATCCACTGGCAAATATCTGCCTTTAAACACTCAGGGACCAATTTTGCCCAAAGATCATTAGCATTAAATGCCGGGGTGGGAGTTATTTTGAACACTCTCTCTGCTAATTAGTATGATTAGGATGAATACCGTCACATTTCATGCAACCGGTCCCTTGTTGTACGCTGAACACTGAATATCTCTTTCATTACCGTCAGATTATAGTGTTTAAAAAAAAAACTAATGAATGTGTCTTAACTGGGATGGACTGGCATCTAAACAAGGGTGTATTCCCATCTTGTGCCCCGTGTTTCTGGGACAGGCTCCAGATCAACCCTGACCAAGATAAAGTGGTTATTAAAGATGAATGAATAAATGAATGAAGGACACTTTCCTTCTCATCATCCCTTAGGGGATCATTTTTTAGTATGCCTTTAGTATATATACTGTACCTGTGAATGTGCATGTGGTGTACCTTACATCTTTGCTATAAAAGCTAATGCAAGGTATAACCATGGTATACCAAGGTATAACCTAAGTTCTAGTTATATCCAATCATATCATTTGGTTCACTATATTCATAATTTCAGGTGAGAGGTACATTATATGGCCAAAGTTATCTGGACACCTGACCATCACTCCCACATGTGGGTTCTTCCCCAAACAGTTGCTACATAGTTGGAAGCACACAATTGTATAGGATGTCTCTGTATGCTGTAGATTAACTATTTCTATTCACTGAACCTAAGATGTCCAAACTCCAAACCTGTTCCAGCATGGTAATGCCCCTGTGCACAAGGCGAGCTCCATGAAGACATGGTTTACCAAGATTGGACTGGGAGGTATAATTTAGGACTGTTTCTCCCTCAGAGTGTGTACTCACATCATAAAAACTACATAACATGACATGAAACATCTGCTTAAGAAGATATGATGGCAGTTTAATAATGGAGTGGGTAAGTGAGGGGATTTGGTAAATGCCCAAAGAGGGTTGCTGCCTAAGGTCACCAAGAGTTCAGAAAGACCACTGTCCATGCTGCAGGTTTCCATTCACAATTCCCTCTCCAGTTAAAATGTTCTGCCTTTGATCCCGCTGATGCCAGGAACACGTGAGCAACCACCTTTAGACCACACAGCTGCTTCCCTCACTCACACACACTCACAGGTTTATAATACTACCCTTGCGAGGACCTTCTGATATAATGAACACAAGCAATTAATGCTACATCTATAACCACATCTAACCCTAACCTTAAACTCAATAATCAGAAGGGAACCTTTTGGATATGTTAGCTTTTTTTTCTTATCGGAGACATTTGGTCTCGGATAAGATATAAAAACAAGCCCCCCCACACACCATACCTGGAATGTGTTTCCACACACAGACTGGTAACGTCACAGGATGAGAGTTGAATGAACACAATGATAGATTGGCACGGTATTATCTTGTGTTCTTTGGTATCAAGGACAACAGGGGAAGCTGTGTGTGTGGAGGTGGCAGGAGGACCACTTTTTCCTCATCATGCCTCATTGTTTTTGTATTCTTTTTATGCCCTGTAATCTGTGATTTTAAAATTCACCACATAAACTGTGTGTGTGTAGGATGTGCCAGTGGCCTCAGCCAGGCCAGATAACTATGTGCTGCTGTTGGTAATGCTGTGTGTTTTCGCTGGAGGAACGCTGGTTCTGCTCTCTGTTCTCCTCATTTTCTGCCATCGCTGCTGTCAGACTGGACGCCGTTACTCGAGGTGAGATCTCCTGTTCGTATGATGCGTATTTCAGCAGAGATTTACAGGTTTTCTTCTCCCACATTTTAAGTAGACAGATTGTATAACCAAACATGATCATGAGCTCTCCACAAATAGATCCCTTAACCTACGCATGTACGTGTATCCAACACAAGCAGGTGTGCTATTATGATAACATCACAAGGCTCTTTTGATGTTCAAAGAAATAACCATCCAACACACAGCAAAAATAAAGCTGCCTTTCATACCAGTGGAGAAATCAAAGCCCAACTGAAAGAAGTCATTAGCTGAAGTGAATCACAGACTAGGAGCGCTGTGTGCCATCACTGCTCTGCATGCATGGAGAGGCAATCCGATTTAGCTCTTGTATAGCTGAAGCTGATGTGACACTGTGTTTATGAGCAAAGGAAAACCGTCCTGACAGACCTGACAGGGAGAGCAAAAACAACAGTTACATGTATTTCAGGCTAGCCGGAAATAACTCGACTGTCAGAGTCATGATGATCAACTAGATTATGAATGCATTCTTGGACGTGTTCAATAGAATATAAAACTTTGCAAACTTTTGCACTCAATTGCATATGCACATACACATGTAAAACATGCTGTTAATCACGCACTGGTCATGAAGTATATTTCTACAGTTCTTTTCTTTTACATAATTGCTTAGGGCCAGTGATGACTTGGAGAAAACCAACACCACATATGTGGAAGAGAGTCAACCTACTCAAGGTAATTAACCAATTAGAATGTTTTAAGAAATTTTCACGGTTTCAGTGCTTTAACTTCAATTTTGGGGTCTTGCACGTATCAGCTCCAGCAGTGGGCTAACTTTCGTTTCTCCTTTCCTAATAAATATGATTGCATAGGAAAGTGATAGCCGGTTGTAGGGTAGGCTTCTTAATTTAGTATACCTGATATACAGAATAGGAAATAAATGCATTCATTTAAGTAGCTTCATGTTTCTTTAGCAGACATCACCATTAGGATGGAAAGCACGGACACGCTGTCCACCTCTAGCTGTCACGGCGATGAGAACACAGAGCGCTTCCAGTCCTCGGTGTACACAGGTCGGAGGGTCTCCTTCAATGAGACGGCCATCTATGAGCAGAGCAAGAAGAACCAGGAGAAAGGCCGAAGGTCAGGGAATATAATAGGTGGGGTTGAGTGGTGTGGGTTACTTTCTCTCACAATCTGAGGTCACAGCCGATGTAATAATATGGTCTAGCATAACAGAGGTGCCAACATTGCTTACAGGAAAATCCTAGCAGGGAGAGATAAAAGATTTTTCTTTACTCACAAAACCCCTAGTATATGTCAGTGGAAGACACCGCAATTTTTTTTCCAGAAATAAAACATCAAGGCAAAAGTCCAGGTGACTGCTATTTAATTTTTTACAGACCAAAAACACCACAGCTTTACTCACTTGATTTCTTCTGGTTCACAATACCGAGGATCATGAATATCACCTAGATAAAGTCAGTACAAGGGGAAAGTAATCACTACCAGAAACTGAATTTTTTCATGTCCTGCATCATTTTCCCTTCAGTGAACTGTCATTAGACTGACTGCTGCTTTAGCTAAGAAATCCATCCATTCACCCATCCATCCATTATCTATACCGCTTATCCATTAAGCGTTGTGGGGAAGCTGGAGCCAATCCCAGCTGACTTTGGGCGAGAGACAGGGTACACCTTAGGCAGGTCGCCAATTTTTCGCAGGGCTTAGCTAAGAAATCAGAAAAGCAACGTTTTCAGCTTGCTACCGAATCACTGTTGCAAGTGGTCAAAAACACAAAAGCTACAGCTAAACTGTAGATGATGGCCCCCACAGATTTTATTTTCATTTATTTGGTTTTAAATGAACTAACAACTAGACAGTAAACTGTACATACAAAAACTTAGCTGATGATTTTCAGTATAGTAAAGTATAAATAGAAACTCATGCTTTTGGTTATTATGCGAAATCAGAAACTTGCAGAAATTCATGTCAGCATACGTGCTTAAGATATGACTCACGATTTGGCATATTTACTTCTTGTTTATTATTGTGCTCAATATCCCTTTAGTCTTTTTCAGTTTTCTTTACCATTGGTTTGAGGTGTTGTGGCATTTTGCTGATTTTGAATTAGCACTGTGAACTAGGTTTACAACAAGAGATTCAAATTCAGGTGGCCTCTGTGTGAACTAAGTAGAATGATTTAAAAAAAAATAAAAAATTCTAAGCGGTCAGAATCTATTCGACACTTGTCTCTTTCTTTCTGTCAGGTATACTCTTACAGAGGGTGATTTCCACCACTTGAAGAAGGCTCGTCTGACCCATTTGCACATTGCACCTCCAGCACTGAACATCCTGACCATCATGGAGTGTGACTCACCTGAGAATAGCATCAACCTGCGAGAACAGCTGCAGCACAAACCGTCCCTATCTATATTTCAGGTAATGCACATACAGTCTCACTCACAGGTCATGCACTCCATTCCAAAAGCTTATGAAATTCACAACAACATTTATTTGGGTGGTACATATATATAGTACATATGATACATCATGAAATACTCAGGAATGGTATGAATCTGTGTGTGTAGCTTGGTGAGGGCACCCTGCCTGAATCTCAAGTGCCCTGGAGTAGCCAGAGCCCAAGTTGTGCACTTCCTGGAGATACTCTAAACTCTGTCCTGGACACAAGCTTTACTTCCAACACAAGTGAAGGAAGCTCTGAACCACCTCGATCAAGGACCGTAAGTAACTTATATACTCATAAACACAGAAACAATGACCAGTTTGTATGTAGTAGTAGAACACAACATTGCAAAATTCTCTCTAATTCAGCTTGAGATCAGAGGCTTTACTGTATAAATATAGAAATGTGTTCTGAAAAGCAGGTATAAAGTGTCACTTAACATGCCCACTAATTAAAATCAGGAGCCTTTTCAGACCTTATCACATGACACCAAAGACACTACATTACTCATGAACCATCACTGCCTCAGGACACAAATCACACCTTGTCATTTTGTCAAATCCATAAAACCTAAGAATAGATATTGTACTGTGTTGGCTGACCTGTCTTATCAACCATTTTTCACTAAGAAATAGTGGGCCCTCCTAGAAAGCACAGATAATTGTTTCACAAGTCAAGATGAATAAGCAGCAGCTAAACCTGCCCTTAGTCATAAATTGATTTTAATATGCTGGCTGAGATCCTGCTTGTTTAGCATCTCCCTCTTTGTCTCAGATTGAGGCAATGGGATGTGCTGGTTTAAAGATGGAGGCTGACTCAGGATCCTCCCAAGTGACAGGAGCATGTGGAGCATCTGGAGGAGGAGTAGGCTCATCTTCAGGGCAGGGCACCATGCTGCACTTCCTGTCCCGACTCAGGCGGCACGCGAGTCTGGAGGGAGCCAGCCCCTATTTCACCATCAAAAAGTGGAAGTTAGACAGCAGTAACAGAGCAGCCAGTCTGGATATGAGAGGTGAGGAGTAAGCAGAGCATGGTTACCATGTCATTAAGACAGAACCATTTATGGATGGAAATCAAATCCAGATTTTCTTATTTTTGAAAAGAGATTATTCTGATTTATTTCACGTCTGTGCGTGGAGTACCACTATAGTGCAGTTATTCATTGTTTGTCACAAAACAAGCCAATCATAAATGATGAACAGGAAATTATTAGACAATGATTAAGCAAGACATGGTACCCTAGGATTCAGGTAGGAATGAATGAATGGCTAAAGAACCATCTGAACCCAGGAACTACTCAGCATTCCAGAACACTTAATTCATGTTTTTTGAGTTGTGCTGGGAACTGGGAAGAGGTAAAATGTCAATTGTCTGGGGTTTCTTGCAGATTTGTTTAGGTCATATTGCTCTTGAGCAACACATGACCGTTATAGGAACAGCAGCTTTAAGCACCATGTAAGGCTTAATGAACAGGCCATTGGAGACCAATCAATCATGGATCAATAAGTGTGTCATTAGAGTAGCTGAGTGAAGGCTGACTGTGAGCTCAGAAGTGGCTACAGATAGAACAGGGGGAAGATGAAGAGATTGCACCTGCTAAATTAATGATGTAATAATTATGTTATCCTTCACCTGATGTGAAAGGTCAGCAAGTGTGGCATGTTCATTTCCTCTTAATGAGGCATGGATCTAATTACATACTGTTATTACTGGAGCACAGGAGCATAGCTTGACCACACAGCCAAGACTAAGAGACCCTTCTGTCTTTTGGTGCATTGTGTTCATACTTATTTTCTGTCAAGAAAAAAGTATTATGTGGCTGAGAAAACCCATTAGAAAAATTGACTTTCAGGTCGGAATGTATGTGTTTGGATGGGCCTCCCTTTATATAGAAATTATAGACGCTCTATGCCACGGGCCACCAAGCTACGGGTGTAGCTTTGTGAACATGGGCAGAAAAGGGGATGGGTTCAAGAAGTAAAGAAAAAATATTTAGAACCATTCAACTCTCTAAACCACCTATTTAACCATTAAAGAGCTAATCTTGAATAAAATGGACTAATCTTACCTAATACACCTTTACAGCTTTCCCTTACTTCCTTCCATTCTTTTGCGCTCTTCCCCTCTCTCAGGTTCTCCACGGAGGCGAGCATTTCAAAGACAGCGAGCAGCAAGTGAAACCCTGGAACAGGGGGAGGAGGACTTCCAGCAGCCAGGAGTAGGTGGAGGAAGTGATTTTTTGTTGTGTGTCAAACCCCCTCTGCCACAAGCTGACCCCCCAAGACGACTCTCTGCTGGCTCTTTGGAGTCATCGACTACAGGCTGTCCACCCCCTCAGGCCCCACTCAGGAGGTACAGTACTTTCATCTTCTTGCTTACTTCAGGTCTACCTGCATCCTTTATCATGTGCCGACAGTCATGGTACTACAAAAAGATTTTGTTTGTTCAAATCACTTAAAAAATGGACAGATTGATTTCTGCATTATTTCACTGTAATCTCACCATATGTTTCAGGCAGAAATGTAAGATTTAAAATGTTTTGCCTGTCCTTATATTAATTCAGCAATCTTTTCTACAAGTGGTTTTGGATGCAATTTCAATCGAGTGAAAAGCTATACGCAATGATAATGGGCCAAAAGGCTGCTGAGGCTGACTGCCCTACCATAAATGTTGTGTGACTGAAGACTGTTATGACTCAGGTCTTATTTGCTTTGACTTTGGTCCCTTGTAGGTTAGAGGTGAAGGCTGTTTTGGAAGTAAGTCCAAGGGCTGAAGACAGCAGGATTCAAATAGCCCACAAGTTACCACAATCCATCGGGCCTCAAGGGGAAGATGAAGAAGAGGAGAATGGAGATAATGGAGAAATTATATTAGGAGCAACAGGAGGAGAAGGGACTAATGCTGAAGGAACCTGTGAAATTGGTTTGGTGCACAGACAGGAAAGTCTGGAGCAGCCCAACATGTACCGGGACATCTGGAGCCTACGAGCGTCGCTGGAACAGTACGCTTCCTCTGACCTGAGCAGCAATGACAGAGACTCCACACGCAGTGATGCTGACAGTGTGTGTTCACTAGGAGGTATCGGTACCTCCAGAACAGGTATGCTAATTTACCAATCACAAGACATAGATGATGAGATTGATGGGGACGGTGAACTTCCGTATGATGATGTGGTCAGAGAAGTTAGCAGCAGAAGGAATGGCAGGGACAGTGTGGATTCAGAGAGAGGCAGTGACAGTGAGGCTGGAAGCAGGAAGCTTCTGCAAATGGACAGCGGCTATGCCTCCATTGAGGCTCCATGCAAAGCACCAGAGGAACTACGGCTGTTTGGAAGCACATCTGGCAAGACAGCATCAGAACGGCGCCGGTTCTTTACAAATGCTGGTCGCAAGGGGACAGTGTGTGAGAGTTTTGAAACTCGACTGTTCAAGGAGGAGTTGGAAGATGAAGCTTCAGAAAGCAACATTAGCATCGAGTCAGAGGGTACCATTCCCCAGAGGGAACCAAGTGTCTCACTCGGAGACACACCAGAAATACAGGCGGAAACAAAACCCAGGCCACGCTTTCGTCGCAGAGACTACAGCATTGATGAGAAGACAGAGGCACTGTTTAATGAATTCCTGCGGCATGATCCACAGTTCGACCAGCAGGGTTCACCTTCACTACGGCACAGACATCGCTCACGGATCCACCTGCGCAAGCAGTGGCAACGCACCAAGCAGTACAGCGACCCTGGAGCTGCTCGCTACTCACCATCCCTGGAGAGACAGCGCAGTTATGCACTGCGGAGGGGAGACAGTGCCAACTACCCACTGGATACACGGTACCACAGCACTTTACCACGTATTGCTAGCGCTGCAGATGAGGAGGCCAGTGAGGGAGCAGCCAGTGAAGGCACTGAATCACCCAAAGCACAGGGCTCTGGCCCAGCTCCTGAAGACAACTCCAACAACAGTAGTAACAACAGTAGTCCTGTGGTAAAGTCACAGGAGGATCATCCCACCCTGCTGTTTTCCACCCCTTCAATGGACAGCACCGTGGGGGACTTTGGGATACTGGAAGATTGTGGGAGTGCTGGGCATCCTACAGAGACACATAGATGGTTGGTCACAGATCCCAGTTCAGTAAAGACAGGTATCGGCCAATGGAACACAGGCATTCACATTCCAGAGAACAGGTATCACATGGATAAGGACCCTATGGACAAAGGCTACATGCATAGTGTAGTGGAACCCAGTGCATCCGATAAATTGGCGAGCAGTCTAGAGGAACGACTATACACCAGCCTGAGGAGGACTCAAGGCAGCCAGGAATGCATGGTGACCTGCACCTCACCAGACCTCAGCAAGGACTAAGAGCATGATGAACAGCAACATTCAGTGACTGAGGAAATCAGAAGGACACCTCAGAGTACAGGAGAGATGAATAACATGAGTTTGTGATCCTGTGGTGTAAAGGCAACCCAATTAAAACTACCACAACCTCAACCATTTTCAGATAAATAATGCATGTCTGTTCCTTAACAATGCAGGGTTAAATAGGTGTGCTGCAATCGCAAACTAAGGAAATGTCTGAAAATGTAGTTAAATCCATATGCAGACAATTATACTAAATAGATGACTAGGATTTTTTTCCTGAACAAGACAATGTTAACAGCACTTGAAAATTGCACTGTGAAAACTAGGGTGCTTTGGGAAACATATAATTACAAGGCAATTCAGAGTAATAAACATGAGTAAATTGCACTTTTGTTAATTACAAAATACGATAAAGGATCAGCTTTTCCGCTAAAAAAAACCCCATAAGATGGAGTTACTTCTCCCAGAGGAAGTCAGCAGTTTCTCGATAATTAAATTATGATCACATTACTCTCAAATATGGGTCTCTCAATCCTATGCTATTTTAAAATTGCTATTCTATTCCAATCATAGCACTCCATTCTTTTCAGTCACAGATTTCATAAAATGCTGATTCATAATCCTCTTTCCTCATTCATACTGCTGAGTAAAACACTTCATCCATAAAACATTTCTACATGTGAAGATGAGTTCAAGAACGTTATGAGCCTAAATTTTAAACCAAGGGTGGCACTGGTGCGGTGGTTAGCACTGTCGCCTCACAGCAAGAAGGTCCTGGGTTCGATCCCCGGGTCACCCAGGGTGCCTT
>JAQQZR010000018.1:13598952-13618917 GCA_030068235.1 Notoglanidium macrostoma
GCGAGCGTGTGTGGCTGTTTGTCTGTGTTGGCCCTGTGGTGGACTGGTGACCTGCCCAGGGTGTACCCCGCCTCTCATGCTGGGATGCTGGGATTGGCTCCAGCTTCCCTGCGACCCAGATGGATAAAGCAGTATAGATAATGGATGGATGGAATTTTAAACCAATAGGCAATAACCAGTGCTCCTCACCAACCCTAGCTTTTGCTTTGTTGATGCTAAAGGCTGCTTTACACTATACAGTCTTCTCCACTATATATCATGATCTTGCGATTGCACACATTGTGAAAGAATTCCTTTATTGTGATTTAAAAATTGGTGGTCCCAGATCACTTAATGCAACATACTCACCACCCAGTTTGTGACTAAAGGCAGCTGATTAACAAGCTCCAGCAGTGTCAGAAATTTTGGACCAAACAAATGCAACGGCTGCTATCATGTGCATCTAAAAAGTCACTTAGAGTAGAATGTTTTCACATTATTGAATCATGGGATCATCATGAATAAAGCCCTGTATAAAGTCTTGCAGTACTTGTGAACATAACTTACAAGATTTTATTTATCTCTTACAGTGTGAGACAAGATCATTATCACAGTGTAAAGCAGCCTTGACACAGCAAGTCATGCTTGTGAATGACAGCCTTATAAAAAGTACCTCAACAGTACAACGAAAATAAGGAGCAAGGAAAACAGCACTTTTCATTGAGGGGAACTGACTTTACTGCTTCCTACTATTAAATCTGTTCATCTCAGTTTTCAAGTGTCCTTCTGGGTATGATATAAAGTTGAGACTTGAATCAATCTTGGCAACTGGGCCTGTAGTGTCAGACATCTTTCTTTGGCTAAGAAGTCAAATAGTCACTTTCCGTTTTATACCTTAATATTTATTAATATTTTTTCACTCATAATTATATTTATTAATGTCATATGTTCTATAAAGAGAGCAGAGTTAAGCAGATGTTAATTATGACTAAGCAGGCACATTAATGGCCCAGAGCTTGGAGAGTATGTAATATTTATATCATGTTCCTATCAAAGGTCTTTGGCATAAAAAATGTTTTGAAACGGTTATGTTTGGAAATTTTGCACAAAACTAGAAATATGCAACATTTAGCTACAGAGTACTAAATTACAGTATTAAGTTCACTGATGACTGAATTTACAGAACCAATGTTAATAAACATTGATGTTATTCCAAACATCAAATTACTTTACCATGGTTTATATGACGGAAATCAAGCCTAGGGTTATTTTTTTTGAGAAGCAAACATTTAAAAAGAATGGTCTGTTTTTCACAAGAAAGGCTGTTGTGTAACAGATTCACCATAGGTCTAACACCTGAAGCATCTTAAACACGCCTGTTCATTGCACACTAGTCCTTGTGGACATAAAACTGTCAGAGATCGATGACAACCCCCACCTCTCATTTTCTTTTTCTCGGAGCTCCTTGTTCTCCTATTACATATTGATTAGCATAAAAGGAAAGACAGCCCTTAAACAGCAGTGATGAGACAGAGAGAAGCATATTTTTGCTGCCTTAGGTTAGATGATGTAGTGATGGTAACCTCAGAAACGTACATTAAGAGGACCTGAAGCAGTCATGTAATAGCCGTAACAAGATGTATTACATCACATAATACATGGCAGACCATCGAACATTTATAGCTTTTAGTCGTCAGAAAAAATGTACATTAATTCTGGAATGAACGTAGAAGTAATTTGGATTATATTAAGTAATTCAAAGTGAAGGCACAGACGCTATGAATATGCTCAAGTACTAAATTACCTAAGTATTATATGTAACTTCGGAGGTGAATCTAGATGCAGCATACATTTGAATATAAATACACAGTCAACGAATGTGTGTGTAATATTTAGTGGACTAAAGTAGCGGAATAAAGGTTCAACATATATAAATACTCCAAATAGGTACTGAAGGACAGTGGTCATGTATGAACATGTACCTTATTACTCTCCATTAAAATATGTTGTGGGTGATTCCATGATTGAAGTGCCATGTAGCCCTTTAACACTTAAAAAAAATAAAATAAAAATTTATTACAAAAACATGTATTTAACCAGTCAAATAATGTCAACCCTTCTCTTTATTTTAAACATTTCTTTGCTAATGATGGGTACATTTTGCTAATAAATAAGTAACAGGGTTTACCAGCATTCATGCTAATGATATGAGGGCACTAGGGACTTTCAAATGGTTTACGTTAAATCTTTTTTCAAATAGGTTTTTCACTCGATAATTTGGGTAACAGGGATGTACTTGACGAATGCAAGTGACCCAGTTAAATCAATATCAAATATTAAAAAAAAAAAAAGAATAAGCAAACTTACATTTCTTTTTCCCCAGAGTCATCAGGAAATTTGTAACTTCCTGTTGAACATATGTGGAACATTCCAAATATTTTATAGGGAACATTGCGGGACACATATATGTACACATATATACATATACGTACAATTTTTCATAACCTATATTGATGACTCAACGAAAAGGATATTTCAAGCATGAGATATTAAATGGATTTACACCTTCATGCACAAAAATAATACATTTTTGAAGCATTTTAATTATTACATTTCAGGACAAAATGTACTTATAGTGGCCTGGGATGTGTAAAATGCGAAAAATATTTGAAATACATTTCTGAAATCTGCACATAAGTTGTTGTGAAGGATGCTTTAACCAGATATAAAATTTCCTTTTATCTTCAAATGGTACATAAATGGGACCCTAATCATGGAATCACCCCTATGAAAAGATATGTGAAAAAAGATGATTGCTATGGCAACAACAGTAAGCACTCAAGAGGTCATGGCACCAACTTTGACCTTCAATCTGTTGACTACTTTTCCCTCAAATTTCATTTTTCCTCCCCCCAAAAAATGTTTAATCCAAAGTTAGAATACTAAACAAAACCTGAAACCTACATTCATGTCCAGCCTCCCTCAGACTGCAGCATGACATTTCAGTTTTATTGTATTTGAAGCGTTCGATGTTCACGGACACTCACTCATTGTAGGCTAAATCTTCTAACAAACTGCCAGGTAGACATTTGAAGCAATACTCCATTTATACGGTCATATCAGCCATGTTTATTCCCTCCCTCATGGAACAATATCTCATGTGTATGTGCAAATTCTGACCTGAACCTCATGTAGGAGCTTGAGGACATGTTAGAAAAGCAGCTGGTCTTCATGTACACGGATGACTGAACCCACTGCTGCACTCCTGTGCAGTTCTGCATGTGAGAAGAAAGGAAATCATGACATTGGTGTTCTCTGTAGTTTCAATGCTATTGAAAGCATTCAAGTCCCCTTTTCCTTTCATCAGAATAAATGGTCATGCACCGATCCTTCATTTGTTCTGAGCATTTTCTTTAAAGCTGTGTTGGTTGAAGGCTAAACGTTCCTTATTGTTTTGTGTATATTTAGCAATTAATTGTTAATTTAAAAAAAAATTGGATCAGTGTTATGTAATTACTTTCACTTATGCTTAACCTGGTCAGAATGGACAGCTGAGTTGGGAATACTTACCATTGCAGTTTATTCTCAGTATTTTCAAGGCATCATTTAGTCGATTATTTGGCATATGTGTACAGGGACAGAAAACTGCAGGCTTCTAAAATACTGAACACAGTATAATGGTTTAATACAGGAGTATTCAATTAAAGTGTATAAAATTCCTTCCTTACAAAGCAACTAACATGACTGAACAGCGATGAGAGTCACTTTTTAATACTTAACCATTAGTCAAAAGTTAATACGTATGCAATTCATTATTTTTAAGCGTTTGGTTTATGCTGGTGCCATCATGCTACCACTTTTGACTAGTGCCACAGACTCTGAACAGATGAGACCCCTGTTATGAACCTGAAGCAGAGAATAAATGTTTAACGTCTATGTCCAAACATCCTATTCTCATCGTCAACATTTTTAACAAGTTTCTTCACTAATTAGACTGGAGTGAGTCTATAAAACTGTAAAAAAACCTTTCTCTATGAGGTTTCTTATGGTAAATAATCTACATATCATAAATTCATGCATTTGGTCACAACAAGCCGCAAGACGATCTGCTCCAGAAGTCACAATGGTTCATGTTTAAAGACCTAAACTATGACCAGCTCATCCCACACACTGCTACAGTATTAGTGAGTGCTTGGGTCAAGCTGATAAATACTTTGCTGGTTCTACATTCAGAATGCAGTCCATCCGGTAACAACCACTTGTCTAAAAGATTATTCTTGAACGGAACGTGGGTTTGTATGAGCTCAATACTTGCAAGTAAGTGAATGGTGTTTAGGGGATAGGCAAAAGAACACTGATTGATATTGCTACACTTTACATGCACAGCTGTCAAGGTATTGTGAGAAAATGGCCATGGGTTAGACTGTAAAATGGCATAAATCCTACCATGAATATTCTTGTTAAATATACTAGAGGTTTGCAAAAACATCAGCAAGTTCACAACACCCGCAACATTCACTCTGAGTGAGTGGCTCAAAATGGAAGTGAGTCACTGTGGCCTATAGGCACTAACAAGGGGATTTTATATAATGCGCAGAATAGCAAAAATGTGTGCTCCTAACAGCATTAGCAGCTACAAAACAGGGTCTAAAAATGGAGCGCTGCGGGAGAGAAAGAGGCTGCCAGCGCCTCCGGAATAAACGTTTCCCCAAATAACAAGCCTTGGCTACTGCGATTTCATAACCCACTTGAATCCTCCCTTCTGTCCATTTGTGTCAAATCTTCTGTCAAGCCCATAAAAAGCAAAACAAAATACACACGACCAGAAGATTTGGTTTGGTTGGGAGGTGTTTTATATAAATAATAATTAAAAAATATTTATTGGAAAAAAAAAAAAACCAAAAGCCTAATGTAAAACAAAACAAAACAAAACAAAATAACCAAACCATCCTGCACTGAGCAGGTGTCAATACATTTGCCTTTACAGATCATACCCCCTTTTTCCCCAAAGCTCTTCACAGCATGCAGTTTATTCTTAAGGGTATAATTATCTTTAGCATTCTCACCATGGCTTCTATATAATAATAACTGATATCTTTTGTCCTTTATGCCATTCTTTTACATAAACATGTGCACCTTAAAACTGCAGTTATGTACTGTAAAATTAAAAGATCACCTAAAGAACTAAACATTGAGGTCAGATTTAATGGGCAACAAGAACCTGGCCCGAGGGGAAAGATGGAGGGGGGGGGGGGGGTCTTTGTGGGGGAGAAATGAATCCGACCACACGCCTTAGGGTCGTGATGTCTGGCAACAGGAGAGGAGGGGGCAGAAAGTGGTGAGTTCAACAGAATGACTAAGAAAGCCTCATGGAGAGACAGAATGAGAGAGAGAGTAGCGAGAGAAAGAGAGATAGGCAGAATGAATTTAAGAAAGTCTCACAGAGAAAGACAGAGTGAGAGAGACAAAGATTTTGAGCAAGAGAAATATGTAACCAGGGAAGGGAAGAAAAAAAAAAAAAAAGAAAAAAAAAAAAATTTTTTTATCAGGAGTTTCCTCCCTAATACAGCATCCCCAAATCAGTCAGTCCTTTCCAGGGAAAGACCTCAAAAAGTGTCATATATCCACACTTCCTGCCATCGTTTCCGTTAGGGTTCATAGTCCATGGTGAAGTGTGTCAGCAACTGTGGCATGTTTTCATGGCTGGGAATCCAAAACAGAAGATGAGGAAAAATAACAAACCTGCACAACAGAGACAATTGATTAATGATACATTTTGGGTCCTAATGTACAAAAAAAAACCCACATGTTCAGAAAACATTTTGCTACATAGACTTAGACACACTGATGTACTCCTTCAGCCTGAGGGTATGGACTGAAACATCACTGATACAAAAAAAACCCTGTAGAAGTAATAAACATGATGTCAATATGATGGAACCATAATTTTAAAGGGAATGGGCTTTAACGTCACGCCATCTGTTAACTTTTGGGTGAAGAATCATTAAATACTGTAGATTTCCACTTCCCAACAACAGTTTCCCTTGCCTCAGTGGATCATCTCCCCTGGGATTATAGATTTATACCAAAGAACTACTACTGTAATTATAAAGACTGTACCATGAATAATGCTATGATCAGATTACAAGCCTCGGTGTTCAATTCCGACTTTTTGCTCAGATTGGATTTTCCTATCTTGACAGTTTATATTCATAATTACAAGCCTAACTAACATTAATGAGAAGGCACCTGTCCTCCTAAACGGAGCACAGGGATACGTTTTTGCACGAGTCACCTGCATCAACAACAAAAAACATATTTGTGCACCAACTCATGTTATTAAAACTGAGAAAATGGACACACTAGTAGCGAACGTATATATCGCATTTTGCTCTGCAGGACAGCAAACAGTCAGTCAGCTGTAGCTCTCCTCCACTGTTGTTTTGCTGCGCTGCTGGTGCTCTGACGAATTGTGCTACCTTCGAGAAAAATTCTG
Organism: Notoglanidium macrostoma; assembly: GCA_030068235.1. Classification (NCBI taxonomy): domain Eukaryota; kingdom Metazoa; phylum Chordata; class Actinopteri; order Siluriformes; family Auchenoglanididae; genus Notoglanidium; species Notoglanidium macrostoma. Next base: position 13,605,428 of record JAQQZR010000018.1, read on the forward strand.
CTACTGTAGCACGAATAAATGCTATAGAAAGCCAGAGAATCCTGAGATGAGCACAGTCCGCTCATACTAAACATCCTTTTGATAAACTAGATAATATACATTGCTGGAAAAGCAATGGGTATTAATTGCACAATCTCATGTCACCCAGAAGAGTCTGGTACCTCTCAAGGGTTGTTCCTAATGCTGACTCAGAGTTTTTCCTCATCCCCACCAGCTCTAGCTTTCTCATTAACAAAATTAATCTACATCTACATTTCTGTAAAGCTGATTTATGACAAAGCCTATTACTAAAGCACTAAACAAATAAAACGGAGTTAAATTAAGCAGACAAATGACTGTAGAGATTTTTTGGTTTTCTTTCCCCATCTGTAATGGCATTGACAATAAAACTCAAGCTCAAGCACGGTGCAGCAGTTTTCATTGACAAAACAAATTGGCTAATGACAAGGCACCTATCCAAGCAGTGGATCTCGGGCCGATTTACATAAGCACTGGAAGCCCATGATTAACCGCGCTTTAATAGACAGTGTGATATGAAATCATACTTTTGGCATTTGTATACTGTGATGAAATGTATGGGATAATTCAATTCATGAAATGATGCATAAATAGTAATAAAAAAAAAAAAAAAAAGCATTCAGCCGTCACAAGTTTGGATGCTTGCTTAAAACCGGCCAACTCTGTACGGTGCATCAATATGACGGCATTTTTACACGTTATATTTAGCATCTCATTCAAGACGCAGGATTGAGATTTATCCCTGCCTTTGTCCTCTTTCCGTCTTTCTCTCACTCCCACTCCCAGCACTGTTTATCGCCAAGTGAAGGGTCTGAGTCATCAGCAACCACGTAAAGCGTTAATACTCTGCCTCTCTGCAGTGTGTATGTGTGAGGAATCAGAACATCATCGTCACCCCCCCCCATCCCCCTGCCTAAAGGAGAAACCCCGGGGAAAGACGGGAGGGGCGAGGACGAATTGACAGATGGAAGGAAAGATGACATAAAACAAAAGAGGGGTATAAGAAGGAGGGAGGAAGGAAAAAAGAAGGAGGGTGGGGTATGGAGAGAGGGAGTGAGTCATCACGACGCACTGCTGTAGCTTGTCAATGTGAGAGTCGGCATGTCACGCTCTGCTTCTCATTTAAGCTTGAGTGACACTCTCCCTCACAGACACACACACACACTCGTTCTCTCTCTCTCCTCTGGTTTGCTGGTCATTTAATGAATCTCCAACACGCCATACATTTGCTTTGCATCTCACGCCTCTTGCTTGCGTATCAGTATACACATGCAGGAGCATACATGTTAGCATCCCAATAGCAAAAGGCTAGCATTATGAGAAAGGACATGCAGCGTAAACAGGCGAGTGTTACAGCAGGATGTTCACCACCTCCACACCAGCAAGCTGACGAGTTCTGTCACAAATTAAGAAATGAGTCACTTAAAAATGAATCCAAGTTTATATTGGGGGGCACAAACTTCTGGAGGATGGATTGGTGGCTTCAGGAGTGTTCTCTATACACACGCACATACACTATGGGGGCACTACCAGAACCATCACATTTAAAAGTTAAAGTAGTATACTTTTAAAGTTTAAAAGTAGCGCTGTTAAAAGTTAGTACCCCCCTTTTAAGTACTTTGGGCTTTCTATCTTGGGTTACCAAATCAAATAAATAAAAGAGCAGTAATCTATAGCCTGAGATTTTTCCCGCATAATTTGATAGTAACTTATTCGACTGAACTTCGTCAGATAAATAGTGTAATCCGGTGAACTAATGGCTGCAAAGAAAATTGGCTAGCTAACTTGTCTAATGATCCTTTAAGCAATTTTGTACAATACAAGCACAACCTCATTTCAGAAACTCTTGTAACTTTTTAAATTAAATGAAACTTTTAAATGAACGCATACCCATGAATTGCTTTGCCTTTCCCTTAAATTGGGTTTTGCTGCAAGACAATGGAGTACATCCCAGCATTTTTATTATATAAACAAAAAGCCAAATCAACAAACAAGCAGAAAATTTTATTCTGATATATTCTGTATCTGATAAAAACAATTTTACACAAGGTAAAGAGCAAACATGTAAACTCCCCTCTGCGCTCACCTGTACAGTGAGAGGCAGGTGGGCGGGGCAGGGGTAAGGGGGCGTGGTCATTGCTGTTTGCAGGTGGAGAGTTTGCGGATCTTGCTGGCTGTGGACACGCCCTTGCGGGAGGGGTTGGACGAGGAGCTGGAACGCCGTTCTGATTTGGGCTTCAGTGCTGCCTGTTCTGTCCCGTTCACACAAACCGGCTTCACTGCGGCAAGGCTCTGCTCCGCACCACACTCTTCCTCCTCCTCCTCTTCCACCTGACCTGCAGACCAAAATGCAGATGCAGAAAATTAGTCAAGAAACACTTTTCAAACATGTTCATTTATCAGACTAACAGTTCAGTCACTAAATAACTAGTCAGTTTAGACCAGTCACTTTAGATATTGCGTGTGTTTACCTGGCACTGTGAAATCCTGAGTATAGATGATGTCATCCTCGCCGTCAAACATCTCGTCGTCCTCCTCCTCGTCACCATAACCGTGGAGATCCTCCAGGTAGGGCACCACCGTCATGCTCCTCCAAACATCACGGGTCTCAGCGCTGGGTGGGATTGGCACGGGCGGCTCCGAAGGTGGATGTTTCTTCCTCACCCAACTACACCCAAATAAAAGAGAACAGATTAACACAAGGACCTGATGAGCTCTCCGAGATGGAAACTCTTTGGCGATCAAGATTTTCCGCTGTGCATGACCATGAGGTAGGTGATCAGGATTTCTAGGCCAAAAGTGCCTCATCCGAGATTCTCAACTCAGTCCTTGATTACCTGCTTCATGTCTGTAATCCAACACATCTTTTGTCAAAGTTAACTGTTCTCCTTAGATTTGAGTATGAACAAAGTGTCCATATGCAAGGTAATCGAGGGCTGAGTTGAGAACCTCCAATGAGGCAGGTAATCAGGATTCCTAGGCCAAAGGTGCCTCATTAGACATTCTCAACTCAGCCCTTGATTACCTCCCATATGGAAAATTTACTAATACTCAAAAACTAAGAAGAATGGTTAACATTTGTCAAAGATAGCTGGAAAATGTCGAATTTTGGGCCAAATTTTTAACTATCGCTAGAGTAATCAAAATATTTAGCAAAACCGACAGCAATTTGCCTGTTTTTTACATTATTTCAGGGTGCACTCAGACTAGGCACGGTTGCCTTGTACCACACTCGAGAGCGATAGTCCCCCCTCCCATGCTGGCCTGCACTTACACTGCGCTTAACGTTCTAGTCCGCGAGTACATGCTTAGGTCATCATGATGCAACTTTTTGTGTTGAAGAAAAGCACTCTTGCTTACCATAACAGAGACGGTTTACACCTTGTGGATGATTTGGAGCCATTTTGGGTGTTTGACACACAGCCCTCCTACATGCCATACAGATTTATCAATTATGCAATGCAGCGATTTTTAATGAATTGCGTTCGCTGTGATCACACTAATCAAAGAAACCGGACTCTGGGGGTCAACCGCTCTCCGGTGCGGTACAGAACGCCTAGTGTGAACACACCCTCAGAACAGTTAGTTTAATCACTGCTGAATTACTAATGTTCAGACACTGGTAACATTATAAAACCATTATAATTGGTTAGGTGTGAAAACAGGAAAGAGGTAGAGCTCACATCTTCGGTGAAATTAACAGCACCAAAAAAAAAAAAAAAAGGACCTGAACTGAAACAGTTCAGTTTTTTATTTTTTTCCTCCAACCAAACCATCTGCTGTTGTTTAATCCAAATACAAATCTTCTGTGGACAGATTTTTCTAACGCGAAAACAAACCTCTTCTTCTCCTAATTAAGTGTCATGCTCACATTTTCAGTAAAAGTGTATCATTTGCCTTTCTTGACATGTTCTAGATTACTCACGGTTTGGACACACATTAACATCAGCCCACTTTCTGTCTTTTCTTTTTTAAACAAACATATTTAACAGCAATTTCAGTGTTAAAACTTGATTTAAATTTCTTTCCACTATTTCTCCCTCCTTTTGTTCCTCTTTAGCTGTTTATTCTCTACTCTTTCACCTTTCCTTCTTTTCATCTCATGGTTCCATAAGCTCCTTCACTGATTCTCTCACTTCTGTTAAAAGATGTCTGAAGGTCAATCAGCACTGCAGAATGCAAAGGCTGCTATTAACAATCATGGAGGGAAGGGGGTGGGGGGGTAGATCACAGCTCATGACCTCATTCAGAGCTGTGCGCTGAGCTGACTCTCTCCTCTTTCTCCCTCATCGTGAGGCTTATTTTCACATCCTCTGACCATTCTCTCTTCTCTCCCACTCTGTTTTTTCCTTTCACCACCTACCTCTTACTCCTTTGCTCCATCTCAATCCCACATTTTGCCTATTTCCACACCTACACCTCCCCTCATTTAATCTCGACCCATTTTCTCCTTCTCTATTTTCTTTATTATGATACTCTCCCACTCTTCTCTTCTATTCCGACTACAACATTGCGTAACCTGCTCTCCTCCCCGGTTTCTTCTCCAGCTCCCATTCCTGCATAAAAATGAATGGCGTCACAGAATGTCTGCTCTGCTCACACAATCCAATTTGTAGCTGTTTTTTCCAGTCCTCTGCGAGTCTACCAGAATGTACTACTACACGCCCATCTACTTCAAACAAATCTTCTCAAGTGTTTAAGTGCTCATAAGGAATCAGATCACAGTCAGTTCCTTAAATGCGCGGGATGGGGGGAAAAGAATCAGTTCTTGAAATCACCGATACTCGATTGAACGTTTGTTTGTAGTGTAATAATTTTTTACTGAAAAATATTGCCACTACCATGCCTCTAGTTTTACAGTGCCACAGACTTATAAGCAACCTTATAAATTTATAATTAAATCTTTATTCTTGCTCTTCTCAGCCCTGTGGACGTTTCAAATCCGAATGGTCAAGATGAATTAATTCTGTATTAAAAGCAGCTCTAAAGGAAATTCTAGCTGCAAAGCAAATCAGAGATTAATATTAATGCGCTTGTTCTAATACGTTATCGTTTCTATAGCAACAGCTCATTCACAGGGACTTGTATTGTGGACGATTCACATAATCCAAGCCGAACAATAACTAGATTATATATGAGCTGTTATTTAACAAAGAAAAACATACATTCATTAATGTGAAGTTCTCCGAACCCAGTTTGTTGCTTTTGTTTGAAAGCATGTGACCGCTACCTGTTAGTTCTCTATGAAGCGAAACCTCCGCAAATTCACTGATCGTGATCCCTCGGAAACCCAGCTCGAACTTTTTCTTTATTCACATGTCATACGTGGAAGCTTTGATCAAAATATGCCTTATCTTTTCATTCCTTCGCGGCTGCCCACAAGATGGGTGAGGCAGGTTCGGGTCTTATGGAATAACCATAAGAAAAATGGAATGAATCCATTGAAAGATTTTAAAATATAAATACAAAATATATTCAATTTCACAATACAGTTTCAACTACAAACAGACAACTTTTCATCCTCTAATTAATAATGTAACCAATAGCAAATTGCTGTGGTATAAAAGGGAATAAATTGACAAACAATCACATATAAAGTGTCTTTGAGCCCAAAAAAAAAAAAAGAAAAAAAAAAAAAAGAATGACATGAATGAGAAAAAAACTTGAAGCTGCCTTGAAATATCATGATAAATTATTTTACTTGTTGACTTACTTGTGTTGCCTAATTTGTTGTATTGAGAATCTCTTTACAGGATCGTATTCAAGCATTCCTGCAAAAACAAGCAAAGAAAGCATTTTTTACACAAACTTTACAGGCACGAAGAACATAATCAGGCATACAGTTTTAGATACTCTGATTCATTATTAGACAAATGACTCGTTGACCATCAGCTAGCCTCTGCAGCTACCAACCAGCCTCAAGGGCGGGAGTCAGAGCTATCCACAAACGCAGTGTGGGTGAGAATGTGAAAGCCAAAGACAGTAACAAGTGATGACACATTGAACAGAGAAAAAAAAGTCCACTGGACAGAGCTTGTCTAAATTGTTAAAGGTCAGAACATGTAACCGTAGATGTTATATGCTCCCAAAATGCAACTACTGGTGTGAGAGAGAGGGAGAACAAGACAGAAAGAGACAGAGAGAAAGAGAGACAGAGACACAGAGAGAGAGAGAGAGAGAGAGAGTGATGTGGAGAGAGAGACAGTGAGGCAGAAAGTGATGGAGCGAGACAGACACAAAGAGATGGAGAAAGAGATGGAGACAGACAGAAAGAGAACGAGAGAAGGAGAGAGATTTAAAAAAAATAAAAATAAATAAAAAGAAAAAGAGAGAGAGAGATGGAGATACCGAAAAAGAGGCACAATGTGATGGAGCGAGACATGCAAAGAGATACACAGAGATGGAGACAGACAGACAGAGAGAGACAGACAGAGAAAGAGAGAGAGAGAGAGAGAGAGAGAGAGAGCTGGGGGGTGAAGGACACCTTCAGGGCTACACTCTTAATATAGAGCTGCCAAGGAAATGTGTTCGAGTTCATGTCAGGGATGTCCGCGCTTTTAGGTGACGCACCCCTTTAAACTGACTTCCAAAAGTCTTCATTTCAGGTTTCAATATTTTGACACTGACTTATTTCCAGATTAGAGTTCGCTCTCCTCAGAGCCAAACATCAACCAGCTACGAGAACATCATCCACAGGGAATACTCACAGGTTCACTTATTACTCAGAGAAGGAAAAAATACTCATATTGAGACGTGATGGCAGACCGCCATCTACTGTCCAAATCAATGAAATGCAGCTCATAACACAATGTAGTCTTTAAGACGTAAGGATTAACTGTGACACTAAACCTATTCGATGCCTGTGATCACGTAACTGATTACAAAAGCTCAAGAGCTGACAGGAAGTAGCCGTGTACCTCTTAACAGGTCGGTCAGCAGCGGTCCACACTCCTCTGGAATAGTGTAATCTCCCTTTCCAATGTTTTCAAATAGCTTATAGATGTTATCCCCCTCGAACGGATACAGGCTCGTCGTTATGTTGTATCTGTAAAGAAGGAACAAGCGGATTAATGCTATAGACTCAACAAAGTGGAGCTTATTTTAATAAACCATCATATTAGTTTAGATCCCCGTTTAAAAAAAAAAGAAAAGCTTTTCATTCCTGCATGTTGATATCTATAAATTTTGATTTATTGATTGACGAATCCATTTTGCACATTTGACCATCTCTACTTATACCACAGCACTGCTGAATTCTTGAAACTGGTTGGTCAGAGAGGGTCGTTACTGTAACAGCAGCTCGAACTGCAAGGTTTTGTAGTAATGAATATTAATGTGATCATTCTAATAGTTAATCATTTCTATATCAAGAACCTATTGCACATAAACGGATGTTTCCACTGTGTATTTTGGAAGGAGTCTCCAGTGACGGTGTTTTGCATTGGTCAGAGGGAAAAGATGAAATTTTACACCTTTGCTGCCACAGGAATGTTTAACTTCAAAAGAGAGTGAAGGGGAAAAAGAATTGGTGAGGGGGCAACCCTTTATAGCTGCTATAACATAAGGAATAACAGGAACTAACCTGTTAAAAGTTAAATGCAACCAAACATAAAATGTATGACATGTCACTCTGGAATTAATGCATATTTGTAATCATTGACAAATTACTGTAACACGAGGAATGAACTGTTATTAGAAAATAATCAACTTTGGGGTGGGAACAATAAGTCCGCTTTATCACACCAACCTTTCATTGATAATTTCCCAAGAACATCCCATCCTGAAGCTGTATCCTGGGCTGTACACAAATATGTGGGTGTGTATTGTGCTTGCCATACGAATTCTTATTTTACACACAGATTGTTCATAATTCGCGCCGATGATCCAGTATTAGTAATTTTATGTGCCATGTCTGCCATGGCTTTGCAGGAGCACAGTGTAATATTGATCCATTTATTAGACCGTCAATGCCAGCTGCTCGACCTGTGTGTTTGTGCGTCACTTACAGCGTCACCCCGGCAGACCAGATGTCCACTTTAAACCCTGAAAAGGTGTCCAAGCCATTGGCGATCTCAGGTGGCTGGAAGGCCGGAGAGCCCTGACTCGTTCGACATGTGTCATCCTCCGCGAAGGGGTGGAGAGCCTGGAGCAGGTGATCAGAGATCAGGCAAAAAACACACAATCAGCTCAGAGAGGTAGCAATGCGAATGTCTCAATGTCCATGACGTAGTCACAAATGCTCAGATGGAAATGACTCATACTAGCGTTAAGAAGTTTTGGAGGGCTTTTGGAAGTGTAGCCTGCAATTAGCAGTAAATGAGCACTCCACTGGCCACAAACATTTTATCAAATGTCAGTTCTTAAGCTCCTGGGGATTTAACAATCATCTTTCGGCTCTGTGACTCAAAGGTCACGTTGTTGTTACGGACTCTAGTGTGTGATGTGGCTCACGGTCTAGAATCAGTGCAAAGCAATCAAAGCAAGTCAAATCACTACAACAACCACTGGTTTCAACTTTAATTTGACATTTAGTGTCAAGTTTTCCCATTTTTAAACTTTATTCTCACTAATGCCAGCGCATGTTTTATATATAATCCACTTTTAGATAGCACTGGCGCTTACTGGTCACAGCAAAGCGTGAGTGACATGAAGAGATTTTTTAATCTCCTAAACAATAACTCAAAGTAGTCTATTTGCGGGACATTCTTCGATACGCAATGTAGCGTTTGACTTTGACTGTGGCGCCACACACACACACACACACACACACACACACACACACACACACACACAAACACACACAAACACACACAAACACACACAAACACACACAAACACACACACACGGCTCCTCTTTCAATCTTAAACTAATCTTTAATTCACCTTCATTACTGGTAATCTAGATAGGAAGCTAGACTACTTAATCATCTGATAAGGGCTAGGACTGGTAAATTGTGATGGTTATAGTTTGTACACTGCATAAGCCGTTCTCCTATCTTTTCCTTCTTATTATATCAGCATAAAAGGTGCTCTGGCCAGCACATTTACTGAGGAGGGCAAAGGAAAAAAGAGAAAGAAAAGGAAAAAAAAAAAAAAAAAAAAAAAAAAAAAAAAAAATTGTGAAAGCACACCAGGATTTGCAAATGCAAAGTACATTCATAATAGGTGTACACATTTCACACTTACTCATTCATGCATATTAAATGTCTCTCAAGCCCTTTTTAAAGCACTACTCAATGAAATGCACCATTCATGTGTTTCTAGTATTTAACTTTTGCTCTTTGTAACAGACACAGGAATAAAGCAACAGAGTTCACCTCACCTCTGCTACGCCCAAGTCAGAGATCTTTAAAGCGCCATCCGTGGTCAGCAGCAAATTCCCTGGTTTAATGTCTTTGTGAACGATTCCCTGGCTGTGCAAATATTCAAGGCCATCCAAAAGTTGGCAAAAGTACCTGAGGAAAGGGGAGGGGGGGGGGGGGGAGGTTACATGAACATGACGATAAGGTTCTTTCCTATACATGTTATGGAGAACAACAACTGAAAAATAATCAAACACCATTAAACATTCTGACAGTAACACCATGCAGGAGAGTATTTCTGAAGCAATGGTTAGATGAATTATTTGGAATAACAACAGGAGTCTCACCCGTGAGCTTGAAATACTGGAAACCTTTTCTCTGGAACACTGTCCAACATTTCCTGCATGCCACAAACGCAGTACTCCATTACCATATACGTATCAAAACAGTCAAGGGAAAAAAAAAAATTCATCATTGATGGAAATCAGGTTTCATTTCACCATACAAAATATTTTGAGCCCACACCAACACATCATGGAATGTTGATTTCCGTTTCAGGTTATCTTTAGTGTTTTGATGTAAGCAGCGTGTACAAGACAGAGACTCCCTCCATATTTATGCGTTTTAGTTTTAAAATGAAATGATATTTGTCTAGACGAGTGTTTTGGCTCTGGATTAGAAATCTCCATCCATACGCTTGAAAACGTAGGTCACATGACCATTCATGTAGACTGGGCATGCTATAAACAGTTAAGACTTTTACTGTGTAGTTGGTTACATAGTTACAGATTGCTTGAATAATAGCTTCCCTTCTGCACATGTTGGCAGACGTAGCATTATTAAATGTATAATTTAACTGCACAACAGTTACTAGCAGAGAACAACAAGGCCAGCAAAGGGTCTTCTGAAAAAGGATCACGTGATAGGAGCATGATGAATCAGGGAAGGAGGCACTGTGACGGTTAAGGCCCAATCAGGAAATGAACATGGGTGTCTACATTGTTTCCAAAATGCTACGTTTCTGGCTACCCACACTAAAAGCACACTAAATTGGTGCCAGCAGCGTTTTCAAAACGTACAAGTAGTATGGAAGCCAGCCGTAAATGTAGCAAAAGTGATGCGTTTTAAAACTAAAACTAAAACATATTAGTCTGGACATAGCCCGAGTCTCTGCAGAAAGAAAACTGTCTCCAACAAGCTACAGCCTGGATAAAAATAACCTGCGGCAGGTCATGTCATAAGAGTTATAAATTACAGGCTAGAGCCATTTACTAAATCATCAACTAATCAGATTTAAGTGAATGCACATTTCAGTGATTCATTCAGCAGTGAAAGGCTATTATTGCCTGAAACTGCAAATCCTACGGTTTCACTTTTGCAGGTACAACACTTCTTGAAATCATTTAAGGAATCTGACTGCATATAAATGTGCTGTAATAAGGTCTGAGTGGTTTTATTCATTCAATAGTGTATAGCTATACAAGTACATGACAACTAATCTGCCTGTAGCATAGATCTCGAATTCACTGCATGGGTGCTTAATTACTTTATGCCTTAATATTAAAGAACAACGGTGAACGTCAGGAGAAAAGGAGCACAAATATGATATTAAACTGATGTTACTCTGATATTGAGCTCTTTTGTATTAACAAAAGTCTATTACTAGCATACATTACACACAAGTTGAGAGATGACCAAGTGGTATTGGGGCGGGGCTTATTTAATCTACAAACTCTCAAAGTGCATCTTTCAATGGTCTTAACTCAAAAACTAGTGAGAAAACACTAAATGTTCAGTTTTAGAGTTAGGTTATAGTGAAATATGAGAGCGAGAGCTACTTATACTAGGCTATGGCAATTTACTTTCTAGAATATTCTATAGGCACCCATTTCACACCACACTGCAGACCGTTTATCAACTTCTCAATAATGCAAACAACGTAAGCTTTTTCTACACATTTTATTCCATCCAAGAAAAACCAATATCCTGTGTGAACATGAGAGAAGTACCACCACTATGGACAGCAATGTGTGAAAACAGTGATGCCAACACATTTGTGTCAGCGGGAGGGGAAAAACAAAAAGCGCTATAGATAAAAGGATATATTTTCTGCTTCTCTTCATTGTACAACACATCCACCAACTGGATCACATTTTTATGCTGTAGTCTTCGTAGCAGCTGAATTTCCCTGCAGGAGAAGCACACGCACACAAAACACAAAGATTAAAACCTTGCTTCGGAAACATGCATCGAGTTCGGAGATGCAAATTGAGCTTTATTCATTCTGTAAGCAAAAAAGCAAGACAGTAAAAAAAAAAAAAAAAAAAAAACAGCTTTCTTCATTTTAATTAAATTGGAGGGAGGCTTGGTCTAATGTCCAGAAAAGTATGTACTTGTTTAATTAATTCCAATTAGCATGGCTAGAACGTCGAGCTCATTAATTAATTGAGTCATGTAGCAGCAAATTCGGCACAAGATAAATTAAGGAACATCTCTCTCAGGATAAGCAATGCGCTTTAGACGTTGAAATGCGTGCGAGAGCATGAAAAGGCCATATCTGCACCGGTGCTTTAATTTATATATGAACTCGAACAAACCGCGCGCTTTCCCCTTTCCCCAGGCGTTCTGCATTTTCCGAGCGCAGCATAGGCTCTTCATTTAGAATTAGAACATGATTTTCTTGCTTGTTATGTATTGCAATATCACAGTTCTGTGGTAAATTATTAAAATCTTGTTGTACATCACTTGAGCACAGGATTCAGTTTTGGATCCATTATAGCAGACAAAAGCTTTTACTTTTTTAAAAGCATCCATTAATCACAACCCTGGTAATTTCTCAAATCTGATTTGATTAGAGGGTGCTGATTAATTTGCTTTAACAGCAGCTCTGACAGTAATGCCAGCTGTAATTCAAATCTCAGGTTTACATTAATGTGACAATGAGTCAACACCTTCAGACTAGTCAGATCTGAGAACAGGTAAAAACCGTTATAACGGACGTGTGAAATATTTCAAAATAAGGCTTGAGAATTTTTGCCTTACGGCAAGAACGATTTTTTCTGCGAGAGGTGAGAAAGATTACACCTTTAAACCACCTTTCCCATTTCAGCATCGCTCAAACATGACATACAGACAAGTGACAAATTAAAGGGAAAGTCAAAATACAAGTAAGATGTCAGGCCACTGCAAGCATCCTGAACAGCTTCAATACTCCTCGGCATAAAGTGTTCTGGTGCAATAAACACCATTCTTCCCTCAGCTGGTGTTTCAGTGGCGTTAGACAGATCGGTGTAATATTGTCACGCCGAAAGCTCCCATACAGGCAGCTGCAATAAAGAGTATTGATAAAGAGGAAGAGGACGAACATCACAGCTCACGTCACAGTTGCACCATTAGAACAAAGGCTGCTGAAAACAGAGCGTAGAGGAAATGACTCAGTACATTTACATTTCCTCGCCACATCGGCTGTGCACTTCAGTAAGGTCACCTTGGCCAATCGCGGAGGAGTCACGAGCTGAGGCAATCAAACCAAAAGAATAAAAACATTACTGTTAAACCGATGTCCTTTTATATTCCGGTATCTAGTTTCTCGAAATACATGTCATTCGGCTGCTGGTGACAAAAGATGTTACGGGAAGTGAAGACATTTCAATTTCAGCCACGCCAAAGACAAGGCCAGGTTTAATGCCTGAGGTCACTGCACCGTCGCGGTGTAATCTCATACAGTGAGTAGTGTTTACAAATGAAGCAAACAATACTATACTTGCACCATAGTCCTTTTAGATTTTCTATATGCCTGTAGATCTTTCTTTTTATTACTTTAAAAGAGACTGAATAATGATGGACTGTTGTTTCTCTTTACTTAGTTGAGTGGTTGTTGACATAAAAGGTTATTAGTGGAATTTCATTCTTTCTTAATGCATTTGAGACCAACAGTAAATAGCAAATGATTAAAAAAATACAGTAAACGGCCCTAAAGAACAACTATAGTAATCCATATTAACAAGGCACACGTGTTCACTGAAAAGCGTTCCAGGTGACGACTTCATGAAGCTGGTTAAGATAATGCCGATTGTATCATCACACGAAATGGTGGCTACTTTGAAGAATCTAAAATATGAAACTTTTTTTTTTTTTACACTTTTTTGTTTACCACATAATTCAGTATAT
>JAQQZR010000018.1:13634280-13649909 GCA_030068235.1 Notoglanidium macrostoma
CTGGATACTGCTTTGGATAGAAAGGCAAAGTTTATTAGGATTTTTTTTAATGCTCTGAATTTCTGAAGAAAAAAAAATGCCAGCAGTAACTATGTACTGACCCTTCTAAATCATTCACACATAGGTGCATAAAGCCAACGCTGTAGTATATATGTATTGCTAGTTTGACATTACCAATGAAGGAATACTGTATATGATAGAACAACATAGTGCTATTTACTCACATTGTGCGGTTTAACGCCTAAATTTGGTTGAATTGAAAGTGACCTCTTGTCTGCCTGTATTCATTATGGAGACTCCTCTGCTCCATGCCAGGAGCACATACATTAAGAGCTATTACTTGAAGTGCAACCTAAGATGGCCAACTATCTCAAAGTGGTAAGTACAGCATTATTGATTAGTATATAAAATGCTAAACTGTAGCTGTATAATTGCTTAGGTGTTTTGATTTTACTGTTTTCAGTAAAAGGTTTTAGAGCTTTGAGTCATAACTGATTGAGCTGACAAGATTTGCTAGTTAGCTGACAATGGCTAAACCATCATGTTAAGCAATATAATTATAATCTAATGTACCACCTGATGATATAATACAAGCTAAGCTGCCTTGAGTGTTAGCTAAGGCCATACAGTCAGCAATAAATTTATATAACATTTAGCTAGTGTTGGATGCTTTGGTTTATGCTATCACTTTGTTCACTTACATTAGTTTGCTAGGTATAATATCAGTACAATGAGCAAGCTTAGACATCAAAATGAGCAACATACTGGAACAAGTGCAAATAATCTCCTGCTAATGGTCTGGCTATAGCAGAACAAGATATATATTTGCTACAGAATGGTCAAGAGCATGGAAGGTCATGGAAAGCATGTTCATTTTCATGACATTTGAGGGTCATGTATAAAATATCACCTCTTCAACCACACACCTTCAATTATCACAATAACACTACCCTCATTCATTTTTGAGGGTGTGAATTAAATAAATTAGCTAGAAGATTAAACTTGACAAAAAGATATGCAGTTTGTACAACCTCCATTCTTGGGTTGGTGAAGTGACGGTACTCGTTCTGTTCCAGTACCACATCCAGCTTCTTCAGGAGCTGTTTCACCTGGTGTCGGTTCTCTGGATTCTTGTTATTGAAGGCTAAGAAATGCCGATTGTATCGTGCAGTAATATCCTGGATTCTTTGGCCCTGTTTTGATATAAACTGCTCAATTGGCACTCCTTCTAGCTCATCTGCACGGGTAAATATGATGATCGTGTGGTCATTGAAGTTCTCTTTGAAAACTGCCTCAATCATATCTACAGTCTGCTGCTGCTCCTCTGTGAAGCGAGCGATTGGTATGATGAGCAGAAATGCATGTGGTCCAGGTGAAGACATGACCATACATCTTAGCACCTCCTGTGTTATCTCATTTTCCTGGAGAGAGGTATCAAACCAGCCAGGAGTGTCAATCACCGCCAAGCTCCGCCCCTGAACTACTCCACATTCCTTCTGGCATTGCTTTGTCACTGAGTCCATGCTCAGTTTAGATTCAAAACATTTTTTACCCAAGATGGTGTTTCCAGTGGCACTTTTACCCGAACCTTTTCTGCCCAGCAGCACCAACCGCAGCTGAGGCACTGGAGAGTGGACGGCTCTGCATCGTCTGTCAGGGTTCTTGAACTGAGAACGCCTCATCTCTGGATGCTGTTTCAGATAGGAAAGCAAGGCAAACCTGTGTGAGCTTTGGTTTTGATTTTTTTTTAGAGATAAAATATGTGCCATCCATTTATTGGCCTTTTACAATTAATAAATGCATCACTATACAATTTACATGTTGATATTTATTTAGCTTCAAATCCTAAGATTGCTGAGATTTTTCCACTCATCTGTCCATACTGAATATTATAAAATTTTACTTTGTCTGCTGTGTTCGTACTATATTAAATATGGTGATGATGAATTTGGAGTATTCAAGTTCTGTTGATTTGATCATTTATATATAAAAAAAACATATCACTGAGAATTCAAGTCCTATATGCTATAAATATGTGTTCCAAATTAAATATTGGCTTTCAGTCAGTCTTGACAAAAACCATGTTTCTATAGAGCATAGTATGACCATTTCCCTTCACATATCAGATATCAGAGCTTTCTCATGTGATGGGTATTTTGTTTAGTCATGGCAAAAAAGCTTGGTACTCTGTCAGCAGCTTCTTCACTGTTTTATAAAAAAATTATGTAGACATTATGGCTTATGGTACATGTTGTGGCTAATAGAACATCTGTATTGTTCAATACTACTTTATAACTAAAAACTAAATGAAATCATGAAAGATGTCATCACTTTTTATTCTGGCTTCTCGGCAGTTATTGTGACATTTCTCTCTGAGCACTTTTAACTGACTCAACAAACATCATTCCTAATTTCGGTTCACACTGGACCTGACTGTATCAAAGAATTGGAAAATTAATGAAAGTATATAAATTACTCACCTTTACAAAAAATATCTCTTATCCCAACACCAAATTCTCTCTCTCTCTCTCTCTCTCTCTCTCTCTCTCTCTCTCTCTCTCTCTCTCTCTCTCTCCCTCTTCTCTTAAGTTTCGTTTTTTCACAACAAGAAAAAAACAAACAAGGAAAAAACCAGTACTACACTATAGAAAGCCAATGAGGTCAAACACAATTTGCTACAACTGTGACATTCTTGGTATGAATGAAATTACTCGACAGTGAACAGCTAGAGACTTCATACTTCACACATAATATGCATTTATTTGCTACTTTTAGCTTGTGGCAATTTAACAGTATCATCAACGAGCATTATACAGTACAAGTTCCTGTGTCTGTGCTTTGTTCAGCGGTAATGCTAGTAGACAACTGCAAATCAAACATTTTCAGTGTGTTGTCATACTCAGATTATTACTAATGTCATGAATCTCATTTTGCATGAAATGTGAGGCACTGTTGACAGATTGTACAAGCTCTAGAACAGATGTGTCAAACCTTTTCCACAAAGGGTCGGTGTGGTGCAGGTTTTCATTCCAACCAAGCAGAAGCCACACCTATTTGTATATATTAGTGAAAATGACCAGTGATCTCACTGCAATGTTGCATTGTGAGTAATTTTTTTACTTTACTAATAAAAACTTTTATTACGTCATTTTCAGTCTCAAATGGAAGCTTTTCCTACACTATAAATAGCTGATATGAGACAAATCTGTTACACAGACTAAAGTAGGGGTGTTATAATGGGCCACATTGCAATTAAGTCTAATGCCAAGTGGGCTTGGGCTGGATGAGTATAGTGTCCAATAATACATCAACAACATGTCCATTTACCACTATTTAGTACATTCTGAATGCACACATGGATTGAATATATCACCTACAAACTTCATTATGAGATCAGTACCAAGAAAAGATCTGCAAATTGGCTTTACCATGGGGTTACAGTGTCATTCACAAGTGTTCTGTGAACTTTTCCACAGGGTTACAAACAGGAAATGAAATGAATAGAATTGGGATTAAATTGGACTGTTACACAGATTTAACTAGAAAACGCACTTCATTAGGATTATATATAAAATCTTTAGATTGTTAATAGAGAATTACTGATCAGTACCAGATTTTCAGTAGCTGACTTTTTGGCCTTGAATCTATTGAGCTATTTTGCCCTCTAGTGGAAAAAGAGATACTAGTTCTTTTTTCACATCTTTCAATTCAGTCATGATCCACAGGACAGTTACGATTTCCCCCCACAGTTCTTTATCCCTACCTTCATCTCCTTCTTTAGCTTTCTGAGGCTGTTTTTTGTACTCCGTATAGACTCATGCAGTATCTTAAAAAGTGAAGTTATTGATCATAATGCAATCAATTACGTTTAGATCCAGTTAGCTTTCACTAAACTAGCTGTCTTTGTAAGGAGGTGGTCCCTCTGCTTGTCACGTATTTTGCATGTGCACTGCCTCCCACATAACTGTATACTGTTATAAACAAAAAGCCTTTCAAAGAGAGTAGATTCTATTGATGTTTAATAGTTACTGATATTTGCTATGGAACTGACAGAAGAGAAAGCTATTTGAACCTTAAATGTTTTCTCTATAAAAAGTCAAACATCCCAACTGTAATCCCAATTTTGTGGGTGCAAACGACGCATGACAAATATCAGTGTCATATGTTATGTGGCCTTACACCACTGATCACCACTAATTACAGTATCTAAATGGAAATCTGATTTTATGTTCCTCTTTTAAGTCCGATTTCGTGTTATATAAAAGATGATACATTTTTATCAGGTCCAGACTAATTTAAGCAAATGAACAGAACCATCAATTTTAGATATTATGTACAGAACAAGAAAATAGGAAACTAGCCTAACCTTACAGCCCTATAACCTATAGTTCTAACACTGATAGACTGAAAGACAGCCATGAATAGGTGAGGTAATGAGCAGACACAATAGATACAAATAATTAGTCCATACACAATGATTGCCACGTGCTTTATTTTTAAGCTTGTGAACTTAATATATGCTTCACAAAAATGGTCCTGCCTACATTACATTGCCAATTTTGGTATCAGGTACAAATAGTCATTATAAAAATATTACTTACTAATATTACTTACTGTGTTTAAATATGTTTTTAAAAACCTAGCACTGGTAGACCACCTGGCCTAGCCAAAAGCATGACAAGGAAAAAAATAAATAAAACAATAACACTCATCACTTAAATTACATTTGGAACAGTTTTAAAAACATCTAATAAATAGTGTGGTCGATGGGACATTTTAAGTTAATAACAAATTACAACATTTCTACATTTCTTGGCAACACTTCCTGTTCATATACAATGTGCTTAAGTGCATCTCCGAGAGCTTTAAGACATTACACTGGAATGAACTCTGTCAAAACCCTTTCCCTTAGGAATGTAAACATTTAAAAGTACAGTATAAGCAAGGTGTAATGATACCTATTGAACCATTTTTATATTTTAGGGGCAAGTAGGTAGGAGTGCAATATTCAGATCATCATAGCAGGATGTTTGTTCAACAAGGATATTATAAATGTAGAGGGGAGTGTGGATTTGTTTACAGTCGGCGTACACCTCAGTGTTAGCAGTCGTTAGCAGGCTGGGTCATGCGAGACACGATGGTGGAGACCAGCTTTACCAGCTGCTGGGAGCGTTGCTCTCCCGTCTGCAGAACCTCCTCGTGGTTGGCCTTCTCTTCACTGCCGTAGTCCATCACAGATTTGTTGGTTATAAGGGAGAGGGCAAAGACTCGCATTCCAGAGTGGCGGGCCACTATCGTCTCATGGACTGTGCTCATTCCTGCAGCAACAGTGATAAAACCATTAGAGAAATTTATTACATGGCTCTCAAAATGCGGTTCAACGACCGACTCATATCTTAACATAAATAATGTTAAGTGGAATCTAATAAACAGCTCATACTATATTGTCTTCACATTTAAATAACATGCCTAACATTTTTCATGTTTTCTTTGTGAGATAAATACTTACTGTAACATCGGGTTCTGATTTCTTTTATAAATCTATTACATGATAGTGCGGGTTGTTGCCCCAACTCACCCACGGCATCGGCGCCCAAGAGGTTAAGCATTCTGCATTCAGCGATGGTCTCGAAGGACGGCCCGCCAAGCACACAGTACACACCCTCTTTAAGGAAGTTAGAGAAGCCAAGCTCCACCCCCACTTCTTGAGCCAGCTGCCTTAACTGCTTATCATAGGCATCTGACATGCACGGGAAGCGAGTCCCAAACCTGAGAGAGAGAGAGAGAGAGAGAGAGAGAGAGAGAGAGAGAGAGAGATGAGCAACAGGGAAAGATGTGCACTTACACAACATTTTATTATAATATGATTCAATGTGATGTGCCAGGGCCAAGCCAAGCACAGGAAATGATGTCATGATTGTGCTTTTCCCCCCTCACCTCTCATCATTTTGTCCACACAATGGATTGTTGCCAGCGAAACCTGGCATGTTGATGTGGTCTTTGATAATCATGATGTCTCCAACTTTGTAGTCTTGGTTCAGTCCTCCGGCTGCATTCGTCAAGATGACCGTCTCGACACCCATCATCTTAAAGATGCGCATGGGCATGGTGGTCTAACACAGAAAGAACACAGCATGATATAACAACCAAGGACATGCACATGACACTGTAGCAACGCTATTACCACACATTAACAGACAGTGAAGTTCCTAGACTGTTCTTAGACAGGACTTTATTGTTGGCAATAAATCCTCAATGTTCTTAATATTGACCTTAATAAATACCATAATGATATTGATATTTATCCATTTATTGAGTTCTTGAGCATACTGATTCAGTTCTGATGGATGAATAGCCTAAACCTGTCAACACTGCAGTAATCAGGGTGTTATAAATGTGTTATTATAGTGAACGTGCCGCTATAAATGCGCTAAAAATGTATGATTCGTTATGGTTGTTTGCAATCAGAACCACAAAAGTATTTTTTATAAATATTTACAGCCTGTAAATACATACAATAAAAAGAGAGTAATAAAGAAATTGTGGTGCCTGATGGTCACCTTTTGGATGGGATATCCTTCATAGAGGTGGAACCGTCCCTGCATGCAAACACATGCCTTTCCTTTAAGAGTACCAAACACCAAGCGACCAGCATGACCATGCACTAGGAGTCACACACATAACCAATTAGAGTGGGGATATGGCAGTCATTAACCAATCACAATCACTCAAAGCTAGAAAAGTGAGTTAATAATCACAGCAAACAGACAACACATGATAAGCAAACGTCAGGTATTCAGATCTTTGGTTTGTTGTTTTAACTTATGACTCTTAAACAAATCTGTGATATCAAGTAATCAGCACACATACAGATTAGACGTTTAGATATACTTATTTAATGTGCCATCTCACCTGTGCTTTTTGGAAAGTTGGGGATATCGCTGTAACTAAAAACCTTCTGGTCTTTCAGCATGTCACCGAGGCCGCCAAGGCCCGAGCCGCACACGATGCCCACCAGGGGGAGCACGGGAGCATGTTTCAGCAGCCAGTCAGCCGTAGCCTTACAGGCCTCATAACCATATCTGAAAGACAGGTTGGGAACAGAAAGGTGAGCACAGTGCCTGCATACACAAGGTGAGTCATGAAGGGGAAAAAGAGAGTGCATGAGAGAGTCTCACGTGACATATCCAGAAGGTTATAAAAAAAAAGAGAGTAAACAGTTCAATAGTTCAAAAAGTTTAAAGTTTATATCCTTAACCCCCCCCTCCCAAAAAACATACGAATCAAATCACGTGGGTTTTTAAAAAAGTCATACTGAACAACACTTCTCAGTTTTTTTCCATAGACCCTCACAAACACACCTATATGTATGCAAAGATTCCTAACATCACAAAATACAATCCGCATTCTGACTTTGATAAATGATATTTGCTTTAGACACAGTGTGGACAAAGTTACAGTATCTAACACGAAACAAAGTCACATAACCATATCTCAAAGTATTTATCTACAGACAGGTGACAAATTAAAGGAAGGACCAACATAACCAACGTTTTATGCCTCTGTGAACAACAAGAACAGCATCAATACACCTTGGTATTAATTCTACAAGTCTCTGGAGCTGTACTGAAAGGCCGAATACATCAGAGCAGTATTACTTAGAATTAATACTGGACAAAATCACAGCGTATAGCACCACCCTTCTCATTCTTCTTCCACTGGAATGGCAAGGTGCTAAATTTTTATAATGGAAACTAACACGCAAACATACGTCAGCGTCCAGGAAACATGACGGAGGTGGATAGCTGATATTGGCACAACTGTATTAGCAATACAGTTCACTTAAACAAGAGAGCTGGACGGAATTTACAGAGGAAACAAAATGGAAATGTGTGGATTCATTGCATCTTTGTAGACTTAAGTAAAGACACGGTGTAAGACATGATATGCATCTGGAAATGCTTGATATGTGCCTGTTGTTAACCAACTGATGTCTCCTGATAGCAAACTGAAATGTCTCTCACATCACGACAGACTCACCAGATTTTGCTGTTAATTCGTATTCATTAATGAAATGCGTTAAATAAGATGACTAAACAACACAAAGAAGTTGTAATAGACAGAACAAGGTGTTAATCTAGATTAGGTGTCTAAAACTTTTTCAACTTAAAAACATACAGTCCATGGGCAAAAGTATGTGGACACCTGAACATCACGTCCACATATACTTTTTGAATATCCCATTCCAGATTTATTCCAGATGCTGAAGATAATCAAGAATTTGTTCTACGTCATGGAGATTTCATTTGTTTATGGACATTAACGAACGAACTAATGAATTTATTTATTTTTATATTTTTAATTTTTTCTGCCATGCTTATTACCATATCTCTGTAACAAATTCATTTCCCCATTATAGGTTAATAAAAGATCATTTATTTTTACACTGGAAATTGTAAAAGACTAAATGGACGCTCAAAATAAAAACAAAACAATCCGTAATCTTAGATACTGATTTGTTTTCTCCAAAAATGGAGTATACACTAAAAAACAAAAGTGTCTTAAATACGAATATTCTATTCTATTCTAAAAATCCTATTCCATTGAGTCAGTTTCCTTCCAGAGACATGCCGGAAGTCACGTCGCCGCTAGAGCGTTACCATGGCTACGTGTAAACATCCGTAGGCGGCTAATACGCAGGGTGCTCCCTAGTTACCACATGTGGCGCTGTGTTTGAGGATACTACTTATACAGAAACGTGCAGTTTGGGACGCGGCTCTTACATCATGAGTCACAACATCATGTCCACACCACATGCTTTCAATGTCAAGGAAACCATAATCAGTTATATATGATGACTCACTGCTTCACTTTACGGGACTAAGTAAATGATGATGATTGTTCTGAGGATAAAGCAATACAGAATAGTTCAAACGTCAAAAAAAAATAACACAACTAGTAAACTCGAGTGCGAAAACGTTAGTACTGAAACTTTACGATGTTTTCTTTATTATATATAAATAACTCAAATGTATTTTACATTTTATGTAAAGATTTTGTAGTCCTCTTGTAGTCTACCATCAGGTCTTGCATCATCCCATAACATTCAACTTCCCACAGTTTTAAACACTGAAATTTCGCTCAACTCCGAAAAATTAATACAGTAACAAAATAAACGAAATAAAGGGATGTCCGTTTCAATTGAAAAACCAGCTTTTTTTCCACTCGTTTCACCGTCTTCCGCCTTCTTCTGCATCGCGTGCTGGGTTTAGATTAAGGATGCTAGCGCGCCCAGTTAGCCCTAACCCTGATTCTCTCTTCAGATGCACAGAATTGATCTAAAACGCGTTTACTTACTCTGTGGAAGAATCAGGAAACATTGCAGCTTTTCTGAAGCTCTCTGAAATGAAGTTAAATGCGACGAATGAACTGTAAATACGTCTGCTGATGATGTTGCGCGTTCGCTGTCTGTCGTCGTCACTGAGAGGAATTTCCATTAGCGCCCCTATTTAAGGTCCCGCCTCACTGGCAGATTCTCGTGCTGCTATTGGCTTACAGACGAAGGCGTGTCTTACGTCATCTTACTGACCCGAACTGAAAATGTGCGGGTCAGTCCTGACTCCCCGCGCGCCCAGTTTAAGCCTAACCCTGATTCCCTCTTCAGCTGCACTGAAAATTGATCTAAAAAGCATTTACTTACTCTGTTGAAGATACAGGAAACATTCTAGGCTTTTCTGAAGCTCTCTGAAATGAAGTTAAATGCGACGAATGAACTGTAAATACTTCTGATGAGGATGTTGCGCGTTCGCTGTCTGTCGTCGTCACTGAGAGGAATTTCCACGAGCGTCCCTATTTATGTCCCGCCTCACTGGCAGATTCTCGTGTTGCTATTGGCTTACAGACGGAGGCGTGTCTTACGTCATCCGACTGACCCGCAGCTGCGCTTCTGGAAAAATACTTCTTCTGTAAGAGTGGGAGGAAACATTCTTACAGAAAAGTTAAGAAACCTCCTCCCTGTGACATGTTAACATGTCTTGAAACAGCAAGTCTATACCGAAATATTTGTGATGTTTTTAGGGAGTGTGGAATTAATATGGTGGCTGGTGCCATATTTTCCGGAAGTTAGGTTAGGGGTTGTGTTACTGATGTCGTAAAGGGACATTGTTATTCCTTGTGCAGTTGCTATCTGAAATGTAAGTGATAACGACCAGGTTTTCACTGTTAGCAAGATTTTCTTTTGGCATTCACCATTTCCCAGCCACGTTCAAAGCCATATTATGTCATACGTGGAGAGTATTCAAGGTTTGTCTGGTCAAAAATAAGGAGACGCAATCTGCAAATGTACACTGTATGGACAAATATTTGTGGACACCAGACCCCACGTATATGTACTTATAGAACATCCCATTCCAGATATATTTCCCCTTTGCTATTATAATAAGCTCCAGTCTTCAAGATGTTGGAGCGTGGCTGTGGGGATTGTGTTCTTTCAGCTACAAGAGCATTAGTGAAGTCAGGTATTGATGCTGGGTGAGGAGGCCTGGGGTACAGTCGACATTCCACTTCATCCCAAAAGTGTTCAGTGGGGTTGAGGTCAGGGCTCTGTGCAGAACATTCGAGTTCTCGCATTGTGCACAGGGGCATTGTCATGCTGGAATGGGTATTGGCCAATTAGTTCCAGTGAAGAGCATGCTACAGTATATAAAGACATCCAATACAATTGTGTGCTTCCATCTTTGTAGCAACACTTTGGGAAAGACCCACATATGGGTGTGATGATCAGGTATCCACATTTCTTTGGACATGTAGTGTATTTATTTGACTTTTTGACCTGAGCTATCAATGTTCAGAATCTCTGCAACAAAATGAAAATGTTGCAAGGCTTGTTACGCAGCTGTGGCATCAGTTCGCAGAAACCCAAGTTGTGTAATTTGAGTACATCAACTCTGGCATTGTGTGACTGTCTTAAAAATAACAAAAGTGCTATTTTTTCATGCATGCCAGCAGTAAGGGAACACTTCTGTTAGATTTATTTTATTAAATGGACATATAACAACAAAGGCATTCACTGAAGATAAATTACCAAAAGAATTCATGTAATTAAAGGAAATGTCCATTATATCTGTTTCTGTCTGGCAATTGGTTGGCAGTGCCTCAGGTTTTTGGTTTTCCTTTAGTTTTGGCATTACAATAGCTGAGAATCATTAGACACAATGAAAAACATTACAGTAGCTTTACTAGTTTTTACACATGAACTCATGTTACCTGATTTAGGTCTCATGGCAGTCAAATTTCTGCTTGTTGGGTTCAAATTGCTGTAGAGCAGTCATTAAAATATCACAGACGTCACTCAGTGTTCTTTACTTTGGATGTCTGAAAATGAATTCAGCATAGGATAGGCTGTACAATGCCCTTTCAACAGGCAGTGAGTCATTCTTTGTTAAGAAAAACAAACAATAATAAAAAAAGTATATAGCTTGTTATGCTTACAGCACAAAGTTATTTTATGGGATTAAATAAGACAATTCAAATATGTCATATAGTGACAAAGAATGTATGTTTATATTTATTTACTGAATAAATATTTATGTTTGTGTTTAATTTATCAATGTTTGTGTTGAAGTTATATAGCTTTACATTAAACCATGCAATTAATATTATCAGTTATGTTAACTTAATCACCTCAAATTCACTTTGAGAACCACAAGTCTAACCAATACAGTCAAAATTTACAATATAGTCATGTTATCCAGATATTTTCATTAGAAACATAAATAAACACACCTGTCTCATGCAAAAGCGAATGTACACTATTAACAAAGTTGCTTGAAAAATGAGTATAGAGTCACTTTGGACATTATGAGCACCAACAACGACAAAAGAAATTCCAGCTCCCCTGAGTCAGTTTCATTCTGGAAATGTGGAGGAAGTCACGTTGCAGTGAACACAGGGTCACGATGACTACATGCGAACTCCCCTAACAGGGTACCAAATGTGGTGCTCTATTTGAGGATACTATTAATACAGTAAGGTGGAGAAAAGATAATGTTACAATTCTGAAACTTTGTGACTTCTTGAACTAGGTTAATGAATCATTTCATGTATTTTACGTCATATGAAAAGCTTTTTGTTTCCATTGAGTAGTACTAGAAGGATGATGCAATACTTAACACATTTAACACATTTAAAAAAAACAACCAATATTTCCACACATTTCAACATCTCCTGACTTTTACTGCATCATGTCAGTGATTAAGGATGCTATCACATACCTACTGCTAATCCTCTAGTCTCTCTTCAATGTTAATGAAAATAGGTAAGAAAAGTGATAGGAATGATGTTCAGACTGCCCTGAGAATGAGCTGAGAAACATTGTAGGCTTTTCTGAAGCTTGAGTAAAACAGAAGACGGATCTGCAGATACATAAAATGAAATGGTGTGTTTGCTGTCTGTTCGTTGCTAATTATGTTTATAAATATATGATAAATAAATAATAACTTTATCACTTATAATTCAATTTGAGAACGACGAGTTTAGTCAATACAGCCAAATATACAATAAAGTCTTGTAATTATAAACAGGAAATGATACAGCACAGGAGATGGCATCATGTAAATCCAGATATATTCATTAGAAACAGGTTTACTGACCTGGACATAAGTAGTAAAACATTATCCATAAATTACTCCCTATTACCTCCCTTTCAAAAAATGCACTCAGGTCATTTCGACTCGACTCTTTTTGCTGCTACACTTACGGCTGCTACTACAAAATAGTTTACAGTCAATTGTGCACAACACTGTTCTGTAGCCTTGTGTGTTCATTGTCCTGTGAATTTATTGTTCTGCGTATGTTCTGTCTGTTTATTGTCCTCTACTCATCTCACACGGTTGTGTATTTGTGTAGTTGTGTACTTTGTGTTGTCTTGTGTACTGTCATGTGTAGCACCACAGTTCTGCAGAAACGACATTCCTTTCCAATGTATAGAAGCTATATATAGAGGATTGCCAAAAAACTCACTTGACTTGACTTGGCTTGTCAAAAAAAATAATAAATGAAGCTAGAAAACAAGGGAGGTGTCATTTCTGTTTCATAACCTGGTTGGCCCATTGCTTGCAAAATCTAAGCCTCATGCTGTATATGTGTGTTTCTGTAGGGACAAAGATGAGCAGAGCAAATCATGACACAGGGAGGAGACTCTTAGTTACATGACTGCATTCTGGAGTAATTTGGATAATCTGGCAAGCTAAGAAAATCCTTGCATTCATGCTATGTTGTTTAAAGGGCATTATGTACTTTTGTAAGAGCCAGTGATCTGTAACATTATTAAAACATGTTTCTATGTATTTTTCTGCCTTTCAGCACAATTTTCAGTATGAGTGGGTGGCCAGACCCTATGGGTTACCATTTTACCTTCAATGTTGGGATTAAATTGATATCAAAATATGTTTTGACACTAACCTGGCAAAGATACTTGATACAGTAACTATCCAATGCACAAACGTTGCACTGTAGCACAAACTAAAATGTTAGCAAAGATGCATATTCCTGGGCCCTGCAGTACAAGCATAAACATGTAATCAAACTTACCATCAAACTTTAATCAGACTATTCAGACTATGCAGCTTAATTGGAGATCTTTTTTTGTTAGAAAAGAAAAATATCAAAACAGGCTTGTTCGGTTGAAAATTGTTGCAAACTTAAAAATAAAATATCACTGACTTCACACAGTGTTGTGGAATTTGGCCAACGTTAATTGTCTGGAAATTCAACATTCTTTGACAACACAACAGGAAGGCGGTAAAGATGACAATGTACCCTGAAGTGCCATGTGACCTTTCAGAGATCACTCAGTATAAAGAAAGAATTTCACAGAACCCATTATCATATTTACAGCAGAGATGTTTTATTTTATTATTTTTAACTTTGTATTTATTTATTGAAGTGATAAGAATTTTTTTTGTTCCTATATTTGTGTTTACATTATCTAACTTTACATTCACCCATTTGATTGACCACATATTTGTGTAATAACTTATAGCAATAATTACTATATCACCTTTAATTCAATGAATTTATTAAATTACGGAATTTAATTGATGCATTTATCAATGAAATTAATGAAATTAAGAACCCCTAAAGTCTAGGCAATACAGGCAAATTTAGAGTTTTGCATTAACTACCAAATGGTGTGCTAAGTCTTTTCATACCTGTAGGACTTATTTCAACATTTGGTGTATTTTGCTGTGACTCAGTGTGAAATTTTGCTGTGATCTTTCTGTGCCAAAAGAAAGACAGCTAAACATGTAGACTTTTGTTACACACACACATGAAATGCTCACACACACACATATGAAACGCTCATGCTCACACACATTTATGAAGACCCCACCATGTGAGAATAATTTTATTTGAATGCATCTTTCACTTTGGCCTTGACTCACTATCAGGGATGACAGGTGCATTAGAAAGACAAAGCAACCCATTCATGCTGTAAGATAAACATTCACAGAGAGTTCTCATCACATTCTTTCTCCTCTCCTATCATGTGTAAGTGATTGTACTGTGCTTTTTGTCTCAAGGTTAGCAGATTATGGTCATTGCGTTCTGTACCCTCTAAAGATGTTAATTATGTACGAGTACAAGTACATACTTATATGCTGAATCTGGTCTAATTCTAGATGGTCTGTGTGGGGGTCTTTGAGGTGGGGGGTGGATGGGTGTTGGGTTCTAGATGACATCTGCTTCACTTGCAGGCCTTTGAGTGATGCAAACTGAATCAGCAGCAGCTTAACATTAGAAAGAAATGATGGTGGCCTTCAGGAGGCTAAAGTCTCCTTCCCCCATCCCTTCTTTCTATTGATGGAGTCAGTGAACAAATACCTCTTCAGTGGTTCAGTCTTTCTAATCAATAGCTATTAGACCACGGGCGTCACCACCATTATAGCTGACGGGGACGTGTCCCCCCACATTTCATAATTATTCATTTGGACGCCCCCACATTTGACAGAAAATATTAATTCACCCAGCGCTGTTTCTATTGCTTCGCGAAAGAATCCATTCAACGTGATCGATATGAGAATATACACAACACTGAAATTCCACTCCATTTCCCGGGTTACCTATAACAACAAATAGGGTGAAGTGACTCGTCAGTGCAGCCACAGACAGTAACGCTGCTCTGTACTGGAAGAGGTTAAGTCAGCCTCACTGCCTCGTCACAATGTCCAACTTTTGCTAAAACCTTATTCTTTTGTTATATGCCCTCAAAATGAACCCTAGGCCACGTTAGATTAATGTTCAACTAAACAGTGAAATATTAGGAGCAGCCTAAGCTTTGCCTTATTTACTGTAAGTAAAAGTAGGGTATTCTTGGTTGATGATCAATTGTTTGTGATATTTGCTCCCCAGACACAATGTACATGAGGAAATTTTTAAAAAAGAAATGGAAAGTTTCTCCACAGGATAGAGTATTTTTTCCAATGGAAATGTTAGTGCAGTTAGCTGGCCAGTCAGTGGTAGGAGATGTATCAGCTAGCTTAATGTTAGCTGTCATTACATCCAAACCCAGTAGCCTACCATATTGTAATGCCACGAATGAGGCCAAGTCGCTCTGATGATATTTATTG
>JAQQZR010000018.1:13664082-13683809 GCA_030068235.1 Notoglanidium macrostoma
ACACACACACACACACACACACACACACACACACACACACACACACACACATATATATATATATATATATATATATAGATATTACATTTTATATTTATGTATTTATCTACTTATTTATTTATCTATTTTTACACCATGGACTGGCCTATCCTCATATTGGCTCCATTTGCACTCAGTCTTTTTTATGTTACAATAACACAACTGAAATATGCGTGTATCATTTTAAGATTACTTATACTAAAATAAAAATAAATAATTTTATGAACGGCGCAAATTCTAATTCATTTATCACGGCCTAAAACCTCAGACCAGCATAGGCCCTGTATTATAGCTGATTAACATACATTTTAAATAATATTACGTTTAACAACCATGCATGTATTTCATGTATGTTACTTTTTTATTAAAATATGCGAATTTACTAACCTATTCATAATTTGTCTGTCACTTATCACTAGTTAATGTAAGCAATACGATAGAAAATGTTTGTGAATCATTATGCAGCTATTTATTTTTTCTTTATTACCTGTTTGAAAGAAATAGCTTAAAACTACATGGTTGTCAGCAGTCTTCTATTTGCTTTAGTCAGAAAATATTCTCTGTTCAAATACCCATATTTGTACGAAAGATAAACACTCTAAGACTTTTTTGGTCCACTTTTTAAATGAATGGAAAAAATGTTCACAAGTCTGGCCTGGTCTCTAACATTTATGCACACCCAGAATATTAATCTACAAAGAAATATTTCACCAAAGTATTTTATTTAAAATAAGTGCCGATTTAACATGGTCCCAACAATGTCAATATTTCAATAGAGTATCAAAAAATATCAACGAAAAGAGGTCTGTTCTGGTGATTTAGGATTTTTAAAAAATACAAATAAATTTTCAACAATCTAAAAAGCTATGATGTCAGTAATAATCTAATCTACACTGGATGGAGTAAACAACAGACTGGGGCTACTTTAGGGCTCATAATAGCCTAATCATATAACACAGCTTCATTTTAAAAACACTGGATGAAGTTGAATTTACACAGTCCGAGCTCTTTTTTTTTTTTTTTTACACAATGACTTATCGACTGTGGTTTGATTTTCTTAGACTTTATATTTGCATGTGCGCTCTGTAGGCTACATGAGCCGAAAACTAAAACTCACACAAGCTTTCTGCGCAGCAAAACCCCCGGTGTTGAATTAACACACTGTGTGCTAATATCGGCCCAACTATACACACACAAGCACTGTGAAAGTTCATTCATCTTTGCTTGTGTTAATTCAAGACTGCACGAGTTTATTCTGTGCTGTAAAAGTTAACTTGAGATTGAAAATGAAAGCTTGCAGGTCCTAATGAAATCCTTATAAGGGACATCTGCACTTCAGAGCCAAATTTTCAGTGTTGAATTAATGCACATTGATCAAATGAACATCTGTATGTATGTATCTATCAACTGTAGCTTTACAAGGCTTAATCCAACCCAGGGGATATTTTTTTTTTTTGCTTTCTTCAGAGCTACCCTGTTTCTATTCCGTGAAAGTCTCGAGAGGGAAAGAAATGTAAAAGAGACCTCCCAGGCGGCCTAGAAAACGTT
This sequence comes from Notoglanidium macrostoma, assembly GCA_030068235.1. Taxonomy (NCBI): domain Eukaryota; kingdom Metazoa; phylum Chordata; class Actinopteri; order Siluriformes; family Auchenoglanididae; genus Notoglanidium; species Notoglanidium macrostoma. The sequence goes on from JAQQZR010000018.1 coordinate 13,665,670, forward strand.
CACAACACTGAGTCGTCAAGCAGTTTCCAGTTTTGTGGCTCTCGTTTCCGCCTAAATGTCAATCCGAGAGTGCAGGGCCGAATGCTTGGCTTCGTGGTCCCAGTACGAGTAGAGGTCGCTGGGCTGACGCGCGGCGCAGGCGAACTGGAGGCCCGCCGCGCTGTTGCCTGGAACGGGTGAAGGCGCGGACGCCGCTCCGCTTAGCTGCTGCGCCTGGTGCTGGTGATGGCTCACGCCGTTATACGAGTTCATGACGCTCGGGAGGCCCATGGCCTGCATGCGGGAGTACGGGTTGTAGGACGCGGTGGAAAGGCCTTTCACGTTGATGGCGCTCACGTCGCCGCTCGCCATCTGGCACGACGCGTACGACGACATGGGCGGCGGAGGCGGCGGGGGAGGAGGCTGAGCGAGCGGCCAGGCGTTGTTCATGAAGCTCGGTTGGATGTACTTTGGAGGAGACAGGTAACCGTAGCCGTCCGTTCCGAACAGAGATTTTCCGGGCTGGAAATGAGCCGCTGGAGGCCTGAACGGCCGCTTCATCCTCCGCCGGCGCCGGTAATTCCCCTTCTCAAACATGTCCTCGCACGCCGGGTCCAGCGTCCAGTAATTCCCCTTGCGCTCTCCGCCACCTTCACGCGGCACTTTGATGAAGCACTCGTTCAGGCTCAGGTTGTGACGGATGCTGTTCTGCCAGCCCTTCTTGTTCTTCTCGTAAAAGGGGAACTTGTTGATGATGTACTGGTAGATGCCTGACAGGGTCAGGCGCTTCTCCGAGCTCTCGCGTATGGCCATGGCGATGAGGGCCACGTAGGAGTACGGCGGCTTCTGGGACGGGTCCGCTTTCTCCGAGCTCGGCTCGGTCCGGACCGGCTCATCCTTCACGAACTCCTCCGTCTTCACCGCATTGGTGTCGTGCACCATCAGGGCCATTGCGTCACCCTCTAAGCCGTGGTAAGATGCCATCGCTCCTGAAACATAACAAAAACAAACCAAAACATCAACACAAAACACAAATCGAGACAGGTTACAAAGGAGATAAAAGGCACGAGCCACGCGAGCCACTTTTCTGTGCGCTCATGTACCTGGTAATTTAGGAATTAGGTCCTCTTCATTGCATGCCTTTTTTAACGGCTTGAACTACTGAAGCGCCATGGAAAGGGTTAGAACTTGTTTATGCGCCTCTCACAACTCCGTGTCCTCAAACTCCAGATTGCGCCGAGAACTTCTGCCGCTTGTTTCCTCTAAAAGCTCACACGGCGCGTTCATCTGCGTTAGGCGCATCCTATTCGCCCTTAGACCTGCGCTCTGACGATGCTCAGGGTTCCGCTTTCGTCACACACTCTCTCTCTCTCTCTCCCTCTCTCTCTCTGTCTGATCCACTGATCCACTAACAGCCTCGACTGCTCTTGAACCAAGACAAGAGTATCAGTTTCGTCGTTTAAGTTAAAATTGGCCACAGTCTTGGATAAACATTTGTTAAACTATTGACACACCTTCGTTTCCAATTTTTAATACATTAAGATTATGAGATCTGATATTTAGAATTTCGTAATATGATCAAAATAACTGTAATAACCTAGACCTTAATGTAATAGTTTGGCGTTTTTGTTTTTAATGTAACTCAGCTAATTACCCGAATAATTCTCTTGTTTTATGCGGAGCAGTCACAGATTTTGGTTTGAAGAGGAAAAGAGGAAAGCTTTTTTTTTTTTTGTTTAAACCAGCATGCAACAGGAGGCTCAGTGGCTGACTTGTGCAGGTGCAACAGCATTGTCCTGTATGTCAACACCTCCCATCCACTCACCTCCTTTTTGACTAACCAGAAAAAATAGCAATAGTAGAGGCTTAAATATGGGCTCTTTGATAATAATAATAATAATAATAATATTAAAAATAATAAAATTGTATCATTCTTTGTCATATTTTGGACCTTTCACTTGTATCTTTTAGCTAGGAAGGTGTGTGTAGTTACAGATTTACACTAAAAACTAATGTGCCTTAAATCATTTAAAAACAAATCCATATATTCACATTCCAGGGAAAAGATTAGGTTTATAAAAGATGTACATATAGGCTATCCATGATCGTACCACCCCAGTGACAAGGAATGGTACAGTTTCATACTGTACCTTATTAGTATATAATAATAATAATAATAATAATAATAATAATAATAATAATTGTCCCAATGGAAAAATTCTTGCTGTTAGTACTGCTTCATTTATAAAATGAAAACAAAATTTTAATTGCCTGGATATAAGTTAATTCATTATAAATCATATGACTATCTTATGTCAAACAATAAAGGCTTTAGTGATTAGGAAGGACATGTTTCAGTTTCATAATCAAAGAATTATGCACACTACAAGATGCGTACTACAAAATGCATACTACATTACGCACACTACAAGATGTCATTTCGGAGTCTCTGCAAGCAAAGTGTGATATTTTGGGGAGATTTAAAATGGTTGTTAAACTTCCTGCCTGTTGCTTTGAAATGAGGATGTTTACGGTTCAGAGTGCAGGAATGCGGAGGGATATGAGCTCTGCAGGTCAGCGGGACAGCGCACATCTCCTTCATTTTATTTAGCCTGGACTAAACTAAAGCTCACCATTCAGCCCTTAGGCTACTACTGCAGTGTTCAGAAAGTCAGAGCGGAATGGGAAGATAAGCGTAATGTCTTGATAGATATTGCTTGGGTGCATCTGAAGTCATTTAATATGATGTATGAGATCATACATAGATTATGTTGCTGTAGCCTATATTATTTGAGGTAAGTGCAAGTTGGTTGTGATGATACGGTCAAGATCCTGGTGGCTTTATGAAACTGTAGGTCTTCATTCAAGTTTTTAAAGATGAAATGGACTTACATACTAGACTCGTGTGTTCTTCATGGCGTAGCGTTCCTATTACAGCACTAATGAATCGGCGGGTGCTTCCTCACTTTGTAAAGCCCAGGATTGACCTCTGCCTTAAATTACAAAGCTGTATGGAGCACTGCTGCTCTTCCTGAAGGTGCTGCACGGTGTGTCTGCTTTGAGAGTACAGACCATGTTTACCTTTCTTATCAGTGACAGGAAACTTATGGGAAGCTCTGAGCCTTTCTTCCAACAACTTGCCTGTCAAATTACTATAATGCATTGCACCTTAGGAAAAAAAATCCATAAATCCTTAGCACATTTTATGCGCGACTGACATTTAGGCTACTTCATTTATTTGATGGATCTTCCAGAATGATCCAGAGATTGAAGATAACAGCAGAGGTTGCTTTTTTGATGTTCTTTTTGAATGGATATTACATACTGTATGTAATTGTTTCTGAAGCTGGAAGGAGAGGGGGGTTAAAGAAATATATGCTGCAGTCAAAGTTCAGCTACTCCTGATAGATGTGGTTTTGACAGATGCAGTAATTGGTTTGACAGTAATGCAGGTTTTCAATTCTTGCAAAGCCTAACACTGCAATGTGACCCAATCCAGCTTAGAGAGAACAAGGCTAGCCTATATAATTTATCCGTAGTCCAAATGCAGGTTGTGTAGAACATTTCAGAAACTGAAACCTTTCACCCACAACTTCCTGCATCTTCACTCCACTGTAACCCTAATTAATGAAAAATAAAACAGCACATAGTATATACATGTAACTCACAACATGCACAATTTACCTCTTACCATTCTGTGCAGCTCATTTACTAAATGGGAAAACATTGTAATAACTCAGCCAGTCTTGAGTATAATATGTTATCAGTGTTGAAAGATGCAAATTTTCTTGCTGTAAACTACATAACTGACTTTTCTGGTTCATTTAGCCAGTACTAGCCACTCACTACTGTCAGAAACTGAACATGTATATTCCAACTAAAGTTATAAAAGCAGAATATTAAGAACGTGCATTAAGAATGATCAAAAGTGGTGCCAAATGAGGTGCATATGAAAGTCATTGAGGCATAACTTGTGTGCATTGTGCCTGTATTAGCTGGAAAAGTGTATGTGTGTGTGTGTGTGTGTGTATGTGAACAGCACTAGGTGAAAATTCCAAGTTGTTATCTTGTAATTAGTGTAATTCTAACATAATATGAACACACAATTATTTAATTATTGACCACTAAAACTCTCCATCATAATGGAAGGTTGACAAGTATGCAGTCCAGAAACTCAGGTATTAAAAAACTGTAAAAAATACCACTTGTAATTATATCTCGCAGATACATCTTGGGTCCAATTTTCATTTTTTGTCGTAATTCAGCTTGCACACGAAGAGAGGATAACTTAATATTACTTTCTACATATATAAATACTCCCAAATCAGTACCATACAATTAATAGTACAGTTTAGGTTAGCATTTTAGATTTTTTTCTATTGTAAAACAATGCTGATTAACATTTAGACACTGTGTACATTTCCATAAACACCTAATCGCTAAATATGAAGGGAACATCTCGGAGTAAGATCGCTTATTATTTCATAATGATCATTTACTTTGTATAAGCAGAATGTCACAATATGTCAGTACTAACGCACACAGTCGATTACGGAAACTGACTTGCTCTTTCTTGGTCAATTGTTTGTGCGGTATAAAAACCTGAAGGCCTGAGATTTGTGTAACCACACCTAAAGTGGGGGGCTTACGTAATAAAGACCCGAGTCTAACTCTAGAGGCTTCTGTAATACATAGAGAGCTTTTGGGGGCTTGATCCTCATCTGCCACACACAGCAGCAATCAATCGTGGGCTTTGATGGCGTGTTCTCTGGCCCGAGAGGAAGCTTTCTCACAGTGCTATTTCTGGCCCGCTTACGCTCCTTTGTTTCTCCACAGGAGCAGGTGAAGGTGCCTGTGCAGCTTTGATCAAGAAGACCAGGGCTTTGTAGACAAGTCCCAACACGCTTTAGTCAGATCTAACCTCTCAGCCTGCACCTTTTCCTGAGCAGACTGAACACACAGCACAGAACAACAAAAAGATTGATCTTTTTCTTAGACGTGTCGAATCAAAAAAATGTGAAAATAATGTTGTGAGCTCAAGGTGATAACTACAGGGGAGAATTTACTCTTTAAGAAGTCTCAAATCTGATAGTTCTTGTAAGACAAATCACAAGTTTATATTAATGTGTTCATTCTAATATATTATTATATCTATAGAAACATCTTATTCACTGGGAATTACAAATGGTTGCAAATAATGTGAGGCTTATAATAAACGAGAGATAATAACATGTTATTTAACAAAGACAAATTGTTGATATGGTGAAATTTTTTGCAAGGAAATTTTTCCTTTTTATGGAAGGACTCTGCAGTGCCAGCACAGTCAGGAAGTTTTTTGTCTTCAGAACAGAAAACCTAATGGTTTGCCCTTTCCGGCTTGTTTGCAACAGGAAATAATTTGGCTTGTAACCATTCAACGCCATTAAACGTAACTAGAAATGGTTCAAAAATATGTTGTTCATTAGTAAATGAAAAAAATTTCATCGTTTGCATATTGATTCATTGTAAGAGGAATTCAGGATGTGCTGTTAATGGAAAATAAGCAATGTCAGGCTTGGTAACAATAAGCCACTTTGTGTCATGTAATATTAAGTCACTTCACTGTTGATTATTTTCCTATAACAGTATGCCCCCAAATGTTTTATTCATTACATAATACCCAGAAAGCATGAGAGAAGAAGCCACAAACATTACCATATTATTTCTTATAATAGGGCAAATAATTTCCCCAAATATTCTGAATTAAAACAAACCCTTGTTTTTACTGAGCATCAATGTTTGGTACTTTTATTATGTGCGTGCAATATGATATTCAATCCAATTCAGTGAACAACTGATAAGTCTCGGTTTCAATTCACATTAAGTTTTCACATTAATCTCCCACATTAGAATCACAATGTTTTGGCGGCTCACAGACACGGTGTTGACAGCCGTGTTCTGGGTCATTTCGCTACCATACTTTTACACCCCTTTGGTGAACAGGTGCACTGCCCTCATCTTTCTCCCTCTCTCTTTCTGCTTTTCGAGTCGTGCAAATATTGATTATATTCATGCTTTCTTCATTGATCCACAACATTTATCCAAAAAGGGGTTTCAGTGGAGGCCAAAAAAGAAACTCTAATGAATGAATCACTATTTTATCTCCTGTTTGGTCACTGTTAAAAACTTCCATGGAGACCAAATCGAACATATTAAACTAGAATTATGTTAAAACAGTGTGGAGAAAAATGGGTAATGGTCTGTTGTTCTATAGAATTTAAGGGTTAAATGTGAAAAAGAAATACACTCTTTAGATCTGGACAATCTTCTCTTAATTGTTCTCAGAGAAACATTGCGCAGTTCTTAGCATTAGTGTCAGGACTGTAATATTTAACAGTTTATGACACCTGTTGAGTAGCAATCCATTAAAGACCTGCTTCATCAATTTCAGCAAAATAGGACTTTCAAGGATTTGTTTAAAGTAAATATAGATGTTTTCGATATGCAAAAGCATATTGTATTGAAGTGTTTCACATTTAAATCCATACTCCTTCAGCATGCACTTGAAGCGTCATCATTGAGGTTAGAAAACGTCTCAAAGGCAGTTATTTCTCTATAAAAAATGTTTCTACGAAGCTAAAAATTCTTCTCTATTCAAGCACAGGGAACATTACAAACCTCAACACGGACCTGTCAAATCAGCATTTAGTAAAATTTACTAACAGAGACAGGATTTTGAATGTTTTGCCATGTGTGGTTAGGCACATCCACCAAAACCTGAGGCTGGCAGGCGAAGCGCGATCCTGAAAGGCTGTCTCTGTGTGCGGCTGAGCCGCGGGTGACGGCAGAGGCCGCATGTGCCTGCTCGTGATTCAATGTCCTGTTTATGTTGAACCTCAGTGCAGTCTTCCTGAGGGAAGCAGGAACATACGGATTTGGTGGCCTCGCCGTTTGGACTTATCTAAACACGTCTGCATGTGCAGTCGTACGAATACAGAAAGCAGTTCATGCAGTAGAAATCGTACAATTATAATTCTTATGACTTACACATAAACACATACTATTACTGCAAAAGAAAGTGCGTAATTCATTTAGGTACTCAGGTAATATGAGAGGATCAGAGCTCGTCCATGGGGGACGGGTGCAGTATCTATGAGCATGTTTGGGAGTTCATACAGGGACCGAAGGGACGGCCGGTGGCATGCAGGTCACCCCCTGTTGGGGGCAGTGGAGGGTCATCTCGCAGCAGGACCTTTCTCTTGGGGGGTCAGGCTCCGGCTGCAGTTCTAAGCGGAGGAAGGAGCTGGGGCAACCCCGGAGAGAGGGACCCCAGCAAGGATCGGCCCTGGCCAATGTGTTCTCAATCATAGGAAACGCAAACAAAAAAAGCAGAGCCTGATTTAAGAAAAGGCCATAGAGCTCTCCGGAGAACCCCCCACCCCCCACCCCCCCACTAGAGCCACCCAGAGCCCATAGCTCGGCTCTTGCCTCCCGGAGAGGGGGAGGAAGAAAAAGAAAAGAAGGAAAGGAAAGGTAAGAAAAACAAACACCTTTCTTGTTAACAAGACACAGAAGCATCAGGTTCCTTCTGTCCTTCTTTCTTTTTTATCCCCTCTGATTCTACCTCTGCCTCGATCTCTTTTGCCTCATGTGTGTGTGTGTGTGTGTGTGTGTGTCAGTATGATGGGGATTTGCCCCCTGTGAAGCAAAACAAACAAATACAGAGCTTAAGGAGGTGCCACAGTTAATGAATGACAGCTGAAATGAGAAAGAGAAAACAATTACAGTCAGGTAATAGTGGAAAGTTAATACATGGGCTTTAGCAACAGTCAACACATGACTAGAACAAAGGAAAAGGCATTAGCTGTAGTTGCTTATGGTGTTTGTATATTTCTTAACACGGATGTACAGGGCTTTAGATTCTGGATGGAATCAGTAAAAATGTTTTGCCTCTGTAATTCAGGGATTTCCAGACTTATGCATTGTTTTAGTGTAAAAGTAATTCAGAAAATTCAAAAGAGTCAATTGTGGTCGCAACACAGATTGATTTCATGAGTATAAACAAATGATTCAAATATTAAGCATCATCATACTTATCTATTGGAACCATGGGCTTTTTCCTATTAGCATTTCCACATACAAAAACCCGTGTTAAACGGGAGATTTATTTCAGATGAATAGCATATTTCCTAGTTTTGTCAACATTGCACTTAGATCGTTATTGAAATGTGTTTTTAAATTATTCTGATTTCTTTAGATTTCTTCCTACGGGAATCATATCAGCTTAACTTTCGTTTAGGATTAGAACTATAATATTTATTGCACCTCCATTGATATTACGCATTTATTAATCACTTTATTTATTAACTCGCATATCAATCATTTGCCTATGATAAGTTTTAGACAGAGTGAGTAGCATAGTCATAGCTTGATTCAAATCTGCAACCCAGAACATTCGGGACAGAAATTAACCCCTTAATCTCCCAGGAGCCATCGGCAGGTCCAGACCTTACAATCCAAACTCCTATAACGACAAACATTTCTGATTAGATTTGCTGCAGGATTAATAACTGAATAATCAGCATAGGCTTTCAGGAGTGCAGTGTAGAGGGATAAGATTGTCCAAAGCTTGAAGTTTCTAATTGTGCTGTGTGAACACATCATGCCAAAAATACGCAAAAGAAATACAAAACTACAAAAGATACTGTTTGGTGTTTTTTAACCTCTTAAGCTGGGTTTACACTGTAAAGCTTAATTTTGCTGTCGCAGACAAAAATCACACCTCTTTGGTCATGAGTTGAGATGGTGTGAGATAATGTAATGTGCTCAGTGGCGGCCAATTTAATGCTGCTTCGAGCAAGACATCTCAGAACAGGTTCTGGAAGTGTCCGTAGTTTTTGATAGAAATTTCTGGGTGTGAGCGCTGTGATACTCGTCTAAAAGCCACCAACAGGAGGACGCCACAGGATAACGGGTCTGTCAATTGCGGGTCTATCGTTACAGGATCGCCATCGTATAATCTGACATGGAGAACACGTGTTATAGCACAGTCTGTTATAGAATTCAGTCGAGATTTTATTGTGATCTTGTACAGTGGGACTGGTTATTATTATGAGTAATAATCTTAAACAACAGCTGAAAGAGCACAGTCTAAGAGACAAAGTGATGACTTGATAGTTCTTCATTCCGTCAAGGAAAACGTTCGCGTACAGAGACAAGCGAAGAAGCTGTAGAAATGTCTGAATGGAGAATATGCGGCGCAGTGCTGGTTTCGGCTTCGGGCCGAGCAGCTGTGCCTCTAGGTTGATAAAAACAGAACAGATCTCAGCAGGCCACATTCCCAGAGCCTCTCCCTGTGGATTAGAGCTAACAAACTGCTGCAGTGAGGTTTTACATGAATTCAGTTATAACTGTCAACCATCCTTATAGTCTCTAATACTACAGAATAAGCTTGGAAGTAGGTTAGGTGGGGTGGGGTGGGGTTGTTGTGGGGGGTGCATGTGAGAATGAGTGTGCAGCATTAAAACAGAGAGAACTCATCCACATCTCACACCGTTGAGGGCGATCAGTCATTTTCACACATGCTGCCATGGCATCTTTCTCGTCTTGCGTTCAAGCGTAACGCGCGGCAGACAAAAGCAGGGACACCGACAGCTCGCCTCTGCCATGAGAACGACCCCATGTTTAGTCTCACCTATCTGATAAAGCGAGATTAAGGTAAAGGGGCCCGTCGCTGCACTACTCAGCTTCACACTCTTTTGTACGAGTACCAGTTAGCAGGCAGATGACCCCTGCATGGTCTATAAAACGAACCGGGCTGCGGGATTGACAGCACAGCTTCCTTGAATTAATGCAGTGGAGTTCGACGGTTCAGGTTAATGATGTTCATTCATTAACTCATGCAAAAAGACCCACATGGATGTTACCTCACATGAGGAACAAAGCCTTTTTTTTTTTTTTTTTTTTTTTTGCACAAGCCAGCACACACACCTAGTCATTTCTGATACATGCGTACTTTAAATACAGCGAACTATTTTGTAATTTTCCTGGATTTAAAAATCCTGGAAGATGGTATATAATTAATTCGTTAAGTGCTTTATTGCAGTCAGGGTTGAGGTGGATCTGGAGCCTATCCCAGAAACAGTGGGAATGAGATAAGAATACATCCCAGATGTAACGTACAGAGCACATGAGCATTCGAACCCACAAAGACATGAGGAAAACTTGTGGGATTCCACACGGACAAAAATCCAAGCTCAGGATTGAACCAACGACCTTGGAGCTGTGAGGCGGCAACGCTACCCCCTGCCCCACCCACTGTACATAATGCGTCCCAAAATACTTCTGTGTTTTTCTAACTTTGTGAACAATCAAATCAGCTGATGTTTGTGATTCTGGTGCACTTTTAGAGCAGGTGTGGTGGTCCCAACAGGGCCCTTGAGGACACCATCCACATTACAGTGTTCAGCTAGCTCGCTAGCTCATTTAGCTCCTGCAGTAATATATTCTCCTTGCATCTGTAGCTTTTTAATCCATTATTTTGTCCATAAAATTACTCAGCTAGCTAGCAATTTAGCTATTATGTTTAGCTAATCCAGCTCTCAACTAGTTAACTAGCAAGTTAATGCTAGTTACTCTGCTTTAGGTAACATTTTCTTTTATATATTTCGGCATGATACAAAAGAGCATAACACTGTGATATTTCCAGTGTTTAAAAGATTTTACTTGGTTTCTAAACCTGTGTTTTTATGTATCATAGTATTTGCTAGCTTATAAGCCAGAATGCTAGCAAGCAGGCAACTCGTAGCTACTGTATGTTAAGCTCTATCAAAACTATTTGTAATACTGAAACAATTTATCAACCAAAGAGACAGTACCATAAAATCCTTTATAATTTAGTTTTAGGTTTCTTTTCAGTTTCTTTTCCCAGCTCTGCCTGCCACATTCTCTAGCAACCATTACTTTCGCTATGTTACAGATCCTAATACAAAGTACAAAAAACTGAATTTTACAGTGATAGATTATTTGGATGCTGTATTTTGTGTTTGATTTTGCTGTATTTACATTTAGGCCGCTGTGTATTACATATCTAAATACATTTTGATGTATATTGGCTCGTCCCTCTCAGCCCCTTAGAGATAGCTTGGCTAGCTTAACAAGCAGGGTTCATTTTAATCTACACAGAGCCACCCAGTAGGTCCCATCCCCAATGTTAAATGCCACCACAGTCCCAGTGATAGTGAAGGCTCTAGACATAACACTGCTGACTTTGTTTAGAATTCCGATTGTCATTTTATCGCCTTCCTTAGAACAGTGCCTCTGCGATAAAAATGGTGCGACTCATAACAACGACGCGGCGAACACATCTTTCTCATCACCCCGAGTTACAGAAAAATAAATTATGTTTCTATTATTGGCTTCTCAAAGTTATTTAAGAACACATCAACACACACTTGGCTAGTTTACATAGTGAGTTGTGTATATGAACGCAAACGCTCAACTCGGCTCAGTGAGATTTACCGGTAAGCTCTGATGAGTCATAAGTGACAAAACGTTTACTACAGCCTAATCTGCTTCAGATCTCATAACGCATAGTTGGCAAGATAAAAATAAAGGGTATTTTAGGATAGTTCATTATGCAGACACAGTTGTCATAGCAGCGATTCTTTGTACTAGATAACTATTTATGACATTCTTAATATATAGGATTAAACAACATGATAGGCAGAAGTGGGGTTTGGCATATTACTTTTACTTAAGTAACCTTTTTGAAAAAATTGTACTTTTATTTTTAAGGGTTAAAGGTCTTCTTAACATACATCAGGATATGACAGAGCAGCAGAAGGCCACGTCGAGTTCCACAGACGATATGACAAGGCGATATTTTTCCCCGCTTCACCTGTACAGTATTGGCGAACCTGTGCACACTGTAGCCTGAGACTCCTGTTAGTACAACCTGAGGTGGTCTTTTGCTCAAGCTTCAACATTTCTGCTCGCCAAGGTTGTAAAGTGTGGCTATTTGAGTTACTGTAGCTTTCCAGTCAGCTTGAACCACTCTCACTAGTCTCTTCGGACCTCTCTTATCAACAAGGCATTTCTGCTTGCAGAACTTCCGCTCACTTGAATTTTTTTTTTTGTTTTCACACCACTCTGTATAAACTCCAAGAGACTGTTGTGCATAAAAATCATTTCGGAAATACTCAAACCAGCCTGTCTTAACTATTCCTTCATCACTGATATTACATTTTTCCCTATTCTGATGCTCGACGTGAACGTTAACTGATGCTCTTGACCTGTAGCCACATGTTTTTACGCATTGCTGTGTTGCCACAAGATTGACTGATTGGACAACTGATTAGACATAAGAATTGCTAGCAGTCTATCCACGCTACTCACGATGCTAATGTTTCCTAAAGTATGGAAGCACTACACTGCTCTTTTAGCACTACAGAAAAAATAAATCTTTTGGTTTTGTTCTCTGGTTCCTTTAGTTTTCACTACCACAGATGCAGGCCCTTCTCAGTGCGCTCTATCGGACGCTGAGATCCTCATCAGTTCACTGTGTTCTGCCTGTATCTTGGTACATGGCGTCACATAGGCACAGCAGTGTGTCTGTGTCTGTGTGTGTGTGTGTGTGTGTGTGTGTGTGTGTGTTAGCCACTCCAGGCCTATCCTACGGGAAAAAGACTCCCACTTGTGCCTTATCGGCTGTTGACATGCAGAAGCCGGTAAACTTGGTCATGTCAGCTCTGTTGATATGCTCACGTGCCATAGCTTGTGATAAATACAACGCTGAAAAAATGCTCAAATAAAATACTTCTCATAACACTTGTCCTCTCTAAGAGCGTGAATGATAGCTTGTTATGATTAGCTTTTGAGTTGGTCTGTTGCACTGCTTAAGTAGTGCTTCTTAGCACTTTTGCTTTTTATCTCCATTTATTAGTCACTCGTCATAAGCGTTACACAGAGAGTTGTTTTGATCGGCAAGACAGGAATGGCTGGTAATCCTTATGCAGTTGACGAAACAATCACAGTGTCGTTTTGTCAAGCGAGTCCATGACACAGCAGCTTCCCCTGAGCTTTCGCTCGGCCCTTTAAAGCATGCCCTGTGTGACCCTGAGCGCAGGAATGCTAAACCCCGCACAGGAAGCTGCTCAAGTGCTCGGTCATATCAAAGAGCCCAGGTGAGTGACAGGTAAGCCTGAGCCTGAGAAGACATGACCCTCCTGTGCTAAGGCACAATAGCGGCATGCACCTGTGGTAAAGTGTGTGTAAGAGTGCCGAACCCCCCTCCCCAAACCATGCTTAGACTTGACCATGTACCGACACACACACACATATCACACTCCCTGCAGGTGTTCACAGGTATTGTTAAAAGCAGGTAAGCAAAACCATCGCTCTGACACTGGAGGTCTTCACCAGGATGGGGGTGAGGGGCGATGACTTGAAGAACAGTGCTGGAAAAACAGATGGGTGAAAAGAGGACAGTTATTTCGATGAAAAATCATCCTGCAAGACTGTCAGCAAACATTCTACCTGGAAACGAATGTATTGTCTTCCTGTCTCCTTGCTGTGGGCTTTTCATGCTACAGAATGCCTTAAATGCTTCCGATATCAACAACAGTAAAATATATCATGTAAATACATGAAAATAATAAACACCATACTGTAAAAATGTATTTTGTATTTTGAAAATGGAAGACATGAACTCAACTTGCCACTTCACTTTATAACTGCATGTCACTTGATAGCATGCCGGTGGTTGATAGCTTATGCTAACACTAATGCAAGCTATCCTTCAGAAACCATGCTGTTGGTCTTTACTACGCTATATAAAAGCCTGATCAATGAAAGTTTTTTCTTTTCTAAAATAATATTGTACCTGGAACTTTAACTCGGTGTCGTTTTCTCCCTGAGCATTAGCAAGAGCTTAACATAGCTTCAAGATCATAGCAGCCTGCTAGCATTCAGCTAACTATCTACTAGAACAAAAAAAAAATAGGCATTTGCATTGGTTTAAGACTTGGTAGAACCACAATTGTGGATCCTGACATTTTTGCTCATTTTTCTCAAAACATTCCCAGGAACAGGTGGATTTTAAATTGTACATGGATGACAACTATTCAACTAATATGTCACTACCGATGACTGATTTATGGGTTTCTCAGCAATGTGGGTGAATATTTATGCATTCACAACTAAAAACATCTAACAACAACATTTGAAAAATGAGTCCAGTAATACTCTTCCTTTCCTTCCTGACAAGCCCAGGCATATGGATGCACTTGCAAATACATAACAATTCGCTTGACACTAGATGAAGTACTTCATTCATAATAAAAAATCGTTCTCGTGTGTCATTATTACCATTATTTTCTGATGAAATTGTTGAATATGTTGGTTTGGAAGCACTGGTGCATTGGTTATGAACATTATGTTCATGACAAAATATAAGGTCATAAACAATGATATAAGCTACAAAAATAAAAAACACAAAAGCATTAACAAAAGACATGCTGGTTTTTTTCTATGGTCACAAAAATTCCTCCCCTACCTACTAATAAATAATCCTATGTGATATTAAAATGTTTAATAGTTGACCACCATGAATTCCTCAAAACTGCACCTTGGATAATGGTGAAAAAGAATCAAATACAATTATCAAAATGCACTTCCTGGGAAGCAGGACCAAATTATTGCAGAGTGACTAAGCACTTGTACTTCGCCCAAGGACAAGCGGAGCCACAGAGCATCTGGAAGATTCCAGTGAAGCTTGTCTCTATCTCTTACGGAGTATGGGAGTAGACAGGAGTGTTCAACTCATCTCAACATCTGCTTGATGCAAGAATTGGTCAGGTCCTTGACAGGTATTTTCTGCAAATAAATCCAAATGAATTGAAAATGTCAGGCACTTTTTAAAACTCTTATTCAGACTCTTTCATCAGTGGCCAAGTATGTGCACTTTGGAGATAAGTATGCATGAATGTCCTATAAAATTCTATCACTATTAGCACACTGAGTAATGGGTGGTGAAGGGATTCGGTATGGATTGGGTCCAATTGTTCCTTTAGTGGAAATCATCAGTCCAGATTAATACAAAGTTCATCTTTATCCTCATATTTCTATACTTTGTCTTTTCCAAGATGATCCCACCGAATGGTTTGATGAGGATGATAATTTACCAGGTCTTAACCTAGTGGAAACTATGGGAAATATTAGAGTGAGGTGTTTGACAGAGCTCAAGAACCATCATCAAACTCCCGTTGAATATTGTTTGGAACAACAGTGCTTCATCCAGTAGAGTTCCAGAGACTTGTTGGAATCCATGTCAATGTGTTCTTGTGGCTCGTGTTAGCCCAACACCCTACTAAAAAAAACTATATGCTGGTTTTTCCTTTAACTTGTCACCTGTCTGTATGTTTCCACCAAATGTTTGTAAGTGGAAGGATGTAAAAGCCTAACCAAATATTTGCAACTGTGACATCTTATTGAGTCTCAAGTACCAGTAGTCCAAGAGTAGTTTGTAATTGTGTGTATATATACCACTCTGAAGGAACACCCAGATTTCAACACATCATTTAAGGGTCCAAGACCTTCCAGGTGTGAGTCTGTCACTATAAGTGTGCTTCCGCCCCCACCCACGTCAGTCTACCCAGTCTGGCCAGATAGCGTTACCAGTGCCTGGGGGATGTTTATGCTGAGAGACATGGATTTTCACTGATAGTTACCAGGTTAAAGCAGAGTGAATTTACCGTGTAACTGCTGCATGTTGCCCTGCAGGAACCATCTATACTCCAAGTCCCGATCTAAGAACGGATGAATGGAAAATTAAGCAAATACACAGCCAGTCTTCCAGTCAGAATATTGAAAGTTGAAAATATGGATGATGATGATGATGGATGACTAAACATGCAAACGAGTCAGCAGAAATATGATCTGTTTTTTCACTGCATAGATATCCTTCCTATTGGTTCACAAAGAGCAAAGCACCGTGATCAGACGAAGATGAGGCATATGGCAGTCGTATTCAGACATACAGGACAAAAGCAAGACCCAGTGGGAGATGAACAAAGATAAATATCCTTGTAAGAGTGAGATAAATGGAAGTGGAATGTCCTTGCTCCCTCCTCCCTCATTCAGAGAGTGAGCGTAGCCACAAAGCCCCTCTTGGTGAGCTTGTCTATACCTGTCTTAAGCCTCTACAGCCCTGGGTAGCTTGAACCGCTTGAGAAGAAATGGGCTGCACTATCTTGTAGGCCCTATCAGAGCGGATGGTGTCATCACTGTCTGGAGATTAAAAGCGGCTGAGTTGGCGACACTGGAGACTTGGAGCTTAGGGCACAACGGTGAACAATAAGATAAAACCACGGTTGATGCCGATGATTCATCAGGGTTTTTCAAACTGGCAGGCGAAGCTACCTGATTGCCCTTCGGACAACCTGATCTCGGAAAGAATTCCATGGAACTGTAACAAATGAGGGGAATCTATGTAAGAAATCCAACGACTTTGCATTCGCACGAATACCGAATCATGGCATTTAACTGGTTTTCTTTACAGAGTCTTAAAACATTTATAGTAGATTAAAATCAAGAAACCATAACAGCAAGGCCCTAGCAGCAAAATACATTTTATTATGTACTTGTCCGAACTTGACCTGCAGATTCAGCCTTCATAAACGGTTCCAAACCTTCCCATACCAACCATTCCAGCTCAAAAAAAATTCCCCCAAATGCTGCACTACAGGGTAAAACTCCCATTCTATCTGAGATTGCAGGTGACTCAGTGGATATGAGTGGTCGCATCTTGGGCCCTGCCTCCTTTGATGATGAAAAGAGCAAGGCCCCTGTGCAGGAGCCGGTATCATGGGGAGTGTAGCTCAATGGAGGATGTGATGCAGGCGATAAGGGAGCCGGGAGTTGCTTGGTTCAATGCCAGGCTGCTTTTTGCGTATGCTGGTATTCGTGACTGCTCTCTTCGATGCCAGGGCTGACTGGCTTTAGGTGGTGGGTGATTGGGTTTTCCTCAACAGGTATGCTGATTAATGGCAGATAAGAATCTATTTCGAGAGGCGAGTGACAAACATGTTCTGGGAAGATGGTTGTTCGGTGGCTCAGCATGGTGTATATCTGAAAGAGTGCATCACAAGCTAGAGTTATATAATTATAATGAAGAAGAGGACAAATTATAACGACTTAAACGTTCTGGATTGGCACCATACAATGTAGATTCGTACACTCTAAGGACTGTAACCTAAAAGAAAATATCAAGTTGTACAAAACATAGCTAACTGCATGAGCAGGATTAAAAAAACACTCCCAAGCAAGTCCATAGTCAAGAAAAGTTACGAGTGATGTAGTTGAGGTTGAGGAATTACCAGAATTTACACACCATGCTAACAGTGCTAGGATTTCTACCTTTAACTCTGGGGATTCCCCCCCCCCGCATTTTTTTGTGTTTATAAGGGCATAGTGGTAGCATTAATATTTAACAAACCAAAAAAAAAGCCTCTTCTGGTTTAGCCCACACCCACTTTAAATCCGAAAACAGATGGTTATTTGGAGAAATACACAGATACAGATAGTGTAATTACAATACACCCCAACTGTCTAGCAATATTTAGGGCATGGTTTACATCACATATTGAGCAAGTCAGCCACGCTTGCTTAGTGTAAGTCATCTATAGCTTGGTGTTTCCAAAACAGGGTTTAAGCAAATCATGACAAAAATATACAGTCCCAATCTAGGACCTCGACTCTTTAGCGCTGCATAAAAACCTGG
The DNA here is from genome assembly GCA_030068235.1 of Notoglanidium macrostoma. Taxonomy (NCBI): domain Eukaryota; kingdom Metazoa; phylum Chordata; class Actinopteri; order Siluriformes; family Auchenoglanididae; genus Notoglanidium; species Notoglanidium macrostoma. Next base: position 13,683,407 of record JAQQZR010000018.1, read on the forward strand.
CCTAACAGCTGCCTTTCAAATGCCCACCCAGCGGCGAGTGCTTACTATAGGACACTCTGAGCCAAAACAGCTTCTCTTTCTCATATCTGCCCCCCTCTTGTCCTTCAGACGGGTGTCAGGAGCAGGTGTTAAGAGCCAGAGGAAGGAATTTGACGTACTGAGGGCAGCAGGGCAGCGGGTGTGAGATGACGGCTCTGTCACTGCTGTCAGTTTCGCTGGTCTGGACTTGGATGTAACACAAGCTAAAGTGGACTGAACAGATGATTGCAGTGTGAAGGAAAGATTCATGGTTGAGGTTGTATGGACAAGAAAAAATGGCTTCGTTGGATGGTTTTAATTAGCAGGAGACAAGTCACTCCTGTCACTCTCTTGTGGGTATATATATATATATATATATATATAT
>JAQQZR010000018.1:13689866-13730709 GCA_030068235.1 Notoglanidium macrostoma
AACCTTTTATGTCAACAACCGCTCGACTAAGTAAAGAGAAACAACAGTCCATCATTATCCAGTCTCTTTTAAAGTCAAACAATAAAGATAAACGTTGAATTAGAAGGCGTGTCCAAACTTTTGACTGGTAGTGTACATCATGATACAAACTGCAAGCTATGAAGTATTGTAAAAAAAAAAAAACCTGATCATTTATTAATTGCCTACAAAACTAACTGCATTTAAAAAAAATTTTTTTATATATACAAATATGTCTTAGGCACACGGCATGAAATGCGTAAAAAGTAAAGAGAACTTTAAAACGAATGCAATTAAATCTTTCTACTTGAAAGCAAAATACTACAATGCGTAGTAAACGGTAACAACCTAAACTACTTTTGTTCTTAAATAGTGCTCCCACGTACAGTTCGTGCAGTTTTAGTAAGGATTGAGCTGTAAGTTTTATTGGAGAATCTGCTACAGTTCTTCCCGTCACTTTGACTGCCGCACTTGCTCCTTTTTTTTCTTTTTGCAGCAAAACCCAGGAGAGTTTTTTTGGTAATAAGTTGTTTTCTTTACTGACCTACAAACAATTTCCCAAATACAAATGACATTCAGGGACAGTAATGTTTGGAAATCTAAAATGTTTTTGATAACGCAGAATTCATCAAATAAATATTTACAGCAACATTTATAGCGCTTAACAACAGGGTGCCTAAATCTTTTGTAAAGTACTATACTTTTTAAATTAACACTGGAAAGGAGGAAAAACTTCAATCGGTCAAAAAAAATCTGTCTTTTGAAAGTTAGAAAGAAAAATGTATTATCTGATATTGATAACGTCATATCGTCCGGCAATACTTAGAATTTGCCTTACCAAGCAATTGCTACACTTGCAATATGTTTGAAAAAAAATCAGTTGTCTATTAAATTAATAATAAATAATAAAAAAAAAAACCTTTTCCCTACTTTCGTACCAGTGGAAAGATTCATATTTTTCTAAACGCCACATGTACTCGAACATCTGTTTCATATTAGAACAGGGATAGAACAACATTTAACTGCGCGATTTCGGCACTAAATTTCTTATCCGTCTCTCGGCTCATCCTGCCGAAGACACCTTCCTAATAATCGTCACGTACAGACTGTATTTGTTCTGTTTGTTTTTCTTGCGCCTATCTCGGCCTTCACCGTGCATGTGGGCGTTTGGACAACTGATTTCAACCCATCTCCTATTGAGTCCTTCTCTGCTGTCTGGAGTGGAAAAACACCTCACACAGAGACAGATAGCTGATTCCAGTTCACTCTGAAACCACCCCCTCTCTCCACACACACACACACACACACACACACACACACACACACACACACACACACACACACCTCTCTCTTTACAACTGAGCTAATTACTGAACGGCAGCATGAAAAGGAGATCGTGCTAATTGGTGATGAGGGATCCATTTAAGCATCTCTCAGTCCTGAGCCTAATTAGAAGAGAAAAGTTAAAACAGCCGGTCAAACCGTACAGCTCTCTGAAACCCGAGACGGAAAGGAGTGTGCGTGAGCGGCCGCGTGTGCAGCTCGAAACGGCTTGGTCTTAAAAAGCAATAAACAAACACGGAAAATTCTACCACCGTACCCTGAAAAGGAAGAAAGGTTTACGGGGCCACAACACTCTCCAGTACTATTATTAATTCGATCTTACTGTACGTGAAACCCTGAAGAGAACAGCGCGCTAATCTAATCCAACCATCCGATCTTATAAGTTGCCCGTGACTAATTTACTGCTCTGAGCTAGTTTGAACGTTGTGTTCGGTGACACCCTGCAAAGACTCCGAACCATTTCCCGGACGTGGGGTAATATCTATATTTTTATACATAGCTGGAAACTCATTCAAGTCTAATCTAACATCGTGACCACGCCCCCCTGTCAGGCGTAAAAATGCAGATAACCCAGGCTACTCTGTTAAAAATAAGGGTAGGAGAAAAGGTTCTTGTCACAGTGACGCCGTTTGATTGATGTTGCCATAATAAACTAATCATATACACACGATCCACCACAAAGTGGACTCTTCTACACGATGGTAACATTTCCGGTGCGGGAACAAATGTATCGGGTTCTCTGAGCCCACGACAGAATGTTTAAAGATCGATACAAATTCTTTTAATCTCATAGGTAAGCTAGAATATTCATTAATTAGTATTAATTATTAAAGCTAGAATATTAATATTAATCAGTCAGCAGTGCAGAGTGCTAATGTTGCTAACAAGGAAATCCTAGCAGAGAGAAAAAGGAAACCACAAAACCCTGAGTGCACGGAGGCGCATGAATCATCCATAAGTATTCGGACATCAACCGTCAGTATTTGGATACTATAGTTTTTGTTATTTAATATGCGACCAGTGTAAATATGAAAAAAATGTATAAGCCTAAATAAATATGATAAGAAAAATTACAGAGAGAATATTATTCAGATACTATAAAAACTATATATATATATATATATATATATATATCAGTTCGACTGCTTCAATAATATGTAGGTGAACATTTCATGGATCATGGATTAAAGGTGCAGTACGCAAAATTTCTAATGATCAGGAAGGCAAGAGAGAAGTCAGCAGTCACTTGAAAAGAGTTGCAGGACGACCTGAAAGCAGCAAGAACAACAGTTACGCAATAAGACATGCCGTGCAATCACATCCTTTCACGCAAATCACGCAAAACGCCCCTGTTAAAAAGGAAGCACTTAGACAAATGTCTTTTGAAACCATGTACTCTTTGGCAATAACTGGAGCAAGAAAGGATACAGATGTTTATGATCGACGTCACTACACTGCAGTTTCCAATTGCAGATGCATAATTTGCAAAAACATTATTTGAACGCATATAATTTGTATACCTTATTAACTGGATATTAAATTAAATGCCATGAAATCAGTTGCTTTTGAAACAATGTTTACATGGAATTTCTCCATTTTCCTTTTAGGATAACTTTACAGAATTTCAGATGCGAGAACTTTTTCACTTCTGGTTCGGGTATAGAAACATCTTCATAGCTTTCAGAACTTTATACAGCAGAAAGCTCGTCTCAGGCCTCCACACAGTCGTCAGAAGCCGTGAAGCGGCGGAGATGGTTTCTCAGATGATTTGGTAAAGCGATATTTAGCGAAATTGGCATGAAAACACATTGTTTTTTTGCATTTAAGTCACGTGACCCGACACGAAGAGCAAATGAAAGTTCTACCGTTCTGAAAGAGAGCGCTCTGTACGAGCTATCATGACATAGAGAAGTGGCGAAAACGCAGCTTTAATCCTGTAACATCCCTTAATGGAAATACAGATCAACCCGCAATTGCGCTTTTTGCTTTTGTTTGTTTTTTTTTTTAGCAAAACTGCAATGGAAGCCCAGCTAGACATGAGGAATAAAACTCGGTTTCAGGTTTATGAAACCTCACTAATTGTCACTGTAGCACATTTAGAGCAGCGTTGTGATGATTTACATTTCCAAAAAAATGGACCAATCTGGACACGCGGAACTGAAAGACGCCATCAAATGCTTTATATGTTAAATATCACAGAACGATGTTAATAGAAGAAGCTACAAGGCTATGAACGAGAACAATGCACTATCAGCTAGTTCTGCTCTGTGAATGTGTGTGTGTGTGTGTGAGAGACAGAGCGAGCTACCCAGCTGGAATAACTCCACTGAAGGACCTCCTAACTGATAAGAGTCCACAGCTGCAGGACCGGAGCAGATGGGCAGCTCCAGAGCTGATCCACAGGTCCACAATTAGCTGCACTATCCATCAACGGATCACTAATGAGGGGGGAGGTTGCAGAGGCTCAAAGCCCCCCAGGAAATCCCCAACGTTCAGGGTCCTGCAGGAGAATCGAGCCTGATGACTGTCACCGGCTCACAGAAGAAAGGGTCCCTGAAGTTTGACACTTACAACGCTTTAATGAGTTTATCCGTGAAAAGAACGGACTGGTTCGAAATAAGTACCGGAAACATCCTCTTAAAGCTCCTAAACATTTATGATGTTACCCGTCCACTGATAGCAGTATACTTTTTTTTTTTATTTTTTTTTTTATCACAGGATCAATAAACAATCTAAAAGGTTTATTTATTTACATGGATTTTTACCAAAACATCATGACACCAAAAACTACCTTAAATGTTAGAGCGCACCACATTGACCACTTTATCATTTAAATGCCTGCTTCTTGGTTCATTTGCTTCAGTAAACATACAGTAAATGGTTTTATTAGAAAACACTGTGGACTAATGCAACAATAATTTGTCATTTTTTTTATTATTCTATCTAATTGATGCAAAAGGAAGAGGTCAGAAAGGATTATTTCATATTTCACTTACGCTGTTTTGTTTTACGGATAAAAAAAAACAAACAAACAAACAGCCATTAAATGACTCAAGGGTTTAAAAAAAAAAAAAAAGAAAGAAAAAAAAAAAATTTTTTTTTTTTTTTTTTTTTTTTTAATAGAACAGTTTACCCAGTATTGGCAACTTATTAAGGACAAAACTTAAACAAGTATTCCATTACACCCTTCATTTAATCATTGATTAATTTAAAAAAGGAATTAAAAATCACCCTTCTTTTATTTTTTTTAAATGGTTATATGGAGGTGCCAAAACTTTTGACTGTCAGAGAACGTCTCATTATCAAGCTTATGACAGACATCGTTTTTCCCTCTATATATTTCGGCGTTACTAAAATAATAACGATACAACATGTTAATCTACCATTAACTGGATTATTGTAACCTGTCAAAATATTTCCACATCTTTTTTTTCCCCCCAACCTTAAAAACTCCAGAATAAGAATAAAAAAAAATTATTTCACAAAGCAATTTGTGAGAAATGACATATGTGAACTGCTACCCAGAATAACAATCCGTTGATCGGCGCACCACAGTTTCACACCACTGCATAACACTCTTTTTGTTCCTTAATGGACCACACCGAATTTCCTACACCTCTGCAGATGAGTGATGCAAAGGAGTGCTAGACAAAACCACAGTGGCCTTTTAATTTAACTCGTTGGCGAACCGGGCTGCCGTTAATGGCCGTTAGTAAGAGTTGTTTGACGTTCCCAGGCCCTCGTGTGAGGCGTTCTATCAGGCTGGTGTTGACTCGGTCAGGGGATTCTCGCAGCTGAATGTCACATCGCCCCTGTGATCAGGCTCGCAGTCTTCTCCCATCTCTCCCACTCAGATAGAGAGAAAGAAAGAGCGAAGGAGAAGTCACAGCTGCGCTCTGCTCGCTCTTGCTCTCCTTCCCTCACTCGTTTTCTGAATGTGAGCTACTAATCACTCACGACGCTCCCACCATCAGCACCATAAACATTTCTTACAGCTCAAAGGATGAAAATACATTAAATATATTTATATATCAGTATCTGATGCTTTATGTTTTTGGAAGATCACTTCACCAGTACGTCATTTACATACAAAAAGATTTGGTTTCTGCTGTAGAAATATCTCCATCGATTAGGCATAGATACACTTTTCCGATCCAGTCAATTGATACAGAGACAAACGGCTTAATCAAATCTATCCTTAATTTATTTCTTTTTTCAGTTTCGGATTTTCCAGCACCACTAGTATTGAGATACGAACCTAAAGATTCCACAAACGTTGCGTTATCATGAAAATTCTTCAACTATCATGGCATCACGAGATCTTAGACAAGAGTTCAACGGCAGAGAACGGAAAAATGCGGTTTTATTTGGACGCGTCATCTACACGGAAAAAGCTCAAGCTTTAACTTCTGACCAAATCGAATACCAGAGGATTAACTGTAACTCTGTAGGAGCCGTGTTAACGGTGTAGGATTTCGGTCCGCAGGAGGTGATTTAACACTTGTTTAAGCCCTGCGCAAAAAAAAAAAAAAAAAAAAAAAAAAATGAAGTACCAGTTCAAAGCAGTTACTCCAGAATGTCACTGAACATCTTTCTCTTCTTTGATTCTCCCGTCTGAAGCTCCATCCAGGCTCCGCGTCTCTTCTGGAAGTGTGCGAGGCCGAATTTCGCCCAGACGTGGCGCGCAAACTGATCCGAGCGCAGCTGAGACTCACTGGGGACTGAGAGAAAACATGTGCGCGGATTATTACAGCTTATTTATGTATCTATGGCGCATTATACATGTTCATCATGTTACTTTTGATCGAGATCATGCCAGAGAACACCTAGATAAAACGTAGGTTGGCCAATACCTGGAAAACCGGAGCATGAAGGCAGGAAGACGTTTCAAATGCAAAGTAAAAGCCATAAAAACGCAGGTTATGCAGTAGAAATGATGTAAGTGTGCAAACGTGTGCATCCCCTTACAACAAAATCAAGCAGACATGTATAGAGTAAAACACTTTGGGGCTTGCGGTTATAGGAAAATGATCAGTGGAGTTGTAAGATGTGGCCCAATGCAAAGCGGAGTTATGTTAGTTAGCGTAGTCAATTTGACAACAGTTAGAACTTTTCATTTATTAATGAACCAGACTTTCGTTGTCATCTGCTTATAGTTACAGTCATGTTATGTCTGAGAAACTAGTTAATTCCTGTTATCTATCTGCATATGTACTGAGAATGAAACACGACAGGAATGGTGTCGATCATGTCCCAATATTCATATACAGGCCATGTAACATACAAACTTTTCACCAGCAGGAACAAGATAGGTGTGTGTAGAGATTTGCATATTCATATAATCTGCTGAGAGAAACAGAAAGCCACAACGCAACTGCAATACTTTTACTCCTATTTTACTCTTCTCAGGGTCCGACACTGAACCTTTGCCAAAGTGCTAGGCTTTTTCTGCTTGAAAACATGACAATCACCAGAAATCCAGGAAATACTGACTCCTCCTTGGGATTAATTTTAAAAAAAAAAAAAAAAAAAAAAAAAAAAAAATGCATATTTTGTTCATCCATTAATCCAAGTGTTTACTGTAGTATTTGCAGTGATTGGTTCTCCATCATTTGTTTTGTTTTGTTTTTTAAGTAATTACATCACTTCAATTTGAACGATCTGGATCTCGGACATGACGCGCCATCTTCTAGTGGTTTCATTAATGGCCCGCGTTAACCTTAGGAAAACTTTTCTGAAAATTGCTATTGTGAACCTAAGTATGAATCTTGTAACATAAAAAATTTTTTTATGTGCATTTGTTTTGGTGCATTTCTTTTTTCATGTGCATAAAACTGCCCCGTCATTTATAAAATCCGTCGAGGAAAAACAAAAAAAAGAAGCACAAATTCCAGGTGATTTTAACTGACGGTAGATGGCAGATCTGATATTGATACGTTATTGACATAATAAATGACTATAGAATGACGACTGCTGAATTCGCTGCTGTATGATGATCAGATCATGCGTGAGTGGCTAAACAGTCTTTGGTTAGCTCACCCAGCTGCTCTGCAATGCCCTGCCTCTGACTGATGGTGGCGCTGCTCCACACAGCCTCCAACAGACGACTGCCGTATCTGGAGCAGGCCAGCTGAGTATAGAGTCCCTGCGTAAGTGAGACAGAAATGAGAGACAGGTTTATATTACTGACAAAACCGTGGTGTTCATTAGAGTCCCTGCAGTTTGACTGTCTCACCTCAAGCTTCCTCAGGATCTTCCCTTTGCCTTTGTCGCTGGAGAGCGTGATGAGGGCCTGGAGGGCATGGCTGCCCGTCTGCTCCGTGCCCAGGCTCAGCAGCTCGGCTGTGCTCAGGCTGTGCAGGCTGTTCATCAGCATGGAGCGGTCTTTAAAGCGGGCCAGCGCTTGGACCAGGCGCGAGCCGTGGTAGCAGATCGAGAGGGGGCGCTGCGGAGGAGAAACACTGTCCTATCAGACCATCCTAATCTCAAGGCTAGCTGCTGAAAAACAGGTGCGTGTCTGCAAACACGCTGTTCCAGCAACATGGTTCTTCAACAAAACACACAGGCAGCAGCAAATACATTCTACTCATATCTGTGAATGGAGACGATGAGAGTCTGAACACCACAAAGGAAATTCCTTTTTAAAAAAGCAATAAAACACAACAAGGACTACAATTATAGGAAAATAATCAACTTCTCTCCTTGTGAACAAGTGTTTTATTCCTTTAATGCCGCATCATTTTTATTAATTAAAAAGTGATGTACTTTTTATCCATTTATAGTTACGTTTAACATTATGGAACGCTATTACGTGAAACAGTTCCTGTTACTTCTTACGTTATACGAGTAATAAACAGTTGTTCCATCACCAGCCTTTCTTTTTTCCCCTCTCTCATGAAGTTAATAAGTTAATAAAATGCAGCTCATCATGTTACACAAATTACAAATCCTCCATCTTGAAGGAGTGGGATGCAATACCAAACGCAATACCAAATACCAAACGCAATACCAGCTTTACCACGACACTGGAGACTCCTTCCGTGAATCGTTAAACCGCCACATTACACTTTATGTTAAATGTGTTTATGTAAATAATAGATAAAAGAACTTCCATTTGATTTCATACAAAACTTTACTCAGATAATACTTTCCAGTCAAGAAATTCATTCTTGAATCTGAATACGCTCTCTTCATACGGTGTGTTTATTTTTTGTATTTTTTTTTGGTCTGAATCATTCCGACTGAAATGTAAAACAAAACTGCACTTGCTTTGAGAACTGTTTCTTGGAAGTGAACTCACACTCTTGGACCTGACTGCATTTACAGTCATGTCTTCTTTATTGACCCAGTGTTTGACATTTGTGTCAGGTTTTTAATAAAAGCAGTTTGAGGTGCAGTGAGGTGTGCGGTACCTGAGGAACAGCATCGCCCTCTGCTGCCTCTGTGTTGTAGTACACCTCGTAGGTCAGTAAGGACAGGAAGAGAGGGAGACAGGAGAGGTGTCGCGTGGAGGGCTCGCTGCAGTGAAAAGCCTGCGAGGAAAACAGATATTTAAAATTTACTAAAACACCACAGCCACAGTGCAGTCCATGATTTATTGGTATGGCCTCTTAATTATCATGCTAAAATTTGCCTTGTTCATAAGGCCAGTGTTTCAAAATAAAATAATATGTAAATAAATATCAGGTCACTTAAAATCTTAATAAATAGAAATAAGTAGAAATACAAATATATAATAGATAGTAGAAATAAAATAATAAAAATAATAAGTAGAAATAAAAATATATAATAGAATATAAACCAATGGTAACAATAATTACTATAGAAACTACCTTTTAATTAAAAAGTGAAAATATAAATTACTATGATAATTATAATAAATAAATAATAATAATAGAATCATTTAACATTTTACGTGATTAACCAAATAAAGAATAACATTTGCATACACAATAATACAATTTTGCAAATTAGAAACAGATGCCCCACCCCTTATATTACATTATATGATGCTATAAACTGCACATATACATGTTCAATACAAAGATTTTTCACTGATATATCTTTAAGCTTATGCACTTTAATTAATTTCACTGAAAGGATTTAAATCACAAAATGTCTTGAAGTAAAATACATGGCAATTATATACCAGTAATAAAATGTAAACATTTCAATAGCCTTAAAAAAGCGTGTATGCTATGAAGGCTTCTCTGAAGTGATGCAGTAACTGAGTATCACCTCTAGGAGGAGCTGCAGCATGTCAGCCTGCTTCTCCTCTCGGTGTATGCAGCTCTCCACCAGCTGCACAATGACCCCCATGTGCCCCGCCGCCAGGATCGCCTCGAACCCGGGTGCCAACTCGTCAAACACCTTCAGAAACTGAGAGAGAAACAGAGGTTTAGAAAGCACTGAAGCGTGTTAGAAGACACTTGACGATAAAGACAACGCCGTTTGGTCACGCTGATGTGCTCTGTGTAGAAATCTGAACTGCCGCTACACACCACTTTGTAATTAACCGAAGCTGCTATCAAGGTCTGGATGGTGTAGTTTGCAAACGGATGAAGCGCCAGAGGTATGAGCTGGTTCTTCAGGTGGGTCTTGTAGGTGTCTCGAAGCAAAGCTTTATGGGAGAACTGAAACACTGTCTGGATGAGCCGACTGCATGACTGGTCCTTCAGAAACACCAAGAGGGGGCTGTAAAAAGAGAGAGAGAGAGAGAGAGAGAGAGAGAGAGAGAGAGAGAGAGGGAACGGCAGAATGATACAGGACAATGTTAAGATTCCACCGCATTGATCCATCTACTAATCGTAACCATCTGACGCATGACAATTTCCTTCTATCAATGTGTACAATGCATTCATACATCAACCCTGATGTCCTCCATCCATCCATCCATCTACCGTATCCCTCCATCCGTCAAACACATTGCTATATCCCAATCCTTTCATCTGTCCAAACCCTCCATCCATATAATCATCCATCCATCCAGTTATTAACCAACCCATTAATAATATGTTAATAACTCAGTTATTAACCAGCCCATCTCTCAGGCTAATCCACCTATTAATCATATCCATCCACCTGACCTATTTCCTTTTATCCATATGTACCATTTCTCCCATTTATCAGCCCATTTATTCTCATCCTTCCTCCTAAGTTCTATTTATCCATGAGAACATTCCATCCACCTGTACTATCCATCCATCCATCTATTCTATGTCCTTTGCATCCATCCATTTAGCCCATATGTCCCATCCATCAATCCCATTTGTCCTTTCCATCCATCTAATATCCTATCCATCTGTATGTCCCATCCAGATGTCAACTGTATTCATCCATCCCATCAATCATTCCATCTATCTATATGTTCCATCCATTCATCTATATAATGTGTCCAATCCATCCATCAACAGCATCCATCCATCCAATATATCCCATCTATCATTCCATCTGTCTACATGTCCCATCCATCTATCAAATCAACCTGTCCCATCCAGATGTCAAGGGTATCCATCCATCCCATCCATTTATGTTCCATTCTTCCATCCATCCATCCAACAGCACCCATCCACCATTTCTCACATCAATCCATCACTTAACCCTATCTTTCCATCCCAGTGTTATTTTCCTTCTGTCCATATGCACCATTATTTTATCCATCCATTCATCCATCCTGACCTGACTCCAGCAGCTGAGCTCAGAGACGTTAGGTATCCCATGATGCCCTTGTTAAGTTTTTTGCCTAGAATGGGTCTCTTCCTGTGGCAGATGGTCAGTAGGGTCTGGAGTACAGTGCTGGCAGTGGGATTGGTGGAACAGACTGAGACAGCCAGGGAAAAAAACAGAAAAAACCATGAGTGCGTGATCTCATATACATTCTGTCATACTTTAGTAAAAAAAATCTTGTAAATGTCAGGATAATGGACTGATTGTGACATTTTTGCAAGATTATGACTCATAAAATAGGACGACTTTCGTTAGTGATTTCTGATTGCCATCAGATGTATTTTTTTTCATGATCATTTCGATGGCACTCACCATTAACATTTTCCATCAGAGACTCTGAAAGGTACTTGAACTCCCACCAGAATGATGTTGGTGCTTCAAAGTCTGTCAGCTCAGGTTCTGCTTTCTTCTGCTTTTTAGCTACCAAAAAAAAAAAAAAAAAACGACATTTTCCCATTTTCCATTTTATTTAAAATTTTTGAGCAGTACTCTGAATAATGGCTAAAAGACTGATCTAATCATGGCATAAGACTGACCTTTTGTACAAATCAGAACCTGGAGTTGGTACACGAATTTGCTTCAATTTAAATATTGATGGAGAAATAGTGAAGAATCTTGAACATTGAAGAAAGTTTCCTTTTGATTTCATTTTTTTTTCACGAATCTAAAACTTTGGTTATTTCCAGTTTCAGATAATAAACATAGAGATTTTCAATGTGGTCTAAGACTTTTGGATCTCACTGAATCTCTAATAAAGAGTGCAACCAACAAAAACTAAAACCGATATTTAGTTACGAATTGGTCGATTTTACAGATAAATACACAATAATGATGGCTGTACTTAGACGTGACAGACTCAGATCCCCACCTGGACGTGCATCAGACTGCTCTTGAGCCGAACATCCTGCGAGCACGTGTATAAGCGTTCGAAGCACATGAGATCCATGAGGGTCTTTGATGAAGTCTACGATATTCTCTCTCACCACTCGGCACACAGTTAGCACCTGATCCTCAAGCGTCCCACAATTCTCGGCCTCTGGTTCTTCTTGTTCATTTCCGGAGCTGCTTTTCTCTTCGGAATGGCCGTCTTCTACAGGGAAAGAAAAAGTCCATCAGTTTGACCTTGGCAAACCCAGGATAGTGATTAATCAGTGTCATAGTGATTAAACTGACCTTATATCGCTCACTGTTATGGATCATAGATGCAGTATTGATTGTGTTTTTCTTACCTGTCCACTTGGACATCTGCTTGATGGCACTTTCTATCACATGACCCCCACATCCGTCACATGACACAGTTTTAAACTCGGATCCTGTTTCTCCGCCCAGTTCGGCCAGAACCCCTGCTACCTGTATGGGGCTGGCCAATGAGAGAAGCTTCTGGAGAGCCAGACTGCCAGTCATATCTGTAGTGACAACGCCAGCTTGTCCCTTCACCTCTGAGAGGACGTTTTCAACAAAAAGAGCTGAGGAGTAAAAAACAGGGAATTAAAAAAATTATAACATATATTATCAGGCCTGTAAATGATGTTAGTACTTAGTTGATCATAAGTATATAGGCAAGATCTGGAACGAAAAGCTGCAGGAAAAAAAACTGAAAGAAAAGTATTTCTTGCCATAACAGTGCCAGTATGTTAAGACATGACCTTGGCCTCTATTTTCTCTCTTACCTCGCTCTTCATCGTCAGTAAACCCATCGCTCAGTCTCTCACTCACGCGACGAAAATAGCCCACAGTCATCGCATCCAGACGCTTCCTCTTTCCTCCTTCCTCACCACGGCTGTTGCTTCCTCCTCCTCTTCCATTTCCTGCTCCTTTACTCTGATCAGGCTTCTTTTTCATCCTCTTCTGCCCTTGTTCACCAAAATGCTTCTGACCCTTTGCTCCCATTTTCTCCACCATCTCTCTCTTATCAGTGTATCACAGTAAGCAACATGTGCTCAGCTTCTGGGATGCATTCAGTTGCACTTCCAGTTTCCTCTAGCTCGCTGTATCTGAAAGATCAATGCAAGCAATATTAATATAGTAACAGCAATCACACTATTACATTAATTCCCTTTAAAGCACAAATCCACATATCAGTTCCTGCTCCTGCAATGGTGTTCGACTACCTGCTCATAGTACTGCCAGTGGGATTAAGCCGTCAGTTTATCTTTTGACTACAGAAAGTGATGCAGCAGCACTTTAATTCTTTAGTCTGTCTAGCTATCACCTGAACTGTACACTCCAAACAGATCAGTGTCCACAGTTTCAACTGTCATGCAAATATAGCAAAAAAGATCACTCACTGACCAAATCTACTCGTTTTTACTCCAAACTTTCTGACAAAAAGTCCAAAATGCAATGTTTCAGAAATCAGTAACACATGAACATAAAACGCCTTTGCATCCTTACTCAACAACTTCTCAAATGTGAAAAGTCGTTAGCAATAACATAGGCTATTTAAAATACTTTCAAAGTATGTAGAACTTATAAACTAAACGGCGAAGCTCCAGTTATCTTACACGTCTGTCAGTCATCAAACCAAAACAAAACTTTAGTATTTGTAAACTTTAATAGCATTAAATAGAGCATACTATGTACAAAAGCTGTCAAAATGAATCCCAAAATACCCACCTGAATATTTTATATCCCCGCGACGCTCATCTCACATGGCCAATGGAGAAAACGTTGTCGCAGGGTGATGACGACACGTAGCCAGCGACGCCGAAGCTAAACGTCATTACAGGACTAATCCGTCAAATGTTATTTTTCTAATGAATGTCGACTGTTTGAAACGTGTCAAGAAGTAAATTCATACAAGTGAAGATTTCTTTTCGAATTAAAGTAAAATAAACATCATACCATAAACTCTCATACAAATGTATGAGAGTACATTCAACTATATAAAAATGCAATTAATGAATTTTAAAATTAAATGTATAGATATTACTCATACTGATTATGTAGTAGTAATTAATATCATAGTTAAATAATAATACAGTCCAAAAGCCACGAGTAGACGAGTACATTGGACCAAGAGTGCACATCTGGAGTACAAACACTAGAGGGAGCCCTCGTCTTTTCTGCAAGTTCGTGCAAGACAGTTAAAGCATACCTCTGCCTCCTGGGCATGTCTTGAGACTACCTTGCCTTACACATCCTTCCTCCCCAATAAGGACCAAGCCTGATGAAAAATTCAGTGTGGACTGACCAGCTCTCAGCTGCCAAGACACAGGCTGAGTTGGTCAAACTGGTAGACCATACTCATACAAGTTGTTTTCCAGCTTCCTAATTACTTGACTAATGTCGGCCTTACTCCAAACAACTCTTCAAGAGTTGCTGTTGCAGATAAATTTCCAATGTCTGAATAAATCATGAGGGTTTTGCTAAAGTTGTGGTGCACTCCCGTCATGCTGATTGTTTGGTGTAAGACGGTCAGGATAGCTGTCTTAAGTCAGTCTTTTTCTTGTCTTGCCTTTCTGATAAAGTCAGCCTTGTTTAATATTATTTTTAGTCTTGGCTCATGCAAAGAGTGACCCTGCAAAGATCCCCAGTGACACTGAAAAATCGCTTGAAAAGTCGCTTGGTCTAAGGCTATTATACTGTTAGTCTGTGACTCATGACACATGTGAGAGGGTGACAGACTCTCGCCTTTTAAAAGTGTTCTCATAGTGTTTTCAAAGTCTTCTAGTGTATCATTAGCATCAATTGCTCAGTAAATGTTGGACGTTGGTTTTCCACTTGCCTTACTAATGTGTTTTATTTTTCCCTTAAAAATAAGTTGTGTACGATGTTGCAATAGTTATGGTCAAGCCAAATATGGTCTTTCCATTTAACCAGCTTGGCCTGGGTTTTTGCAGATGATAGCTTTTCAGACAAAGCAGGGTTTTTTTTATTATTAATTTTCCTATCCAGTAATGACCAATGAAATATAAACTTTGTCTGACCTTAAATGGTTTATGGTTAATGGTTAAGACACTGTTTATCATCCATTTCCAGCAGCCTTGGGTTGCTGCTATCTCATCAAGGTAAGGCGAATATAGATGTCTGTATAATGTCTGCCAAAAGTCTCTTTTCACTGAGTCCCTGGGTCACTGGGTGATTCTATCTGCTTCCAACATCTTGAGCAGCCATTTCCTACACAAAAAGTTTGTATAAATTCTGGACAAAAGGAAACACCAATTTCAATCATCACACTTTCAAGCACATCTCCTCTCCTAACCTCTGTACAGTCTCCTTATTTTGCAATCATGTTACTAGTTTTATGCCTAGGGTGTGTGACAATCATTAGTCATAAGGACCCTTCCTGTTTTTACCTAAAGCTTACTATATAATGATGACAAGCCAGACAAGCCTTACTCAAGTCATATTTATGCAGCATTACTTAAAAAGGTAAGACGTTTCATTATTTATTAGGATATGTTGCACATGTCACATTTTTTTTCAACAATGACTTATTAGTATCTCACATAAGGATCTGCTATATCACTTCTACTTTTTTATAATATCCTTATAACCAATTGCTCTTTATATTCACTTCCTCTTCTTTCTTCCTGTGTTCTTGACCCTTTTTGGGTCGTCCTGTTCCTCCTTGCTTAATCACAGGTACAGTAAAATGTGAAATGTAAAATGTGAAAATCTGTAGATTTTGCTTGTGTAATGTACACAATAAAACCATGTTTGAGTGAGAATTGTAATTACATAGTAAGTTTCATGTTATAGCAGTGTCTACAGTACCCATGAACTGTGACACAACGTAATGAAAATGTAATGAAGGCTGCTGGGGAGAAAATGTAATGAAAGCTGTATGAGGAAAAAAAAAAGCAAGTGCGACAGACAAAGTCTCCAGACAAACTGTGGCAGGTTCTCCAGGATGCTCAGCAAAACATACCAGCTCATTTCCTTACAAAACTCTACAAATTGTATGTCAAACTGCTGCACTGATGCAAAGAAGCGAAGGGTTGTCACACCAAATATTGACTTGGTTTAGTTTATTACCATTTACTTCATTTTATAGTACTTTTTTTTATGTTGAAACATTTAATTTCATTACTTTTGAAGGCATCTTCGCACTCGTAAAATACGCACGTCAATGTGAACCCATCTGTGGTGATTAATCAGCTATGACAAAATTTGTCATTCCTAACACGAGTGACAGGGTGTGAAAAGAGCAGGGCTGGGCACTTGTGATCTCTTGACCCTGAAATATCCAAAAATGCCTTTTCTTGTGCAATAAAACTGAGAAATTGCTGACCAGGACTGATCTGCAGTCAGAATGTGGAAATACCAGTGAATTGAGGATTCCATTCATTCATCTGACCCTAGCACAGAAAACCTCTCCACTTAGCACCTATGGTAGATATCATCTTTAAAATGAAATACACAGCCTTGAAACAACTCTCGCATTGATGACTTAACACCTACTGAATTACTTTATAGAGTTCTATAATATTTACCACCTACAGTGTTGAATTTACTCTTTTTGGTGAATTGTGCTTCAGGTGTTACAATAATGTTGCACTCCTACAGTGTTGAATTAAAGGAATACTAAAGTATTTTTCAGCCTAGTCTCTGTCTCCCACATCTGTACTATGTAGTACTATTACTTGGACAGGAAGAAATGTTCCTATACCGAGGAACTAATTCATTCAAAAGGGCAGCTGTCAAAACACATACTTAAAATGCTTTTGTGAATTCTTCTGTCGAAGGTATTTATGTGCTAAGTAAGGAATAAAACATGACAGGCGTGGTGTGATGTGGACAAATGTGAAGCAGAGTTACTGTTATTTTCCAATTATTTTCCAATAACAGCACAATTTATTTTACTTCTCTTATACTACAGAGATTTGCCAGTGATTACAATATTTAATTTATAAATGTCATGGATGACACATCATTCTTTTTAACCATTTTAGATACATTTAATATCATGGAACATGCATGAGTCAAGATGGTTCTGGTTACCATTTGAATGTTTGAGCAGCTGCACAACAAATTCTATAGTGTTAAATCAACTCTCAGAGCGTTCATTTTAACACTACATTTTAAGTTAAGGTTTTTATTTTGTCCCAATCTTTGCAGTGTTAATTCATCATATTCTAAATGGTTAATAAGCGTGTGCGGCTGTTTGTCTGTGTTGGCCCTGTGGTGGACTGGCGACCTGCCCAGGGTGTACCCTGCCCATCCTGATTGGCTCCAGCTTCCCTGCGACCCAGACGGATAAAGCGGTATAGATAATGGATGGATATTTAAAAGCAAAATGCTGTTTTATTATTTTACAGGATTGTATGGTAAATGAATAGGCATTTACAGCAGTGCATTGGTTTACGGTAAAATATCAGAAACGCATTTTTGGATGGGGTGGGAATGAAAAAAAAACCCATAAAATCCTTTATAAAAAATCCTAAAATAAAAAAAATATATATATAAAGATAAACTCAATATATATTATGCCAGACTGTCATGGTTGGGATCTAAAACGAAACCCTTAATCTTCTGCTTTCTGTTTTATACTATAATTAAGGAATAATCATGTAAGGACATTATTGCACTTTACTATAAATTTGTTTTACAGTTATTTCCTGTAAGTGCCTGTACATTACAGTAGGCTAAACAATAGAAACTTTGGGTGTGTTAAAAATAAAAACTTGTGGTTTTCCACAACAGTCTGAACTACTGTCAGAACTGCTGTGATAGAAAATGAATCAACACCTTCTGACACATTCGAGCATCCAACAGCGTTGTGGATCCTCCTTGTTAGAGGAGTTGAATAACTGTCTCCAGTGTTGATGCCTGTGTGTTAAAGTGTTAGTGTGTGTTCAGCTGGACTGACATGTGATTTAGCTGTGAATTTATCACTTTCTTTTGCTGTGCATAAGAAAGAAGGAGGAAGCAGAACGGAAAAAAAGGTCTTCCTGGCCAAAACGCGTTCATGTGCAGTCATCTCATAATGGGTCACACCTAACACTTCTGCAATACACACACACACACACACACACACACACACACACACACACACACCCCGCCTCGTTATGGTGGGCTGCAGTCGTCATATCCGATAACACAGCCTTAATGTCTTGTCAGAAGTGGGCGTGTGTAGGCTACATGTGTGTGTGTGTGTGTGTGTGTGTGTGTGTGTGTGTGCATTAGAGAGAGCAGACTCCAGGGAGTGTATAAGCTCACGCGCTTGTAACTTTTACAGACTTCATGTAACGGAAGCGCGAGGAGGAGAAACACGCATCAGAGTGCAGGACTGCTGGAGTGCGGGTAAACTTTCCCTTTTATGAATGTAGTTCTATCTTCTGAACCAGGATTCATCTTTTTTTTCTTTTTTTTCCCTTTGATCTCACTTAAGGCTGGGTCCAGAATCTTAGGTTCTAATAACTATATAGCCTCAAAATACTTCAACAGCATGTTAAATACAGCACGTGGCATTAAATAGCCTATAATAATAAAGCCGTCTTTATAATATGAAACTTTATATCTTGACTCTCCCTTTTTTTTAAACTCTCACTCTGTTTTTTAAAGGCCAGCATGCTGAAACCGTGTAATGTCAAAGCTTTTGCCTCACTATTGTACGAGCTCTGTATCACAGTCATTCAGAAAGCTGCTATTTAGACTATTATAGAGTTTGGGAGAGATAGAAAACGACTTGTGTAAGTCAGACAGCTAAAATTAGCCCAGCTGAATTAGCTCAAAGAATATTAAATCAACTCTAAATTTAATTGCTGTTTTCAGCTGGAGCATTATGAACAGCTTGTGTGGATATCTTTTACTGCATGGGGTGCCAAAACTTTTTTTGGGGGGTGAGGGAAACCTATTGACCTCCTTATGATCTCCGGACAGATTTATTTTATAGCCAAATTAGGCAAGTTTGGATCATACATGAAAGCTTTTCGTATTCCTTCCACATCCCTCAGTGTTTGATTAGCACATTACTAAAATCATCCTTACACACGTTCAGAAATAATGGTTCCAAATTATACCTTTCCTTATTGCTGTGGTTGTACCCTCAGGGCCGTTTTGTAGACCGCAGGCTTCCGCACAGTATAATACAATACAATTTTAGTTCTTAAGGCATTGACAATATTATCAATATTTGACGATATCACTGCATCTGATTACGATTGAATTGAATTGAATGTTGTTTGTCCTTTTCTGATTATAATCTATTTCAACTGTAATTAATAAATTTTTTATTTAATTTGCAATTAATGAAATTGATATGTCAATCTAAATTGCTGGATCGTTACACCCATAGGCAGAAATTCTGGGTGATTCCCCCTGTCCCCCCCTTTGGGAGGGTTTTTCCCCCAATATATCATTGTAAGCCTAACTATGTAATACAAATATCAATATTACTAATATGTACTGAAAGCATGTGTATAAATTCTAAATGTAAAGTAATGTATTTCAAAATATTTTGAAGACATCACATACATCTTTATAGTATATATATCTATTATATATATGTACGTATGTATATTATATATATATTACATATATATCTTTTGTGTGTGTGTCCCAGAAATTGCTCTTTGGAAATATTTCTGTTAATTGTCCCCCCAAGTGTGAAATGAAATTTCTGCCCCTGGTTACACCCTTAAACATTTGCATGCTTTAATATGTATCTTTCACATGGAAATGTGGTTATAGTACTAGCGTACCTTTACAAACAATTTAAGACACAAACATGGCTTTTAAAATAGATATTTATTGGTGCGCTATGGTGCGTGCACATTTCCAAGTAAAAGATACCTGGTATCACCCCAGCACCACGGAATGGTATAGTCCTGTTTTTTTCTGAGAATGTAGTGTAGCGTTAATATTTATAGTGTTAATTATGAAAACTATATAAGAATCTTTAAAAAATAATTAGGCAATTGATGCAGGTCTTTATTGAGTTAATTCAATAGCATAAAATCATGTTCTTAAGCTTTATTGCAAATAACCTTAAGATGTGTTTTGTTAATTGTTAATGATAATGCCAAATAAAATCTTTCACAAGTTGTTGCATTGCTTAAGAAACTATTTAACAGGGCACAGGCTATATAACCTCTACACACCAGCCTTAGTAATAAAATAGGAGCTCAGAGTTTTCGCCACACGCTTAGGCTGGGTCATGTCACAAATGCTCAGGGTCAGAGATAACTCACTTCGGATATGTGTGATCGTTTAAAAAGGTCCCTACACCTCTGTCTAGCAACTTAAGTTCAAAAGATACGTCAGTGTTTACAAGGAGAAAGCTTTCAGTATTCAGACTAGATATCATGGCTGTTCTGGGCCATTCATAGATTATAAAAATGACCCAAGTAATGTTAATGCCTCTTAGGTTGCCACTAGCTCCTGGTATGGGTGTTTTTCATGTTTTTAAAGAGTGCATCACGAACAATATATAGTGACTCAGATATTTACCTGACATGAGCATTTCTTATAGTCTGGTTCACAAGCTAGTTTGATTGTCATCACGGTTTTTGTCTTTGTCTAGCTTCTCGCCCTGCAGGCTTTCTGATCACATTAGGAATTCATTTACAACTTTTACATTTACATCGACATCATCTGTCATTGCTTAACGCACAACTTGTGCATGCAGCAACTAGCTGATAGAATTGTCACTGTTCTCTCAGACATTTACTGCCAGTATTCATCACTGCTGTAGACAAAAAAATATCAAACATCACTGCCTTGTCATAAAATAAATTCTCCAAATGCCTTGCACCCATATGCACGGCTATACGAAGACTTGGAGGTGAGCGAGTTTGAGAGGTGAAGTGTTTTTAATGGGCGGTTTCATGTCCAGAGCGAGACTTATCTCTGCACCCAGCCCGTGCCCTTTCACATTCCAATAAGAGGAGAAAGGCTCAGCTGGCCAACAGCAACATGAAAAGGATGGGAGAGGAGGGAGAAAAAAGGCAAAGAAGGGAGGACGAGGAAGAAGGTACATGAACAAATAAAATAAGGATTCAAGTAGTGTAGTCAAGGGCAAGAACTGAATGCATGAAATTCCTGAGTTATGCGAAACACTAATGTTCTGTACAATGGGGGAAAAATGGATACCAGTAAATAGAGTTTTGTACTTAGTAGCTTTGGAACTCCAGGGTGAGGAAAAAGTATTAAAATAAAGAGATTCAGTTTCAGATTCAGATTCAAGCTCATTCAGTTTGGGTCCATGAGACGTCGTACAACTCCAGGTGATTTGAGATTCTGATTCTCCATGGTGTCCATTGTTGTAATCTGTCTTCTTGTCATATTGACATCCCGCCCTTAAGAAATCTTACTGCTTTGATTGGTCAAACATCTGAAATGTTCCCAAGATAAACTAAACTGATATTGATATTAATGAGCATTGCATTACGCACTGAAGGTTCAATCAAGTTCAACTTGAACCAACACTCTGCTCCTAGAATCTCTGTCACTAGAGTAAAGCTGGTGGTGTCAACCATTCTGCTGTTGAACCATAACAAGAATAGAATATCTGCTGCTTCTGCTGGTACTACCACTGGTCAGTCTGATCCACACCTAAGAACAAGCAGAGATTAATATCGAGTGCATCAAAAATTGCGATTCAAAAAGCTGAATGTAGGATTGAACCAGCAGTGATGACCATTGCTATTTTGAAGACAATACTGTTATGAGAGGTCCTTTTTTCTTAGCCATGTCTTCTTGTCAAGGCCAAAAAAAATAAAACATAAAGAATTGCCTAGAATTTTCTTTTAAACATTATTAAGATGGTGGAAACAAACTTCTGCTACAGGTAGCTTTAGCATTTTCGTTGGTTATATGTATTGTGAATAGTTTTGAACTTCTACATAGACTCAGTTGGCATTTGGTGCGCTACTGAGTAGTAGATATCAATATGAAACACTGAGGAGTCTGCATGAGGAAGGCTTGCCCGGCAGTTTGGCAGAGCTGATAAGCACTACATGTGATACAAATTAAAAAACAATTAAAAAAAATATGATGAAGTGGGATCAGATAAAAAAGTTAATAACATCTCATTCAGTACATGTTTATTGTATATGTTTATTGCATCTTAAAATGCTTAATATTAGGTATCTTTATTGCAAAGCCAAAACTAACATTAACTGCAGTTAAGTTAAAAATGATACAGAAAAACCCATTACTGTATTTTTTTTAATGTCTTTGCCCCTAAGCCTCTGCTTTTTTGAACAAAACAAACATGATTCTGTTATAGTACCTTTTTTCTAGCATAAACTTTAACCTTCTTGACATTTATGATGTGTGTATACTGTATATATATATATATATATATATATATATATATATATAAACATAACATAAATAAACATGATCATTGAAAAACCATGAATCCTAAAAGCTTCCAAACTTGCAGCGTAAATGAGAAATATTTCTTTCTTTTTTTTTTAAACCCAGCCTATGTGTAGCACATCACATATCTGTAATGAATGGAAAATTAAGCCTTACGTTATCTGAGTGACGACATTGTCGGTCTGTGAATTCACCCAGACCAGAGTTACAGCCTGATTCATCAAATGAATCAGTGGATTTATCTGAATAAAGGTCCAAGAAAAGGCTGTAATTACTACATTACTAAAACGTTAGGTTTATCCATGTCATGTGTTACGTCACAGCACTAAGGGTGAGGCATCAGAGGTGGAGTGAAATTTGGGAGTGGTCACGATAAGACATCCTGTTAATTAATGACTTCGTAGACGCTAAACTCATTGTCATTATATGACATGCAGCTATTTGCACATACTCATTAAAAAGAGTTAGGACATGAAATGGATGCATATAAGATATAGCAAAATGATTGTATAAATGATACATTCATGCAGAAGATCAGCCTAAGATATAAAGCCCTTAATAAAACCTGGTTACTCAATGACAGAAAAAAAATACAAAAATGTGTGTTGCTATACTAGTACAGTAACATTTGTTGTACTTTTTAACATGTTATAGTGGGTTTTATTTCAAAAACTGCACCATGTGGCACAATACCATCAGAATAAGCCCAGTCAGTTAGGTTTTGTTGTGGTTGTACTGGAACCATCGTCTCACACTTAAGCAGCTGCAGACAGCTTTCCATCCGGCTTTAGACCAACAGCCGGCCCTCCTTTAGATCAATGACAGACGATCAGCCAAGAACCAGGCACAGATATTTAACCCCTAATGCCACTGGATTATGGATCACAGAGCTCATGGATATTCTTTGTGCCATTAATGGCTTGTAAGTGTTTTATTTCCAGCTGGTGAAAGAAAAGCACAGAAAAGAGTGAAAGGGACTTGGAGTGCAAACAGACATAGCAGTTTAGAACTTTACTGGGATTAATGGACTTGGTATGGTTCAAAGAACAGTAAGAAAGGTTACTGTGGAGTCTCTCTTTCTATTTCTCACATACACACATTTTTTCAACCTGTACAGCAGTTTAGTCTCTGTCACAGTCACAACATGATGAATGCCTCAGATTTATCACACTGTCTTATAGGGACAATTCAGACACTGCACTACACAGCCTTGGGCTACTTTTTAGCCATGGCTTTCCCAGACACTCAGACTGAATACAGAATAAGGATATAAAACCGACCAATTTAACGTGTTACAGCTGTGTCGTGATCACAGTAATTTCACCTGCCCAACTACACAGCTTATATACAAAGCTCATGTGATATCATTCATCTTTCTTGCAAAATAAACATTGTTTAAATATGAGAAACTGATGGCCAATAATCCAGATGTAGCTTACAATTAAATAAGCTAGCTTGTCACTGAGGTAGCTAAACCTAAACAGTTGGCTAACTAACACCTTATAAAATACAATGTTAAATACACACACACACACACACACACACACACACACCGGCAAGTAACAGGTTCTAAGAACATTTTGTATTGCTACAAAAATAACTTTTACTGCAGATATTAAATAAGCTAGCATTAAACCAAGAAGCAAATTCTGCAGAAGCTAAGCATCAGCTAGTTATTGGAGGACATTAGCTAAACATATAGATATAGCTAATAATTCATAAAATAGAGTGTTACATATTACTAGCTTTAGTGGTACACACTAGAGTTGGATTAGCTAAACATACTGTATATAGCTAAATAGCTAGTCTACTATACTCTATAAAAATTAAGCATGAAATTAAAACAGCTAAGATACAAAAGAATGCTAATACAACATTCAGTAACTAATAGTCTAAGAAGGTTATATAATGCTACAAACATAACTTTTACCTCAATACTTTTAAAACCTGAGGTAAAATCTTTATTAAATTAAATAAACTAGCTTTCCACCAAGAAGCAAGTTTTGCAGTAGCTAAACATCAGCTGGTTATTTAAAGACATTAGCGAAACATATATAGATAGGTAGCTACTAGTTCTTAAAATACAGTGTTAAATATTACTAGCTTTAGTGGTACAAAGTGGAGATGAATTATCAAAACATATATAGCTAGATAGCCAGCCTGCTATACTATAAAAAATGTTTTTAGGAAGTGCACATTAGACAGCTGATCTTGTTTTGAGATGAGAATCATATGATCTTGACAATGATGGACGCAGAACTGGAAAGAGAGAACTAACTTAATAACGTAAGAACTAATTTAACTTGAGGAAGCCTGTGAGGGGTTTGATAACATTTGGATTCATTTCTTATGGCTGTGCAAGTGTACGATAGAGGTCATGTGACTAAAAGGGGAATCTGCCAGTCATATGATGCATTCAGAAGAAAGCAGACTGAGGGGAATTCTCTGTTTAGGCTGCTGCAGATGGTATTTGTTAATTGCACTTAGGTCATGGGCCAAAAAGATCTGTTAGTCAGAAAGTGCATAGAACTCGTAAAAAAAAATTCTCTAACTCCTTCTCTTAGACCCTCCCTCTCCTGTTTCTCCCATAATGCAGTGCATGTCTGGGTAACTGCGGTCATAGTCACAGGAGGGGTGATTTAGAGAGTCAAAGGCATGCAGACTTGCATTCCACAATCCTCATAATCCTCAGTACACACACACACACACACGCACACACACACACACCAACCTCTAAGTATGTGAAGAAATATGGAAAAATGTGCCATATATGTTGTGTGAAGGTTACATAATTATGGTGATATCAAGACATGTTTGAACATTAACTACTGAAGCAAACACTTGTTGCAAGTGTGTGTGTATTGTGTTTGTGGTTGTGTGTGTGTGTAGCAATAGTGTAGATTGGAGATTGTTTATGCTATGAAGTGCCCTGTGACTTGGGAGGGCTGTGTTGAGGAACGCTATGCAGCATGCGGATTGTGGGAGGAAAAAATACAAGAACACTGATAAAGTTGTGCAGATGACGGGATGCAGGGTGGGAGAGAAAAGTCTTACTAGATGAAAGGAGATTTGGTGGGAGCTGGGAGTCACACATATGGTTCACATTAACACACAGTTAACCCTTTATGATTGTGTGAGCTAGTGTGAGGCTACAGAAACTTCATGAAGGCTGTGTGGCGGTAGGGCCGGACGTTCACTTTCACCGTGAAATGCAGCTGTGTGAGTGGAAATCAGATATCCGTAGATCATTTGGAGATAAACCCAGATGCAATTTAAGGCTGTTCAAGATTGTTCTTGTAAATTCGGTAAATACACCCCCCCGTTTATAGGATTTGACGCACAAAATTAAGTTTATAGCTCTCGCAGAAAGAGCGATTATGTTAATAATAGTGCAAGAACAAGAGCAGGCGTTGTGATTTGGTGAAACCTCAGCCTTAATGGTTTTGTTTTGCATTGCGCTCTCTCTCTCTCTCACACACACGCACACAAATTTCCTTAAGCTCACTTGGCATGATGACTTTCTCAAAATAAACTTTTTTCTACTTCAGTAATCTACAGATTAACATTAGTGTCTAGGTACGGTTTCCATAGCGTCTCCCTGAATCATGGGTTTCTCCAGGTTCTCTGGTTTTCTCCCAGCTCCCAAAACATCCCAGTCTCTAAATTTCCCCTAGGTGTAAATGCTTGAGCAAATGAGTGTATAGGATGCCTTGTCATGGAACAGCATGTATTTCAGGTTTTTGATTAATTGTAACAAAGGTTAGGTTTTGAATCCACCTCCTAGTGGTTACTAAAGATGAATGAATACATGAGTAAACAATGTGGAATCCCTCTGTCTGAATTTTGATATGATAACTCAGATTACAGCACAAATCAATATTATGCATAGTCCTTTCACTAGGCAAACCTGAAGCTTTTTGTCTTCTTGGAATTACATAAATAATAAAAGTATTATTAATAATAGGTTAATTGACGTTGCATCTTTCCAAAGCCGAATCACAAAATGCAATACACACTAATCCAAGACAAACCACCAAATCCATTACTAACTAGAGTCTCTATTCTCTTTCAGAATTTCAGGATCCAGGATGTCAGTTAGAGCCGGTTCAGGCGTCGGTCGCTTCCACGGCGCTGCCGCCAGCAATGGACAAGCAATAACTGAGAAGGAGGTGGTTACCAAGGAAACGAAGCAGGAGGGAGGCTGTCGTCGCTGGTTCCGGAAAGCGTGCCCCTGTTGCTGTCGCCGACAGAGCAGCTCCTGTGATATTACGAATGATCTGGACACCGTGGTCAAGGACGAAGAGAAAGTTACACCCTGTCCCGAGCCTCCTCAGCCTCACACAGGAGATAACGAGCTGGAGGGTGAGACTGCCAACTCAGAACTTTACTAATTAGCAACATTGTATGCAGCAGGGTCCAAAACACTGAGTCTGCAGACCAACTGCAAGAACAGTTTTAATGGGGGAAGTTCAGTTTTATGGAAGTGACAAGAAACAGTGTCATGTGACCTTTCAAGGAAAAATATAAATGGAGAAATATTCATTTAAATATGAACGACATTCTCAGACAGCAATGTTGAGCTTTTAAAGTTTATCCACAACGTGTGAACAAATCACAAGCTTGATTGAATTTATTTGTTTTTTTAGTCATATTAGGGATTGAACAACCTGAATATGGATTTAATCTGGATTAATTAGCATTAGCACACTCAAGAAAAAGTGATGAAACCAAGCAAAATTAAGATGCCAACCAGACGATCAGTGTGAAGAGAGAAGACCCCAGCTCATTGCCAAAACCTTCGCCAATGACATTTTATCAAGCGTCCAAAAAACACGATCATATAAATAACCCACTCTTTAATCTCTTTTTAGTGTCCACTTATCACTACACACCTTGTCTTTCTTTCAGATCTGTCTCTGGTCGTAAACTCCATGGACCTGCTCAGCTCAAAGACTGGCCAGAATCGTAAGGAGCACCACACCGAGCAGTACCACATCAATGAGCTCATCATCCGCCGAGGCCAGACCTTTCAGATCACGCTCGACCTCTCTCGTCCTTTCAACATCAACACGGACAAGCTGCATCTGGAGCTGAAGACAGGTCAGTATGAGGTGTTAGATGCTTTTATGACAGATAATGTTGTCACACTACCATGTCGAATGACTGACTTCAGGCTGAGAGTGGTTATAATACCTGAAACCTATATGATCTTATAGGAAGTTTACCAACTGGATGTGAGTATGTATTAGGATTCATTTTGCAATGATAAAACCATTTAAAAATAAAACAGAGCTTTCTGTATAAAACTGATTTGAACATGTTACACAGGAGTACAGTTTAGGATATCATGAATAGGCTGAACGGTGTAAACCTGGGCACAAAAACTGATAAAAAAAATATAAAAATCAGCTAGCTAACAGATAAAGTCAGTTTTAAATATAACTTTGTTTGTTATTGTTAATTTTAACCATTGGCTACTCTTTTGTACTGTACATCTGTGATAATTAAATCCCATTCATCTCGACCGCTGATGAAGACAGGCTTATGGATTTTCTATAATTATCACTTGGAAGTTTATTATTTTCCGATAACAGCACTTGTGTTGAAATCCTCTTACACCACAACAATTTGCCAACAATTGCCTTAAAAAATGCATTTACCCCTAACTCTCATAAAATACCAATAATGTAGAAACATTCAATAAGTGCTAAATAAATAAATAAACAGTTCACCATATCAACAATTTGCACTCATTTTGAACTGCTTATTTGAAGCGTCCACTATACAAAAGCACTTTGCAACCTAAATTACTGTCTTAGCTGCTGTTGTAGAAAATTAATCAACACCTTTTGGCCAATCAGAATAAAGAATTCAATAGTGCTGGCCAAAAACAAAAACGGGAGAAAAATCCAGTTCTCTGAGAAGATACGTTCTTGTCTATAAAATACAAAGAACCCATTGAAGCAAAAAATGATGACACAGTTAGAATTCCGTCATTGATATGGACCTGATAAGATCATATCTGCTATTCTTTCACCTGATGCTGTGTAATGCTGTGTGAATGGCAGGCTGATACGCTCTATTAAAGTGCAGGCTAAGAAAAATAAAGAAAAAGACAAAGAAAGGAGCAATTGAGAATGGTTATTAAGTTACTATGGAAACTGTTTTGTTTCCCATTTGGTTTTAATCTGATTCACATTTCACAATGTTACAGGCATGTAGTGAATGGACTAAACTTGATTTCCCAAACGTGTAGATCACTCAGCCTGTAAGGAAATACGAGGTTGCAACTGAGTGGTGCTGAGGCTTACACATACACAACAGCAGATCATAAAAAAGGCTGTTTTAAATGAACGGAAGTGAACAAATGTGTCAGTATTTGCAGTTGATGTTTGAACCTAAGAATAATTTTCCTCTGCATGAGGGTAAGTGATAAAGAGAGGAAGGGTGGAGAACGTGTGAAATTCCCTGCTGTCACTGAGTGAAATAGTAACACAGAACGAACACGTAAAGTGTTACTCTGTATTTATTTCCCACAAGCACGTGAATCACACTACTACACCTCATTGCAATTTGTAATTGATGCACCAAGTCAAATATTTTCGCCGCTATCTCACACATGCTTTTTAACACCGGCTTGCGTAAGTCAGCTTGAGAAAATGAATCAAACCTGCCGTTGAACTTCTTTTATACTCCTAGGTTGTGTGTTTGCGCTGTAATAAATCATTTGCTGAATGTACACAAATTCCTGGGGTTGTTTGTACTTCAGGTTAATAGAGTTGTAGCCTGAATAGCACTCTGTAACACAAAAAGTTAAGTTAAAAAACATGTCCATCATCTTCAACACATTCTCTCTGTACCTTTTCCTTTAAAGGCCCGCTGCCGCTGGTCTCGAAGGGCACGCATATCATCATTCCACTTGTGGAGGAGTTACAGAACCTGTGCTGGGAAGCCAAGGTTGTGGAGCAGAATGCCAATTGCATCAAGCTGTCAATCAACTCGCCCCCCAACGCAGTCATCGGAAAATACAAGCTCAAAGTCAGCACCCGGAGTACAGAAAGCGAGTCTGTTAACATGTGTGTCCCTGAGAAAGACCTCTACATTCTTTTCAATCCCTGGTGTGAAGGTGAGATATGCAAAGAAATAGCTAACCATATTTTCCAAACAGGAATACCTTACCCAAAAATGTGGCTAGCTGTAAAAGCATTAAAATGATATAAGATTAAAAAAAAAGAAAAAAAAGAACAAGACTATACATTTTTTGAACAACTAAAAAAATTGTACAAAAAAAATCCATTAATCGTCAGGAATCATTTATACAATAAAAACTTTCCTAATTGTATTCCTTGTTCTTTATTTCATTATTAATATGTAGGTATTAATATTAGACCCGCAGATTGTCATGCTTCTGATATGCCGTTATCGTGATTGTAAACTGTCCTGAAGACTTCAGACATATCAGACAATCTCACATGTCAGAAGCTTTGCATTTGCATATTAAGTCAGTTTCCCAGTCATTAAAGTTTGGCTTACAGTACAGTGCTTTTTCTGACATAACCTGCTGACATGTCTGATTTTGCCTTTAAGGCATCTCAGATGGTTTTGTCTATTTGTTTTGCTTCTTTACCTTTGTATCAAAATCCTGTTTGCTTGGCTGAGGCAGAAGTCAGACCTAGGCCAGTATGGGTTATCAGTTTTTTAGTTTCCTTCACTCCCTCACTGTCTCTGTCTGTCTGTTTTCATCTGTCTGTCTATCTGTCTGTTAGAGACCTAACTCTCCTTCTGTCCAAATGCCAGAGATGTTTCGTAAGGAAGCAAAGATGTGCCAAATCTCCAGCAAAGCTCCAATCTGCAATCTCTTCAGTTTGTCTTTAACCCCTCTTTGTATATCTTTCTGTCCTCCCTCTACTTTTTCCCATCAAGTCATTTCACAGCTTTTTCGTTGCAAGATATCTCTTTCTTATTCCTGTTTGCATGTCTAAGATCTGATTTCCTCCACAACCCTCACTGAAGAGTACTCTTTCTCTCTCTTCCTCATTTATTTTCCTTTCCTTTTAGCACTGTCGATATATTCATCTGTCCTTGATCCTTGCTATAGCCTTGTACATTCTAGTTAGTTCACTGCCCTCCGATTACATTCCTCAGAAAATCATACCCATGTGGGACTAAAGAAAGAAAGCAGCCAGAGACAGAAACAGCGGAAAGCACAGCACCCCACCTCACTCTGATGATGTCACACAATGAGACTGAACTCTCAATGAAGTTATCCTGGCATTGTGTGTCCTTGAAAAAATACAAAACTAACTTATCCTCTGTGCGTTTTCCTTCTTTTAGAGGACGCCGTGTATATGGATGACGAAGTTGAGAAAAAGGAGTACGTACTGAACGACACTGGGAAAATCTACTACGGCACTGAGAAGCAGATCGGCGCTCGCACGTGGAACTTTGGACAGGTGCAGTGAGGAGACAGAAAAGCTCACATAAACCTTTGGGTTTAATGAAAACCACTAATCTCTTAAACTCCCAGACTTCCTTTCCATTGTCACCGTAGCTCCTTAACACGCTAGCTAAAATTAGCAGCAAAAACAAAAAAATTAAAAATCCTCTCAGAAATTCAGATTTTTTTTACAACCTGCTAGCTTGTTAGCCAACTAGCTTGTACTAACATAAGAATTATTAAAACAAAATTCCCAACATTGCATTCCTCACTCTCATAAGTACATAATGTTTTCCTAATATTTTCATCTTATTTATTAACTAACATGCTATAAGTTAACATGAATAACTGAATAACAAGCCAGGACATCACAGGCTTGACAAGCTAGCAGTTCATGCTGTAGCCCCTTAGCTAGCTAACTAGCTTTAGCAATGGAAATTATGAACAGAATAAACATAAGCTAAAATCCTGTCAGGAAATCTAGCCTAGCTCACCTTTGTAGTGGAGCTACAGGGCTAATCAAGGATGCTAATATGTATGCTAGCAGATTAGCACTGTGCAAAATGCACAGGTAAATCATCACATACTTAACTTAAAACAAAACGTTAATCTCAGTTCAAAAGGTGTGACAAATATCTGGGCTCATTGATCATTTTTTATGTTATATTATTTTATTATTGTTATTTATTTTTATTTCTTTTTTTTTTTTTTTTTACAAACCCTTTACTACCACCACGCCTCTTTGGAGGATGATACGGACTTAATAAGGATATATAAGAAGGAAGAGAGAGAGAAATAAAAGGAAAAAGGGAAAAAATTACAAACAAAATATATTATGTATGCGTACATGTCAATAAAGCAAACAATTTGACAGCAAAACAGGAAAAGCTACATAAAAAATAAAAACAGAAGAAAAAACAATAAGAAACACTGGGGTGGACTAAAAATAAGGAAGCAGATCGATTTATGGAATGAATGAAACTGAGTAGCAAAAATCTGCAATGGATGACATATACTGGATCTGGCATAGATATACAGTCAGTATTCATTTTAGTTTTGGCCAAACTATTCTTATACGTTTCATGTAGTTTCATGGATTTCTAGACTATTTGTACCAATCGTGTGTAACTCTGTGTATTTCTCAGTTTCAGGAAGGGATCCTGGAGGCCTGTTTGTATGTGCTGGAGAAGAGCGAAGTTCCTCCATCAGGTCTTGGAGATCCAGTGAACGTGGTGCGAGTCATATCCGCAATGGTGAGTGAACTTTGAAGCAAATAGGCAGCTAGATTCATGATTTCAATTTTCCTTGAATAATATTTCTGTCATACTGTACTGGGATTGTGCCGTATAAGGTAAATTGAACTCAAACCAAACAACACAAAATTTGTGGTTATCATTTTGTACTTGGATTGTGTTTGCTCAGCCTATCTACTGTTCTTAGTTTATCTACTAAGTTGTATAGTTATACAAAATAACCCGCCTTAAGACATTTGTTAACTGGATGCCAAAAGTGAAACCTCATATTGATGTTCTTTTCAATTTCTGAAAGACCAGTCGGCCCTGATTATAAAACTGGTGAAATATTATCACGCAATATTATTACAGAATTAAACCTCAGCTGATTCTGTGTGGTGAGTTTCTGTTTATCCTGTCATTAATATTCTATGGACAATTTCCAAAACACACAGATTGACTGCCAAATAAATATTTGATCAAATATATCGCTGTTAATTAAATACAATATTTGAAACACATCCAATGTACCGTCCATGTACAACCTTTTTTTTCGTTTTTCATGAGCTAAAAGTCATTTATCGGTCTTCGCAGTAATATTCCACAAGGTATTGATTGCAGTTTTATTTTTAGTTTATGCGATAAACCCTTTCGTATGCAACACAGGATTTTACTCCTGGCTTGGAGCTGCTATTTAAAGACACATTTTCAACTCTGTGCTCCAGATCAATTCCCCTGATGACTGCGGAGTTCTGGAAGGAAACTGGTCGGGGAACTATCTGGGCGGGACGCCTCCTACGGCATGGAGCGGCAGTGTTGACATTCTCAAAAAGTATCACAAGGAAGAAGGAACTCCTGTCAGATACGGCCAGTGCTGGGTCTTCTCGGGGGTCACCACCACAGGTGTGTGTGTGTATGCAGGGGTTTCAACACTTTTATCTCACTGCTCTGCTAGGATATTCATAGCTGCCACTGGCCAAAAGGAGCACGTCCCTGGACCCTGACCCTGCTGTCAGTCTGTCCCAAAATACCCTGACCGCATTCCCGGCAGTCCACACTGTAGCCCTGACTCATGTGTTACGGCTGTGTGCGTGTGTGTGTGTCCTTGTGTTTCTCACGCCACCTAAAGCACTACCAACTAAACCGCATCTGAGTTATTTCTTTATCTGATTTACATGGTAGAAAACAACTCATGCTGTGAAATTTTAACAGTTTGTGCTATTTGTATTTCTGAAAGTGACATCTGAAGTTTGTTTCTCCTTTGCATGGATCAAAGCCACCAATAAAATCTGGTTTTCCCTAAAAGTATTAAAAAAGGGAGAAAATCACATGTAATGATTTCATTCTAGAGTATCACAGACATTTTGGCAGCTGGTATCTGATTACAAACTGTATTCACTGATTCACTATGTGATGTTAACTGTGCGACAAAGGGATTTTTACACAAACTGCCTATTTTTACCCATGTGGTAAACTGGCTCCTTACCTAAAACTAACCTTGGCTAGATTGGACAGTACATAAAAACATTTCCACAGTGTTTTGTGAAATCTACTGGTTTCTTAGAGCTGAGGTGTGAAAGTATGTGAAGCAGAAAAAAACCCATTTTGGCCAAAAAACATTTCTTTTGGTGTCTTGTTTGGCTGCTGATTGCCATGATTTAGACACAGTGACATCCGTCAAGTTATCCTGATCTGGTCTGCCACACATATTAACCTTCTTACTCACTCCACTTTCTCTTTCTTTCAGTTCTGAGGTGTTTTGGGATCCCAGCCCGGAGTGTAACAAATTTCCAGTCTGCCCACGACACCGATGTCTCCTTGACCACTGACGTGTATTTGGACGAGAACATGGAGCCAATTAACAGCCTCAACTCTGATTCCGTGTGGTGAGTTCGGCACAGACACTGATCACCGAATCACTCAAAGTGTATTTCAGCTGATTATAAATGTGCATAATCATTGTCTTAATGAAAAGACAATGAAGAATTTACGTATTGAACTTTTTCCAAAGCCTAACTCTTAACTCTTTATCTTCTTTAACCAGTGGTTGAACTGTAAAGAATCAAGACTCCTTAGAAATCAGTTACACTTCCTGCTAATGTGATTAATATGTTGGAGTGTAATTTAATATAAATACAATATTATACAGTCTCAAATTTTAACACTAGTGCTTTGACCTGGCCAGGACTCTTACAAGTTCATGAATAGTATTAAAATATCTGATGTGATATCATAATCATATATTACTAAAAGAAATTAAATACAGTTTTACACAATAGTGATGAAATTTGTAATGAGTCACAGAGTCTGGCTCTAGCTTTATCTGTTACAGTCCTTCTCATTAAAAAGGCTTCGGTTTTACACAAAAGACTATTGTTAAAACCGGACAAAGAGTCCTCGATGACCCCTTTCTCTGTCTATTTTCCACTTCCTTCCTCTCGCTAGGAACTTCCACGTGTGGAACGACTGCTGGATGGCTCGTCCTGATTTACCGGCCGGTATGGGGGGTTGGCAGGCTGTCGACTCGACCCCTCAGGAAACCAGTCAGGGGACGTTCCGCTGTGGCCCCGCCTCCATCACGGCTGTCCGGATGGGCCAGGTCTACTTGAAGCACGACACACCTTTCGTGTTTGCTGAGGTGAGTCTGAAAAGGGAAATGACATCAGTGAGTGGAATGGATGCTATAGTCCCTTTACCCTGTTTGTTCTTCTTACTTTCACCACTAACACCAACACACTTTGATGAACCACTTGAAAAGCTAAAAACAACCCTTACAACCAACAACATTGTTGTGCCAATTTAATTTTTAATGCCGTTTGTGGCTCTGTATGCGGATATGATTCTGTGCAAATTAAAATAAAAAAAGAAATCCCCATTCCTCAAGGTCCAAGTTATAATTTACTACCTGAAATTCCTCGCTATTTTAAACATTTGGAACAAAATAGTGTCAAACCTATCCATGGTCTTATCCATGGATAATAATCAGGTCAAAAATCAGGTCAGGTCACAGATTATATCACATGCGACACAATGCATCATGTCATTTTAGGTGAACAGCGATAAGATCTACTGGCAGCGGAACCTGGATGGCACGTTCTCTCAGATTCACATAGAGAAGAACACAGTAGGCCGCTGCATTAGCACCAAGGCTGTTAGCTCTGACCAGCGCCAAGACATTACACACCTGTACAAGCACCCTGAAGGTCAGAACACACAAACACATTTCATCTAATACATGTTGTTCACTCTTAATGACATCCATCTATCAAATTCTGTTTATACAGTATAATGGTGGTAAAAACAGTTTTAATTACATAACGTACCTGTTCCGAAGTCATTAGGTGATTGCGAAAGGTCCACTATTTATGATTATGGAATCGGTTAGCAGTAACGGAATTATAGTATTCATAAGTCTGTTTTCATTAGTGTAAAATTACCTGTAACTATGAATCACTGAAGATATGAATAAGTCAAGCCGATAGTCAGAACTGAACCTCACCTCCATCAACCAAGTTTAATGGCGTGATGATCCGGGCAAGAGCAGAAACAGCAGAGTCATTTGGGATTACGTTATGTGTTTGTGCTGATGTTACAGTTTTGTCAAGGCAACATGATTCCTCACGTGTCATCATGATCACGGCTTTCACACAGCGTTCATGCCTGCAGGTTAATTTCCGCTCTTTTACACTTTAACAAAAGGTCTACTGTACTAGTCATTACTCAGCAGTGGATTTACTATTCACCCCCGCACCGATCCAGGTGATCTGCTCTAATGTTATGAATCAGAAGAGGAATGACTGTCATGATCTCATCTGACGCTGACTGTAGGAACAGCTACAATTCAGCATGGATGAGTTCATATCTGAGATTCGATAAGGACCGGAAATGATAGTTCAGCCATTTATGGGCACAAAATTGAGTTGAATTACATTCGAAACATTATTGAATCAGATTCCAATTACACTGAATACATTTAATTCAGTGCGGAGGCAGATATAAAGGCGTACAGGATATACAGGTTACGGGGAATATTTTCATGGCAACCTGGAAAAACTGTGAAAAGGGCGAAATTTTTCCGCTGGAAAGGAAAAAAAGAAAAAAAAATCACCATTCCTCAATTAACAAGGCAGCTACTGTAAGTCATCACCTGAAATACAAGCGATTAGGAGAATCCAGAAATGTTGAACAGCTGGGAGTCTGAAAGGTTTTCCTGAACTTAAAAGCATTTTTCTTTTTCAATCAATAATGTTGAAGCATTTTAAAGTCTGATCACTTTAAGTTAATTCCAGCTGTGGTGCAGGAGCATCCCAGATAACTTCGACAGCCGCTAACCGATTACAAATTTAATTTATTAGACTATATTAGTTTTGATAGCGGCATGGTGGTGCGGTGGTTAGCACTGTCACCTCACAGCACGAAGGTCCTGGGTTCGATCCTCTATTTGGAATAAACAATTTTGGAAACATTTTAAATTTGCCATTCAGGCCAGCACAGTGGCCAAGTGTAAAGAGGACACGTCTATGAATAAAACTGAAATCTTATCCTAGTTTACTAAAGAAACTGACATTTCTTGAGCTCACATGGTAAAGAGATATCTCGAGTCAGTTTAATACTGATTTAATATTCCCCGTCTTCTTTTCTAGGCTCTGAAGAAGAGCGTATCGCCGTAGAGACGGCCTGTCGCTATGGCAGTAAGCCAGACGTGTACGCATCGGCAGCGATGAATGACGTGTCTATGGAGGTGCAGGTGGAAGGTGAGGGGCCGCGCATGGGCGCTGATGCCCACCTCAAGATCGTTCTGAAGAACCAGAGCGACCAGCCGCGCAAGACCACGCTGCACAGCCAGGCCGCCGTGATGTACTACACAGGCGTGCTGAAGGACACGGTGAAGACCGAGAAGCTTCCTGTGCATCTCATGCCTAATGAAGGTGAGCTGAAGAGAGTAAACATGAATCAACTGACTATAGATCATAATGACAATACCTCAACCTGCAAAGGGAAAACTGCTCTAACCTGAAAACTTTCCCATGTCGGAAAGCATTTCCACCTGGACACTCCTTACATTAAATAAACATCTGATTAGTCGTTGTACTTTCTGTTATCTGTGGCCGTAAATGCAAACCCGTGACCTGAATGACTGTTGTTTAGAGAAAATCACCTTCTGAGCTATAAGATTTTGTTGTTCTTGTCCACCAGAGAAAGTTATAGATTGGGTGTTGCCCTACCATCATTATAAGGACCAGCTGGTGGACCAGGCGGCGCTGATGCTCACTCTGTCCGGTCGAGTTAATGAGACCATGCAGGTTCTGGCTTCTCAGACCAGCTTCCGGCTGCGCACGCCTGATATTTATATTGAGGTAAGAAAAAAAGCCTAATACCAGCTGATAACATTACCTTCTGTGTTTTAGCTTGTTACTGTCAGCAGTTGATAATTACATTTTAGAAGTGTTTGGGTCTTTTATACACATTACGTTTTGTTTTTCCAGCCTCTCGGAGAGACGCATGTAGGGAAGGAGGCCTCGGCCAAGCTGACTTTCACCAACCCGTTACCCTGCACCCTGCGCAATGTTGTACTGCGAGTGGAAGGTCTCGGACTCAGGAACCTGCATCCCATCAAAGTGGGGTAAGAAATAAAAGTTGCTTTTCACTAATATGCACCAAGCACACTTTTTATTCGCATTTCCTCTTTCTTGTTATTGTACATTGTAACACAAAGGAACACCACTCTACAATCAGAACAAATAGTAGATCAGGCTTTCGGTTTAGAAATTAAGAAACGGATGTCTAATTTAGCCATGTAACAGTAAATTAGCCAAAATAATACACTTATATCTACACTAATAGACAATGACAGGGTCAGGCTTAGGGTTAGTGCACAAAGACATCATGATGAACATCATGTTATAAAAGCGAAATAATGAACGATCAATTTTGCTTTCGTAAAACATTTTATGAAACATCAAAGACAAGTTTTCGCATGCATGATATTATTATCATCACATCAGTAATGTCGATTTAAGATGTCCGGTTTTTGACATTAATGTAGCAAAATTATTTACGTTTATTATTTCTGTCTTTCTCAGCGATGTGAGTAAGCACGCCACGGTGACGGTGACGGAGCACTTCATCCCGTCTGTCGCCGGGACGAGGAAGCTGGTGGCTTCTCTGGACTGTAAACAGCTCTCGCAGGTGCACGGCGTCGCCAACATCATCGTGCATGAGTGACAGCGAACGCGCCGTCGTCAGTCTTCTGTAGTCACTGCTGTAGAACCTGTAGTCTCCGAGCGAGTATGAATGCTCACTCGTACTGCTTGCAAAGAGCAGATCTGAATTCTTTACAAACATGAGCCTAGTTCATCAGATCTCAGACCTGTTTGTATTTTTCATTTTAACTTGAGTCACTGAGCCATATTAGATGTAGAACTGAGGCTGCGCTGCGGTTGGACATAGAATCCATTTCAGATTTATTCTCGGATTATCCTGAAGAACTTTCAAGAGGTTATTATTTTTTTAACATGCATACTTAAAAACTATTTACTGACTAACACATTATGGTTTTATACTGTAACCTATGACTAATTTAACAATTTTATGTCAACAGTCATTATTTAATATTTTATATATATACAGAGAGAGAGATTTCAAAATATATCTTTATATTGAACATCGCATTATGAAGCTATGACATCACCGAGTGCTTCCCATCTCTGTAGTAAACAGTGTTTATAAGACAAATAAATGAAATGCAGACCTGTGTTAATGAAGACTAGACTAATCACTTGCATATTTTTTAAACCTTTCATTATAAATAAATCGAATTAATGTAGCTCTTGCTTTATTTATCAGCATAAACTATTTTTTCTCAAAGAAATGACGTATTTTATTGTTAATAAATTGCCATATACTACATTGTCGCTGAATTCTTGATTCTGATTGGTTGGAGGGAGTGGATTCGTTTTGTGTAACAGTATAAGAACAGGTATTCTCGATCTTATAATAAATCCATTTAAGTAAAAGTGTTATTAAGGAAGAAAAATGAACAGTAGTCGATATGGTGATGCTTTTATTGTTGTAAGGAGACACTTATTTAATGTTTAAGGAAGGAGTCTCCAGTGTCAGATAAGTTTTTTTCTTCAGTTCTTCAGAAACTTTCTGGTTTCTCTGAATTCCTAATGTTTTTTGTCTTAAAAGAGAAAAATAAGAGGCAGGAATGTAAGCACTGGAAAGTTACATTCGTACAAGTGGAATGAAACACTTTGGGACGTCTTGTTATGGGAAAGTAAACCACAACGGGGTGGTAATGTTGCTCTTCCATAATAAACATTCCCTGTTCATCTCAGTGCTCCTTTCGTATAAATAAGCACAAATGACGAAAAGTTTCAGCAACGTGCCGTAAGTGACTAGGAATTCTTAAAAACTGTTCAGCATGTAGAGCTGTGCTTTAGCACAACAAACAACACATGGCTGACTGCTAAAATAACTCCAGCTGCTACACGGAATAAAGGCACTGGGGTGTGTATTTGGCTGTGGAGCAATCTTTCTCCAGAATCGATTTGAAACGCTTCCAAAAATGGTCCTGCAGTGGACCTACCTGTCGCCATCTTGTGTATAATAAAGGTACTACAATTAAGCGCAACACTAACGGAAAGGGTGAAACATACAAACTGTAATTTTCCAATAACCACGTTATAAAATACAATAAAACATTACAATTAAGGCTTATTGAACATCATGTTTTATGACCTGCTACCTCTAAACAAAACCAATCTAAAAACCTAGAATGCAAATCGCAAATGGTGACAAGAGATAAAAATAAATGAATCATGTCTGTGCTTTATAAATATTGCATTTAGTAATTTA
This sequence comes from Notoglanidium macrostoma, assembly GCA_030068235.1. NCBI lineage: Eukaryota > Metazoa > Chordata > Actinopteri > Siluriformes > Auchenoglanididae > Notoglanidium > Notoglanidium macrostoma. The sequence continues at coordinate 13,729,755 of JAQQZR010000018.1, forward strand.
GCAGTCTTCTGTTGCCACAGCTGAGAAGAATGTGAACATGGCACAATCACTGTTATCCAGTGAGAAAGAAGTTTCCGGAACTATTTTATGTCAAAAGTAATCGTAGGCAAACAACAATGAAGCTGTGATTTTATGACTTGCAAATCCATAGTCAGGGCTGTACATCTGCATCCACCTGGGATTGTAGTTAACGTTACTGTACTGCAAAATATCAATTATACAGCTATAAATCGATTTTACACTGTTATTACAATCACAAATGATGTAGCTACAATTTTTCTGCTTCGTTTGAGTATCACACGCTGCCAAAGACATGGATTACAACTGAAGAATGACTAACATATTGCAGTACTGTAACAGAGTTAAATGGATAAGCGGTGGGCGGGGCTAAAAACGGATCGCCCCACCATGCACAGCTACTGGCTTTCAAAATGTCAAGCCAATGAATTAAGCAGAAATTGTGAATGTGTCAAAAACAGATGAAAAAAGCCATAGAACACGTGTACACAAGTCAGCGTTGTGTTTGAGGAGGAATATAATATAATATAATGATATATAATATAATAGGCTGTTGCATATAATGTTACAATAGCCAGACGTTTGCGTCAAACCTTGTTAGCGTGTTTGGCAGCGTCCTGATTGTAATCCTAACATAAAAGCTACTATAAAGTTTAAATCAGGACTTATAGCTGTAATGTAAGGACCTGCCTTGTGATTTATGAAATTGACTGTGGATTTGCAGACCATTAAATTACGAACTAATTGTACAGTACGAATTCCTTTGACAGGAAAGTCTATAGAAATCACTAAATGCTGTGCAGCCCATCCATCCATCCATCCATCCATTCATTATCTATAGCGCTTTATCCGTCTGGGTCGCGGGGAAGCTGAAGCCAATCCCAGCATCTTGGGGTGAGAGGCGGGGTACACCCTGGGCAGGTCGCCAGTCCACCAC
>JAQQZR010000018.1:13730809-13748810 GCA_030068235.1 Notoglanidium macrostoma
AGACAAACAGCCACACACGCTCGCATTCACACCTATGGGCAATTTAGAGTAGCCAGTTGACCTAATCTGCATGTCTCGAACCCAGGACCTTCTTGCTGTGCCCCTGTGCAGCCCAACAAATCTAAAAAAGTGTGTAAGTAAAAATCAATGCCTCCCAAACATGGAGCTAATTAATGCCTGAGATTACGAAACCTCATTTGTGTGGGACAAAAATAAGAAACTCGCACACTCGCACACTCGCACACTCCATCATCCCATTGTGGAAACATTCAGACAACAGAATGACAGATGTTCTCCACCACTTGGTTGAACTCCTCGGGCTGGTCTGAATACACGTGATGAGAGGCGTCTTCAATCAACTGTGAGAAAAAAATAATAAATTGGGCTTTTATCCTAATCTAAATAGTAGCCTTGACATTCTAGGATTAGGAAATGGAAAGTTTTAGGACTAACTAGCTATTCATTTCCAAATTTTGGCTGTTGAATGAAGTGACCGCTGTGTGAGACTCACCACCACCCGTGTGGGGCTCTGGCCTCTGATTTGGGCAACGTGGCTGCCAGTGGAACTGTCCACCCAAGAGCGTGCGCCGTACACCATGGTGACGGGCATCGAGGATGGCAGCAGGTTCACTCGTTGTATCATAGGCTTCTTTGCCCAACCAAGAGACCCACACATGGCTCTGAATCCCACCTCACCACTGAGAGAGAGAAAGAGCGGAAGACACAGGAAGCCTTAGTTTACGTGGAACATTAAAGTCCATGTGAATGAGCTGTTGCTATAGTAACAAAGAACAATCTACCAAAGAAACACCTTCTGACCAATCACGATCGACCATTGATGGGGTATAAAACATTTTATCCTCTCTGACCTGATTAAGTCTTCTTTACTTAAAAGGTAATACTATCAAGTTTAAACAGATTTATCACTAACGAGGCTGCTAAAAAAACCCTGATTTATGTACACCACGAAGTGGATTAACTGGGTGTAAATACGCTGACCAAATTACAGCCCAAAACTGTTGGGTTTTTTTTTGGAGTATGAAAATCTCATCTGACTCATCAACTGTTGGAAACCTGATCAAATGTACTGCCCTCTTGTGGACTCTGAACGTACTACAGTAAAAGAGAGCGAGTACAGTGATTTTCACATTACCTGGGTGTTTGTGCGTTACAGTGATAAAGATACTCGGTAATAGTGTTATCATCAAAAAGATCCTCAAACTTCCTTCTGAAATCAGGCCGGAATCTGTCCACCAGCCCCGGACCTGAACAGGAAACATCAGTCAACATCAGAACCCATTTAGACCAGTGAGGTTGAATTTGCATGTTATTCGGACGGCGTCTCACCCCATGGTCCTGCTAATCTGATGATGGCCAGAGGGTTGAAGAAACTCAAGACAGACGCGACTGCTTTCACCCAGCGTGGCGGTCCTGGTCTCTTAACCTCTGAAACCTGCTCCGATGAGCCTTCTTGCTGAGGCTGTGCTTTCTCCGGGAAGCCCCAGGGATCCACTAGGATGAGGTGGCTGACTCTAAAGAACAAGGACACCATGATCATGTTATTCATAAATCCCTAGACGGTCATTTTAAATTTGACAACGTGACATCTGTGTGTCGCTTTTAGATATGTTTACTGATGGCCTTCAAGTTTACCGGTACTTTCTTTTTTACCTTATAAACATTTTAGTCAACCTGCATCTGTGAATTTAAGCACAAAAACACGTGTCTGCTGCTCAGCTCACTGCTTAACAAGCCTAAATATTCTTATGTAATGTGAAAAGGGAAAACTCTGCTTCTCCATGAATAATAAGACTGAATGTTTGAGCGTTTTAATAATTGCTGTCCTCTGAGCTGTTAAAGGTGACTCATCTCAATTTTGTCATTTTTAAGGGTATGCAAAATATAAAGGATGGAAACTTAGAAACATCAGTTAGCATTTATGAACGTCAGGTATCTAAGAAATGTCTGGAATGATGATAAAATTGAATAAAAATATTATAATGGATTTATTCTGATATCAAGTATTGTAGAAAGCTTGAACAATCTGATACCTGACATTTTTTCTTTCTTTTGTTATTTCTATCATGAATTTTATAAATCTACCATGAGGTTGAGAAAGGCGCTATATAAATAAAACATTATTATTTTTATTATTATTATTATTATTATTATCGCTGTTGCTGTTTAAAATTATACAATGATCATAATAGTACCTGTCAGGATATTGGATGGAATATGACGTTGCTAGGTAACCTCCTAAGCTGTGGCCCAATAGGATCATGCGCTCCAACCCCAGGGTCTGCCTCCACTGTTCTATGGAGTTGACGAATTGCTCCTCGGCTAATGTGGCATCGTTGGGGAAGACAGGTCGAGAGCTGCGCCCAAAACCAAGAAGGTCAAAGGTGTAGACGAAACGTGAGCGGCTCAGAGCATCCAGGTTTCGGACCCAGAGGCCGACGCCCCCTCCAAAGCCGTGGACCATCACAAGGGGGATCTGAGAGGCTAATGAAATGAAAACAAACAATGTGTTATATGTGTATTTAACATTACAGGACTGTTTAAACTAACTCAGTACTTCATGATGATCGAGCAATAATATATTGCTGTATATAAAAAGCCGTGATGAAGTCTGTTGTCTTTGTAGGTGATTTGATAAATTAAAAATGTTACACATAAAACATGCTATACGAGAGCTCTACCTTGGTCTGAAGGTTTGTGTGCTGCCTTGTTGTTCACTATAAGGGTCCATATTCGGTTTTGATTTGGCAATGTGACAAATCGGGCCCGCAGTTCATTCTTAATACCTTAAAATAAGACAAATAAACAAGCATGATCTGTACTAATGTAAAAGAAATTAGAGCTATTGTATTGAAAGGAATATCAAATCACTAATGTCAGATTACAGTAGGAGGTTTCTGGTACGTACAGGCAAGAATTTTAGCCTCTGCACTCTTCAGCAAGGACATAGATGTTGGACGCCAAGATGGCCACCAGGACCAGTTCCCAGAGTTGGATCTAAAGAAAGGAAGAACAAAGGTAATGTGGATGAAGCAATAAATAGGTGATGAGTCAGTAAGATAAAAAAAAAAAAAGCACGCACTAGACCTGAGTCATGCTCCACACCTTTATTTAGTTTTTGATACATACATCATCTAGTGAGGTTCTACCAGGTACATCAGTGGTACATACAGCAAAACACTTGTATAGAAAATGCTCTGTGTAGGGATAAATGATTCAAAGTTCAAGTTGCTTTTATTGTCACTTCAACTTATACATGTGGTACAGTGAAACGAGACAACGTTTCTCTAATGAAACGTTTATATAGGGTTCAGATATAAAGATCATTCAGATCTTTAGCACCTTTGTTACGTATTTCAACCACGGAGAAGTTTAGTATCTTTTCCCTTTTTATTATATAATTTAATACATTTAGGTGCATTCCAGATGAATAATTATAATAACTAAATTAATCTTTAGTAGATTTATCAGTCACATTATTTAGTGTAGGTCATTGTTAAGTCTCCTGGATCTACATTTTATGAGACAGCATTGTCTTGTTTAAATACAAAGATATATTTTATGTCTGTTACTGAACATGGCTTAAGTATTATATAAGTATAATGTGAGTATAGTATGAGTACAGTATTAGTACGGGTATAGTATGACTCAGCACTAATGATGCCTTGTTAAGACCTTAGACTGCCAATTGTACAGGAACAGTCAATATTCTCAATAAATAATTACAGCTAAACGTCTGAAGCCTATTGATTTAAGACGGGTCAATGATACAACAACAACAACAACAACAACAACAACAACAACAACAACCTCCACTACCTGAAATAAAAACATGCTAATTACTTACTCCAATTCATTCTCGTCTTGCATCCTGGCTCTCTAAGGACCAGTTGTTGCTGACGAACATGCCCAAAATGATAAATGAGTAGTTTGTTAGCTTACAGACTATCCTTTCTAAGTTTCCAGCCGGGGATAACATGAACAAAAGGTTACCGCGTTACAGTAGTAACTTCACGCTCTTGTTACGTAACCTGGACATTTAACAGTCAGCTGACTCCAGACGTCACCACACACAGAAGTCCTGTGTCACTATTGTTGTTTATTTTTAATCGCAGAATTACATGAATTAATTATATGGCTGAATATATTATAAACATCTAAAATTATTTTGTGTCCGCGTAAAAAAAGACAGCCTATACAGAACATCTATTTTTTTAATTCCTCGAAATTTTAACAACATATCCCGGAACTATAATTCTGACCAATGTTTCCGTAGAGGACACTTTCGTAGTAACACACTCACGTTTCTACTCGCTTAACCGTCATTGGCTGAATTTACTGGGCTGTGTCCAAAATGCTGTTAGCAAAAGTGCACTACACTCAGCATAGAGGGCTTTTAAGTCACTCCCTAAGTAGGGCTCGAGTATAGGAACTACGCTGCTATTTGGTACACAGCCACTCATTTACCTGACGCTTTACCTGAAGTAAGTTCTAAGCGGCTGTTTAGACAAAGAAACAATGGCTATTTCTGTGTTTACGGTCTTGTCGCGTTTTTCTGAAGAATACGTGAATAGCACGCCGAATAAACTCAAAGTAATAGATGCATATATGCTGTACATATTACTGACAGGAGCGTTTCAGTTCCTGTATTGCTTGTTGGTGGGGACCTTCCCGTTCAACAGCTTTTTGTCAGGCTTCATTTCCTGTGTTGGATCGTTTGCTCTTGCAGGTGAGTTCTCTGCTCTGTAGCGTATTAATTCCAAAATCTAATAGGTATGTTATCATTTTATTAAGATAAATCATTTGTAAATATCTAACTAGATCAAGTGTTGATTTATTGTTGTTTATAGGCTACTTTATATTTCTCTTCCTCTTTCTCATAGTGTGCCTGCGCATCCAGGTCAATCCACAGAATAAAGGACATTTCGTCTTTGTGTCACCGGAAAGGGCTTTTGCGGACTTCCTGTTTGCACACGCCATCCTCCAGCTCGTGGTGGTCAATTATATTGGCTGAATGAAGTTCACCGTCTCACCTGGTGCTTCTTTTTGCAGGTATACAGTCTGTGATCACATATGCCAGGTTGCTATTATATTTAATATACCTACTATTATCTAGGTGTACATTGCAGCTATACACTTCCTGACTGTAGTAATTGTGTGTGTTAAGCTAATCTATTTGCTCGGGGGTGTCCGATCCGGCTCTGCAGGTTTAAATTCCAACCAAGCAGGAGCCACACCTGATACGTGATTGAAGCATGTAATGGTAACTGCAGAACTAAAAGTCCAGGGGGTGGAGTCGGACCTGAATCGGCTCCTCCTACCTGGGTGGAGTCGAACCAAAAGTCCAGGGGGTGGAGTCAGACCCGAAAAAGCTCCTCGAACCCGATCCAGACTCTCCTAACTGGGTGGGGTCGAGTCAACTCCATGGGGTGGACACAACGTGGTGTGTTTCACTCTGACAATGTGTTGATTCACGTGTTAGTTAAAGGCTACGGGTTATGCTTATAGGGTGATTTCAGTAGATCTGGCTCCACCCCCTGGATTTTTTTATTTCTCTCTCGAATTGACGACAAAAATGAATCGAAACTAGTGGAATCTGGCTTGGCACATGCTTGGTTGGAACGACAACCTGAAGCTGCTATATTAAAATAAATTTTAGTATATTTAAAAAATAACACTGATTGGAAAAAATAAGTGACCTATTGATCTGTTTAACTGATCAGCTAGCTACTGAATGCGTACCACATAGTTTTGTTAGTGAGTATATGTCTTTTGACCATTGTGAACCCATTTAGATAAATTTGTTGTTTTATGGCTTGCAAGGTCCAAAATGTAAAAAAGGAAATAATTTTATAGGTTATTTATTCTATGCCACTTTATTTTTAGTGACTCTTTAATGAAATGTACCGTGTTCATTAATTCAATATGATTTTGTTAAATGATGTTTGAGATGCTGAGCCCATATTAAAAACAAAGATAAACCCTAAATACGTTGAGAACATATGATAGAAAGATAGTTTTGCAAAGAAAAACCTCCTTCAATAAATGTCTCTAGTGCACGTGATGGTAAAAAAGCACAAAGCCGGGAATTTGCAATGCTAATAAGGTGCTAAGGTCAAGATGATCTACTGATTCTCTCTGAACAGGAGTCAAACACAATAATGTGTTTCAATCCATTTATCAGTGTCTTTTATTCTTTTTCTTCCTCATTGTTCTTCTCATTTTGTATTTTCCCCTTTTTATATATTTTTTCCTCCCCTGAACTGGGTCCTGTGTTTCTGTGAAATTTAGATGAATCTAACAATAAAGAATAAGGGAGAAAGGTAGCAATAAAACTGTTCATGGATGTATCTTTAGTAATCTAACTAACTTTTATCTGTTCCAGGTATGGAGATGAAACACGGAGGCCGTACTGACCATCAACTGTCTAGGAACGACCGCGCATGCCATGAAAATGCACATTTAAATGTTTAAAATTGTTTTTTTTGTTTTTTTTACTGTTTTGTGCTTGGTCATCTCAGGAATAAAGTTTTCTACCTTTTTAAAGACTGTTACAATGACTAAATGAGAAATAAAGTTAGTTTGGAAAAAAAATACTCCTCTGTAAGTGCATTGTTGTAGTGTAGCTTTGTTTTGACCTGGCTGTTGAATTAATTACTCTAATTGGTCAGAAGGTCTTACCAGTGGTTTATATTTGTGATAAACCCTCTGTATTCACTCTGGTGAACTCTTCTTTGATTGTTTACTTTGACCCAGATACCCCTACCTCCTGGACGGTGTTCTTCTTCTTCTTCTTTGTCATCCATCACAGTTGTTTTCCATGGTCTTCTGGGACTTTTAGTGTTCCTGAGCTCACCAGTGTGTTCTTTCTTATTACAAATGCACCAAATTGATTGATGATGACACAGCTAATGTTTTTGCTATCTCTGATATCATGATTTTTTTCAGCCTAATGTTGGCTTGCTTCATATTGAGAGATACCTGCAACAGATTTCAAATGCAAATCACCATAAACCTTTTATCTGCTTACTTGTAAGTGAAGTAATGAGGGAGTAACACACGCCACATTGGCCATAGAAGACTTGAGTAGCCAGTTGTTCGGTTACTTTTGGTCCCTTGACAACAGGGCCGTATATTGTATAAAAAGTGCTGTAATTCCTACACTGTTCACCTGCTTTGGATGCATATTCAATTCAATTCCATTTTAGTTCTATAGCGCTTTTAACAACCGACATTGTCACAAAAAAAGTATATAAATTCTGAATGTAAACTTATGAATCTATGCGTTTATCTATATATATCCCTAATGAGCAAGCCTGTAGTGACGGCGGCGAGGAAAAACTCCCTGAGCTGACAAAAGGAAGAAACCTTGAGAGGAACCAGACTCAAAAAGGATCCCATCCTCATTTGGGTCACTCTGTATAGTGCAATTACAACTAATACACTTTAATACTAGGGTCAGGTTTAGAGTGCAAGACTGTTCGTGGTGATTCGAGTCCTATGCCATTGTAGCAGAACCGCCCTTGTGAACAGCAGTCCAACGGCATCATCACAGTTCTATGTGTATGTTGGGGCAGTTTATATGGTGCCATATTTAACAGGAGTAAGTGGTTTCCAAGTAAAAATACCCTCATATACCCTCAGACTGAACAGAAAAGCTCTGCTTTGAGATCACATTCATTGTTTAATTTTACGTCCAATATGCTCTGGTAGACAGATACAAAAGCCATACTTTGTTAGTGTCCAAATATCTATGGACCAATATTTAATGCGTATGAGATATGGATATATAATTTGTTCGAAAGACCACAGAATGGGGTATAACAGGAAATCAGATTGTGTCCTGGAACACAAATGGTTAAACAGTTTCCAGAAAGGAAGTGAAGGCATGTTCATGGCTCTCACAGCAGCTGGCCATCGAGAGCAAGCCACATTCACGGAGTCCGTCCATTAATGCACTTCAGGATGACACTTCGTCGCCTTTCTCTTGTTGTTCTCCTTCAACTTTCTGGTATGGCTTTAATTTTTCTAAACTCAGATTTAGAGCAGATGTTTGGCAGAATTTGAGAAACTGACTTGGTGCATGCTTACTGTGAAACATTCAGGCAGGGAAAGGGATTTAATGTGAGTCAGCAAAACAATGATTCATTTCCCCCGAATCTTCTATTTTGCTGCTTTGTTTCTATTCAACTTCCTTTAACCTATTTTTAAAGGAATCATTTTTCTTTGTTAAACACTGCTAAATACACTTTAACAAATTTTGTTTGGTATTATTATTATTAGCATTGTTAAAACTAATAGAAATGTTATTTCACCTCTAAGATCGACATCTTAACAAGTGAAAATGTCTTGAAAATATTCAAATGTATTTAGTTTTTCCTATTACAAGATTACAAGAAACCCAAACCAATTTGAGGCAGATATGTTTTCTACTTTTAAGCATTAAATCCTAGAAAGAAGCAAAATTATCTGCCAGCATAATAAACCAATTTAGCGTAAACTGGAATAAGGTGAAATAATCTTATAAGAATCTCATAATAAGAAAGAAATACTAGATACATGTGCTCATACTCAAGATGTTTTCACGTTTTTTTGCAGTGTATAAGTCATAACCATCATAATAAGTCATTACAATGACACCTCTGACCTTTCAGCTGATTATTAGAATCCTGAAAAAGGATGTAAAACAAAAGACAAAACATTGAGTTGAGGCAACTGAGTGTAATCAGATCTTCTAACAGTGTAATTGACCACTCAGAGCACTCAGCTCATGGTTGTGTGTCGCCAAAAAATGGGAATCGGTTCAAAATAAATCATTCAAGAACAGGGTTTGAGGTTTAGGGAGTTTATTTTTATACATTGTAAGATGGAAATGAAAAATAACCTTCTAAAATTCTTTCAGTCGCTGGGTTAATAGAGAACAAGTATTTGTAATGGTATTAAGCAGAGTCTGTTGAGATCCTCTTACCTGCGAAATTGCATTATTATTCTAAATTACTCAAATAAGACATGCTTTATAATGCATGCTACTGTATTAGATTAGTAATGTAGTAAATTACAATTAAATTTTAAATAATTCGAATAAATTACTACAAATCAATTGGTGCACTGTGAATGTTATAAGCAAAAGTTTTTTTCTTAATTCTTAAGACAAGAAAAAAAAAACCCTAAATTCCTTTAAATTTGCCTTAGAGTTAATTTTAACTTTATTTTTTTATTATTTCTTTGATGTTAAAACTACAATACAAAGTTTTCTATATCGTAGTTTGGCCTTTTACAACAATCGTTATTCATATGCAGGACGTTTCTGCCCCTGTACATAGTGCTATGAGAAAAAAAAAAGTGGAATATGTAATACTTATGCATATAAATATTCCAATGCAAAATACACGCAAGGCACAAAGAATATGTTTTAATCGCTCTTGTTATGCTGAAAAAAGAAACGCAGCAACTTGTTGCAGATAATTTTACATCACATGAAACTTTTTTTTCAGTGGAGTAATCTATTACAAAATTATATACAAAAAAAAAAAAACACTTTGGTCCAAGGATAATTTTTTTTATTCGACCCAACCAAGTGTTCCAGGTATTAAACCAAAATATAGTCAACACAAAATGTGAAAATGATAATCGCAGCCTTATTTCTCATAATCTGATTTGTATTTTTTAAGCTGTCCAATCAACACATAAGCTTCAGTTACTTAGTCAGTTAAGTTAGTTAGTTAGTTAGGTAAACTGATCTAATGCTGCCTTAGCATTAATTCCAACAAGGATATTAAACATTAGCTAATCAGCAATGTTTGTCTAGAATTGAATAAATATTTAATAAAATTAATAAAACAGTACGAATTAACGTATTAACGCTCACTAACACATATTTCTCAGTACTTGTCCCATTACTGTACGTAATAAATTATATGCTTTTAATATGAATTACTGAATAATAAGCTTTGTGTTTAGGGAGTAGAATGAACCTTGGCTTGTTTTTTTGTCCTTGGCTGTAGGTGTCCTGTGCACTGTGACCACAGTGGGAGACCGGACAGTGTTAGCGGGTCAATCGATCACTGTTCCCTGCCATTACGATGCTGAGTACATTTCAAATGTGAAGTACTGGTGCCAGGGCTCCCAGAAGGTCTTCTGCACCACTCTGGCACGCACAGACAAGCCAGACAACGGTCCGTTCTCGAAAGCCAGAATAACGATCGCTGATGACCCGACACAGAACGTGTTCACAGTGACCATGAACGAGCTGAAGGACAACGAGTCGGGCTGGTATTGGTGTGGGGTGGAAATAGGAGGGATATGGAGCGTGGACAACACCAAGTCACTTTATATCAGTGTCAAACAGGGTTAGTAGGAGAAGCTGAGTTAATCTATATCTGCCTGGTCTAAAGGTGTTGATTAGTTTTCTATAACAGCAGCTCTGACTGTATTTCAAAGCACAGGTTTAAATTAATGCACTTGTATAGTATATTCCTATAGGATCAGCTAACAATGGGCCTCTAGATATGAACAGATTGAACAGTTTATGAACAGTATGAACAGTGATTATTAAACACAGGCAACAATACAAAAACTGCAGGCAAAAGACTAATCCAGGGTAATAGAAACAAGGTCGGGCAAATGGCAAACAGAGCAAAGTAGGGAAGGCAGAATCAGAATCCAAAAACACCAAGGGTAATACAAAACCAGAATAGCAATCACGAGAACTAAGGCTTGGCAATAGTAGACAATCAGGGCTAAACTATTGTTTTGCGTAGATGTTTTGAAACTGAGAGTCCTTTTAAGTGCTGCGTGTGCGTGCGTGTGCGTGAGAGAATGGAATGCGCTTGCAGCCAGTTTAAAGTCACGTGATACAGGGCTCGGGACTGTGTGTCGGCCATCATGGTTGGATGCAAGTGCTCATGGGAACTGTAGTCCTAGGTTGTAGTTCGCAGCAAAATGCGGGAGTGTGTTGCCCCGCCATGAATGGCGGATATAATGGGGGGCCGAGTAAACAAAGCGTGGACAGGGACAGATCATGACAGTAACAGTAACTAATAAAAATATATATGATGTACTTCATACTTAAGTGGCTCATACAGTTTATAATTATTCTCCAGTACGTTAAAGTGACAATATACCACTCATACTGTTTTATTTGTATTTTAGGTATGTCAATAGAAAAGAATGAAATCACTGCTGAGGAGGGCGGCAGTGTCACTGTGCATTTCCTCTACAGTGAGAAACACAGGTACTACATTAAATATATTTGCAGTATATATTTCACACTGAAACTGTTGTTTCAGACATCTTACACTTCAGGTTTTCAGTCCTCCAGTCAGTCATCTATTCCAATCACAACTAGAGCAAAAGAAATACATGGTGGCATTAAAACATCACAGTGATTACAAAGAATTTTTAAAAGTGCCCTTGTTGTTCTTTTCCATTAGAGAGAATGAGAAGAAGTGGTGCAGGAGTGGTCAGGTTCAATCATGCAAAGTTACAAACAACGGGACGTTCAGCAGCAAATTTTTGCTCATCAACGATGACAGGAAGGATACAGTTACCGTGACGATGAGGCAGGTGGGGATGCGGGACGCAGGATATTACTATTGTGGAGCCAGCGAACACCAAGTGCCTGTTCATCTGTTAGTCAATCCAAGATCAACCACAAGTATGGAAAAGGCTTACACACTCACACACACACACAGTTGTGTATTGCACATAAAACCCCCTCTTATTTTTCCATGGAATTATTAATTAGAATAAATGACTACGTATCTGATAAATCAAATATTCTTTTAAATTATACTCTCGATCTACAACCCCATTTCCAAAATGTTGGGATTCCACCAAAAATGTAAATAAATCTTGTAACTGATCTGTTGCCAATGAACTTAATTAGTTTTGACAAGGTGTTTTTTTTAAACATTACACAATTTTTCCAGTCTTTTGCATCTCCTTCCCAACTTTTTTGAAATGTGTTGCTGGCATCACATTCAAAATGAGCATATATTTTTCATAAAACAATAACATTTCTCAGTTTCAACATCTGATATGTTGTACTTGTTCTATTTTCAATTAAATATGGGTTTATATATGATTTGCAAATCATCACATTCTGCTTTTATTTACATTATATTCTGTGTTTACTGTCAACTTTTTTTGGTAACGGGGTTGTAAGTATTGTAAATATTGTATTTTCACTTTCTAAAGTGAAATCAAAAAATGATTGCCTAGGACATAAAATACTCCATATATTCAGAAATGACTTGAGGAGACATCGCAAAACCAGTTTTTTATCTGAATGAATGAATTAATCTGAATGAAACATGGAACAGGCGAACACATTAGGATAACAAATCAATGACAGGAAAGGGGATAATTCGAGTAGACAGTCAGTGATAATATATCTATCAACTTTATGTTAATGTTATTGTTAGGACTTTTCAGCATTGTTTTCTGTGTCCTCTGTTTCCATACAGCTACCTTGGATGCAACAACACAACAAAATCTGTCTGAGGTTAATGTTCAGGACTCCAGCAGGTGATTAATCCAGCTATCTGTCTCTTTTTTTCATACAGCACAACTTATCATCACTTTATTCATCTATACATCATGTGCTGTTGAATTTTTGATTGTATTTAGTCAGAAGGTGTTGGGTAATATCCTATAACGGCTTACACATTGTATTTAGAATTTTTACACAGGAATAACTGTAAAGGAGTAAAATATACAGCATGTAATTTTCAGCTCTGCCAACCTCTATGCATTTTAACAATGGAATATACAGTTTAAGAATACACAACGAAAATGTTTTGCACTCATATTAGAAAACTACACTGGAAGTCTCGCCCCATTTTCCCCATCTCACAGTAATAACGTCTCGTCTCCTCTTGATTTTCCCACTTGAAAGATGCTGCCTTCTTATAGTAAATATAGTTAACATCAGTTAGGTATGTTTATTAGGATGCCACTAAACAATTTCAGCTGGAAATAGTCAAAACTGCACTTTTTCAGCTGGAAGAAGCAACAAAAAACATTACATCTAAATCCCCAAAGCTGCAGTTAAGCCTGTTGAAGTAGTATCTGGAATGTTTGGATGTAGTAAAGGGTTTAAAGGTAACTGGCCGCTTATCCACATGTAGTACAACATGTCCCTTATCCAATTGATCTGTGACAAAGGGCATAATTGAAAATCCGTTTTTACTCTTCATGTTCCTCTTCAGGGTTTCCATTTCAAAAAATAAAAAATTGCAGCATTACGGGATTAAAAAACTTTGCAATAGAGTTCTGACACTACTGTGTCACACACTGTGTGTACATACTGTGTGTACTCTGGCACAACTCTGCTTCCTGTCTGACTGCATCACAATACCTCCCCGTTTATTTTTGTCCTATTACAGCATGTTCTATACCAATTATAAAAGACTGAATAGCTCTTGAGGGTTTTTATAGTAGTGCAGGAAAGAGATTTGTGATTTTCTAAAATGTAACACATGAGCAGACTCTACAACATTCCCACTGCAGATTTGTTCCCCAGAATTTACTTACTGCGAATATTCCTATTTAAGTCTGTTGTGTTGTTTCAGCCACAGCATTTGGCAGCCTCTTCTGATCGTGTGCGGAGCTCTGCTGATCTTGATAACTGCAGGCTTGGTAACACGAATTGGGATACGGGAAAATGTAGTAAGTTCCTAAATATTTCAGTTCAAATCTAGTTTATGTGCTTGGAAATTTACACTGCTAAGACATTGCTCTGGCTTCCTCCCTGTCACACAGGCATCTGACTGTGACCAACTTGTCTGCTTTAACTACAGTGTACTAGTAAGAGTGCTAACTAATATATTGGTATCTTTCTCTCTAACCAGGGGATAATGTACAACAAGCCGTTCATTATTGTGAAGTAAACCCCAACGGAGTTATGTCTTGAATCACCCTGAAGGGGTTTATTTGGAAATAATGATACGCGCTGTATATTATCCCATTTATTTGTTAAAGCTACTTGTTAAAGATGATTATATTGCTTCTGCTAAAGATGTGATAACTTATATATCAAATAGACTGCTTTTTATTTGTGGTTTCATTGTATTCATGTTACTGAAATTCAACCAAATGAGTTCCTGGTTTACTTTAGCTACAGCAGCTATAAAAACCCCCAAAAACATTCACTTAACAGTGTCTTTTTGCACACTTACCAGTGTACCATGCACACACACATTCACGCACTCGGGGCATTATATCATAAACACTTCAACTGCGAGTATGTTTCTGGGAGGTAGGAGGAAACCACTGAACCCAGAGGAAACCCAGACAGACACATGGAGAACATGCGAAATTCCACACAGACACCAACCTGACGCCAGGATTGACCCTGGGATTCTGGAGCTATGAGATGCAATTAAAATAAAACAGCTGTTGCTGTGTCTTATATGGATTGATTAGTAGCCATGAACTAATCATTAATGGTCATTAAGCAATGGTCATCTAGCATTAAAAGTAACTGTTGTCGCCGTTTAGTCATGAGAGTCTCGTCTTTATAAGGAAGGGATTTCATGAAACTGAAACTGGCCATAACTTCAAAAGAGAGGTGAGGGAATGCCTTTATAGCTGCTATAACCTAAGGGATAACAGGAACTATCTCGATTCTTGCACATTCCACAACATTAAATGTAACTACTTACAGGCAAACTAAAACAAACTAGCTAAAAATTGTAATCATTGGCAAGTTGCTGTGGGATAAGAGCAGCAAAGCGCTTCTATTGTAGGAAAATAATCAACTTCAGGGAATTCCACTTCTTGTCGTAATGCAGCTCCACCCTGGCGTTGATTATTTTTCTATAACAGCATGCTCCGCCGAGTTACATTCCTCACTTATTCAACATGCTCCGACGAAACAAATTGCATTGTTGTATAACAACGATATGATCGTGTATTATATTCTTTTTGTCACAGAAAAGAAACCTAATCACAGCAGTCTGGAAGAAACCGAAACCATACTCAAGGTGTGTACCAGATTATACCACATTTATATACACAAAACACCTGACCATCACACCCGTATGTGAGATTTCTCCAAACTTTTGTCACAACATTGCAAGCACAAGACTATTCAGGATGTCTTTGTATGCTGTAGAGTTAAGATTTCCGTTCTTGTTCCAAGTATAACAATATTCCTGTGCACAAAATGACCTCCATGAAGACATTTGCCAAGAAAGAAATTAAGTGTCCTGCACAGATACCTCACCGCAGTATCTTTTGGGTGAACTAGAACATCCACTGTGAGTAAGGCCTTCTCGCCTGACATCAGTGATCTATTAAAGAGCAAATCCTCACAGCTACGTTCCAAAATGTAGTAGAAAGCCTTCGCAGAAATGCAAAGCAGAATGACTCCATATCAGATAGATCACATATGGGTGTGATGGTCAGGTTTCCACCGACTTTTGGCCATATTTTAAGAAGCCATTTTTTAAAGGAAGTTTCGTAAGCACTAAAGTTGCTGACATTCTGTTCCCAGTTGTATCCAAGGAAACGTGGAAGCTGAAAAACTCTTGTCGCCTTGCTGAACACTTTTAGCCCATGAGGTCCACATGCTGTAGCTGAGAAGGTCTTCTGAAAATGCCATGAAGGAATTGGACCGGCAAGAGATACTGAAGTTTTGGTGTAAAGAGGCCTGGCTAGGCCTAGTGTTCAACTGTACATATGATGCAGCGCAAATTCAAATTTGACATAATGATGCTTCATGGCTTTGAACAAAATTCTACTTTGTACAATAGTTATTAATACTTCTTCATGTCTGTTGGCCCAAAAAAAGGTAGAAATGTGATTATATGATTACAATAAAATGATGTATCTATTTTTGGTGCTTTCACAACCTAAACACCATCTCATCTTATGTCTTGATTAAAAAAAGTTATGTAATTTGAGTCGAATTCCAAAATGGTGAGTTTAGCAGCTGTAGCTTCTTATGATATCATTTGTATGATATCTTACAAAATTCCTATAATTTATGGCGATCTCTATGAATTCTTGAGGTTGTTTTTTATATAAGGGGTAAAACATAACAGGGTGTGCTGTTAAGAAGTTAATCAACAGTATTGCAGAGTTACTGTGACCTCACCGAAGATTCTTTTCCATATAACAGCACATCCCAAATCATTGTATTATCTTATTCCACAGATATTTGCCAACGTTAACTTTTTTATTTATTAAAGAACAACAAACATTTTTTGTCCATTTATAGTTGCATTAATTATTAAATGTGAACAAAACAAGTTAGTTTAAACCAGCTTGATGTGATATCAGGAAATCATAAAGCCCTCTGTCCTGAAGTTTTCGTCACACTGAGAAATGTTAATTTACAGCTTTACGTCTTACTAATACAAAGAGCTGATACTGGAGACTCCTTCCAAAAATGTAAAATAAACATCATTTCACCATATCAACAGACACAGACATTTAAACCATATTTGTGTCATGCTTGCTAAACATGCCCCTGAGAAACCAAAACGTTTTAATATTAGCCCCTTTATATAAACCTGACAACCAATGTTTCTAAATCTGCAGTGAAATAATGTGTCTATAATGAATATGATAATTAATCTGTTTTGTTCTGAAAATGTTTCAATAAAGTATATCAATAAAAAGCAATGTTTAGACTTTCTTTTCTACCCCAGTGTGAATTTCCTGAATTATTTCTGAAGCTCTAAAACCAAAAATCAACACAATCAAATGAACAAATTTAGAGAGAAAGTGGATTGTCACAATCTATTTCAATCTTTTTCACAGCTTTTAATGTCCATTGAGCTGACATCAAGATGAGGTGATGAGTGTGTTTGAGTTTCAAAGATAAAAAGTTAGATGAAGGCGACATTTAGCCAAATCAATGTAAATGTAACGTTATTTAGTTGTCTTGAATCCAATCTTAGCACATGGCACAGTTCCGAGTCCAACGAACTCTGCCCCATGTGCTTTTTGTTTACATTACCATGTGCTTTGTTTGTTTGTCTGTTTGTTTGTTTCTTTCTTTCTCTTTCTGAGTTGAAGATACAGTCAGTAATTAAAAGTTCCTGAGTTAGAAATGTCTCAGTCTGGATCTACGCTACAGTGTATTTGGCAGTATTGTTTCAGGACAGGGAACAGATCGAGAGTTTTCACTTGGAGTACCTAAACTGCTCAAACATTTCTTTTAAGGTGCAGAACATCTCCTGTTCTCATGTAAAGAGGTAGGGAGAGATGTACAGAGGTTTCCTTGTATTGGGAAACATAAACAGGAACTGCATGAGATTTTACAGAAGCGACTGCACAGAAGAGAAGGATCTTAATCAACATCAGAGCAATGTGCTGCCTTTTGATTGTCATTCTTTTCATTTCAAGTAAGTACATTTCTATGGAAATCATCTATCACATTTGAAATTCAATGTGTCAACTGTCAGAAATTTGTTATGTGACTAGAAGAAATAAGCAAATATTGTTACTCTCTGAATTGAGTAACAATAGCGTTTCTGTTCTCTACACAGATGCTGCCAGTCAGACATCGAGGAAGTTTAGTCTTCAAACTGGAGCATCTGTCACCATTCCATGTCGTTATGATAGGGAATATATACAACATGAGAAATACTGGTGCTCTGGTACACTTTTCAGTTCCTGCACTATTCAGGCGTATGCCAATGATACACAGGGGAAAGTGAGAGTGACTGATAACCCAGCTGAGAGTCTCTTTACTGTGACGATCAATAATCTCCAGACAGGAAACACTGGATGGTACTGGTGTGCTGTAGAGATAAATGGCCGGGCAGATGTTAAAGAAACTCTTCACATCACAGTGAAATCAGGTATCAGGCTGCAAGTTACAAATACTGCTCAATGTATTAAACATTTTTCATGTTGCTAAATATCAATCATATATAACTGACTATATTTTGGTGCTCAGATCCTGATCTGTCTGTGATGGAGAGCAGTGTGAGAGGTGAGGAAGGAGGCAGCGTCACAGTCCAGTGTC
>JAQQZR010000018.1:13761717-13778892 GCA_030068235.1 Notoglanidium macrostoma
TGGGTGACCCGGGGATCGAACCCAGGACCTTCTTGCTGTGAGGCGACAGTGCTAACCACCGCACCACCGTGCCACACCAGAACTATTATTTTACTAATAATATACATTTGTTTTATGGATCATCTTCATATTTTTGCTGATTGTCAGGACGCTCATGTTGTAACTACACATACACCTATAATGTACAGAACTTGCTTTTGCTAAATAGGTGAAATAATTTTGAAGTGAATGCAGGCAGTCTGATATTGTTCTATGTATTAGTTTGTACATCCATTGCCTACGGTATACACTGACTTTTAGTGCCACCATGTGGTGGAGCATCACTGAGCCCATCCTTTCACAATGCAGTTTTATGGCCCATGCTTGCAGGAGTCTCTGCATCTCAGCGTGCTGGCATGAGAACGGGAAAAAAGGCAATTTCTTGATCTGCTTACCTGGAACTCAAGCACGGCTCTTACTATTCTTGTCAAAATAGGGTTTCAGCATGCACACGGCTAAACAGTGGGCATGGTGAGCAAATGATTTGAGCTGCATTATGTTTCTGGCTTGCTGCACCGCTTGAACCTTATAGAGAGGCTGCGGAGCATGAGAAATAAAGAACACTGACTGATTCATTTTTCAGAGCTGCTAACATGTCCAACAAGGACGTCTCTGCGGGTAGACATGCAGAAATCCCTGGTGTTTTCGGGTAATGCTAAGAATGCGGTACAGTTTAGCACGTGTAACTCTTAAAATGTCATCTTTTTTTTCTTTACGTTTCGTGGCTGACACTGGCATGCTTTGAGTATTTTTTAGCATAAAATTAGCACAAAAAAAAAAAAACATCCATGCTAATGGCATGGTGAAACTATGGTGAAACTGTAATTATTGGCACCTCTGTTTTTCTTCAAAACCAACATAGATTTGGTTTGACAGACTTCAGTTGTGTTTCTAATATACTTTGACTTAAGTTCTATTTCAAACTTTAAAAGTACACATTATCAGAGGCATCGTACATAAAACATTTCTTATGAACATTTCCTGAATATATTTTCTTCTGTGCTGAAAGGATCTCAAAACATGAACATTTTGAATATTATCAACAAGGACTATACACATTGAAGGCAAGATTATCGGCTCCATATCTGTGCTTTCAGACTAATGCACACTTGCAAAAGAAATTTTGATTTTTTAATTAAAAATATCAGAATGACACAGTAAAAACAACTCATGTTTTATCTTCACATGATCAGAATGCTGAACGGTTAAATGCTACACCTTTATACGCGACAATAATGTATGTCTAAGAATCTCTTTGAATCTCCCTTGGGGCAATCAAGCTTCAGTCAGGCCATTGATATCGATGAATAGAGAATAAATCCAGGATCATGTATAGAGATAGGATTACACAGTATTCTACGCATCATTTGCAGATTCCATCAGGTTACAAGAGCGCTGCATGTACCGCCATGCCCCGTGGGCCAGATATCCTGTAGAGCCTTTAGTTAGCATCGTTCTGCTGTGCTGTTGGGTTTTGCACCTATTAAGAAGTGGTTGCAACATGGCCTTAGGGAAATCCTCAGCTCCATAACACAGCACTTTTCAATTTTCCTTCGCTTGTAATATTGCCGTGGATGTGCCCATAACTGAACATCCTCGGGATTTGAGTAGTTTCTATAGTTTCCAACATACAAAGATGTCAAAGAGATGGCGCAAAACCAAAACTTGTTTCAGACGTGGATACTGATTTGAAAGTTTTTATTATATATTTAAAATAACTCAAACAAAAGCTTTTGGTTAGGTTAAAAGTGTGTGACTAATTGGTAAACTTTAACTTTAGAATCAGGGTTATTATTATCCTTTTTTATTCTCTTTTTACTGTAATACCATCTTATCTTATTATTATTTACTCTTATCTTATTTTTTTATGTTATTTCTTTGTTTTTGGAAGTCAGGGATAAAGCTTTTCCTTTAGGTTTTCCACCAGGGGAAAGTCATCAGGATGAAGGATGTGGCTCTTTTCAGTTTCTCCGTAACAAGCTATGTTTCTGTGTGAAGGAATGACTATAGCTGCTATAGCGTAAGGGATAACTGGAACAAACTTGGACGTTGCACAATATTACGGTGCTTAAAAGTCCTACAAGTCCTAAAAGTAGATAAAGAGAAGCCAATTAAACAAATGAGACAAAAATATTATACATGGTCATTTATTTATTGAGGAAAATGATCCAATATTCCATATCTGTGATTGGCAAAAGTATGTGAACCTTTGCTTTCAGGCTGATAAGAGGTCTGAGAGTAGCAGCACTTCCTGTGCAGCCATAACTGTTCTTAGTAACTGTTGATCAGTCCTGCACAATTTTAGCCCATTCCTTCGTACAGCACAACTTAAACTCTGGGATGTTGCACAACATTTCTATTGGATTCAAGTCAGGACTTGAAAAAAACATTAACCAATTCCTTTAACCATTCGTTGGTAGAACAACTTGTGTGCTTACGGCTGTTGTCTTGCTTCATGACCCAGACTTAGTTCACAGACAGATGTCCTGACATTTTCCTTTAGAATTTGCTGATATATTTCAGAATCGATTGTTCCATCAATAATGGCAGGCTGTCCTGGACCACCTGCAGCAAAACAAACCCATACCATGATACCACCACCTCCGTGTTTCACAGATGGGATATTATGCTTGAATGCAGTGTTTTCCTTTTTCCAAACATAAAGCCTCTCATTTGAACCACAGAATCATCCATCCACAAAATTTTCGCAGTAGCCTTCTAACTTGTCCATGTGATCTTTAGCAAACTATAGATGAGCAGATGTTCTTTTTGGAGAGCAGTGGCTTTCTCCTTTCAACCCCGCCATTCACACCATTACTGTTCAGTGTTCTCCCGATGGTGGACTCATGAACATTAACATTAGCCATTGTCAGTCAGGCCTTTAGTGCTTTGTGACCTCACAGACTATTACACGGCTTGCTCTTGGAGTGATCTTTGTTGCTCGACCTGTCCTGGAAAGGGTAACAATGATCTTGAATTTCCTCTGTCTGTCTGACTGTGGAATGGTGCAGTCCAAACTCTTCAGATATGGTTTTGTAACATTTAAAAGCCTGATGAGCATCAACAACTTTTTGTTTTTTCTGAGGTCCTCAGAAATCTTCTTTGTTCGCGCCATGATACACTTCCACAAACACATGTGAAGATCAGACTTTGATAGAGTCCTGTTCTTTAAATAAAACAGGGCACCCATTCAAAACCTGTTTGTCCTCCTACTCATCTGACTCACATACACACATTTCACATACTTTTGCCACTCACAGATCTGAAATATTGGATCATTTTCCTTAATAACTAAATGTCCAAGTGTAATATTTTTGTCTCGTTTGTTTAACTGGGTTCTCTTTATCTGCGTTTAGGACTTACGTGAAAATCTGATGTTGTTTCAGGTCATATCGAAAATTCTAAATGGTTCATAGATTTTTAAGCACCACTGAAAATGTAAGTATAAGCAAGTAAACAGTACGATGTTTTGTTCTTTGATGAATAAAATATTTGTTGAAAAAAAAAAAAAGACTTTGGGATGTACTGTTAATGGCAAATAATCAACTGCTATGCATCAGGTTGAATCATAGCACCTCATTGTTGAATATTTTCCAAAAACATCTGCTCATGAGGTATATTGTTCAAGGCCTGATATCAATGCAAATTTCCAATTCCATTATAACATACTTAGAAGCATTCTTAAGAAAAAAAAAAATATATAGTATAATTACATTTGTTTTTATGTGTCTTGAAAGAAAGCCAGATCCAAAGTTGGACCAAAAACAGATTTTATTTAGATAAACATAAACTTCACATTTATTGGACATTTGACAAAGAAAAATACATACTGTTCCAAATTATTGTACTGCGCTTAAGCTTAACACCTTCAGATGCTGTCACCAGCTGTGATTAGTGTTTTTATACCCTGAAGTAAGTACTAGGCCTTTTTCTGTACAAACCTGGCAAGATTAAAAGCAAAAATTACCCTACACTCCAGAGAACAATATTATAATGTCATACAAATGCCATCTGGAGACATACAGAGCACAACGCAATTATAGAGATGTTGGTAACTGATCAGGAAATCTAGTGTCTAGAACTTTTATTTTCACAGTGTTGCTTAAATAGAGGTCAAGAGGATGAGGGAAAGAGAGAGAGCAACCTAATTAAAGACATTAAATTCAATAGTTTGTTGGCTCTAACAAACAGACATATCTCACTCTGTTTCTGTCTCTATGACTCACTGGTCTTCTCATACATATGTAAATGTGCATCAAAATCATATCCTAGTTTCGAAGGAAAAATAAAAGGCTCTCAAAACATAAAGTCATGATGTGAATAGGCAGTGAGGATAGATGACAAAACTATTCACACTGTCTGGCAAAAAAAAACAAACATGTTTGATACCATGAAAAATGGCTTTCCCCTTTCCTCTCTATGAAGAAAAACAGATGTCTGTCAGTGTGTAGCAGCTTACTCAAGCATCCTTCTCATTTTCTACTTTGTGAATAATAAATGAAATGTCCAATATGCTGGTTTTCGTCTCAATAGGTTCTTCTGACCATTGAAGGTATTTTGTGTGCCAGGCCTTTTTTTAATTCAGTCATTCATCTTTAGCAACCACTTTATCCTGGTCATGATTGCAGTGGATCTGGAGCCTATCCTGGGAATACTGGGCGTGAAGAAGGAAAATGCCACCAGTTTATCACAGAGCACCATGCACACACACATTCACACACTCATTCACACCTTGGGGCAATTTAGTGCAGCCAATCCACCTACTGGCATGTTTTTATAAGGTGTGAAGAAGCTTGAAATACCCAGAGGAAACCCATAGGGACACGTGAAGAACACGCACATAAACTCTGCGCAGATGGGAACCTATGCTCACGATCAAACCAGGGACCCTAGAGCTGGGAGGCGGCAGAACTACCGTGTCATCCTAGGCTTTTTTTGGGAGTTTGAATTCTGAAGCATTATGTCAGGCGATAGAAATTTCTATATCCTTCTTGTCCTGTGCAAGGTAAGCCGGCGATTTTATCCTCCTGTAACAACATTTGGCTTCTCCTTTTCATCTAACATTAATCAAAAAATAGAATAGAAATAGGCAAACTAATCAGAGATCCCATCGGGCGGACTTCAAGCCCAATACACAAAGAGCTTTTCCCTAACTGGCCTTATGGGCTGCCTTCTCTGATCGAGCTGCTTTTAGTCTTCTTCAGCAGTGTATCTCATACGCGATCTGTGTGTCAAAAAGCAGACTCTGGTTTAGAAATAGTCCCTCTGGGTCTGGTGGTGGACCTTCTATGCCCTCTGCTGGGGCTCTGCGCGGTCCAATGGTAGATGTCAGAGTGCTTTGGCCCTGGAGCACTTCTCTATGCTGTAGTGCCCCGTGCTGGCCGGAGGTGGGTGGTGGAGGCAGCACAGGCTTGGCCCGGTTTAACACATACATCTCATGGCCACGCTCATCCCGGTACTCCTCAAGCTGTGCAAATGTAGTGGGTCCATCAGAGTAGTCGTTGACATAGAGGATGCTCTCTTCCTTGCTGTAGGCCCCATCCTCTTTCTGCCGCTGCCGGTGGCGGCTGTAGATCATGCACAGCAGCAGCAGGGCAGTCAGTGCCAGGAGTGAGATACCCACAGCAATGGCTGTTTGAGTGGCTGTGCCCAGGGCACTGAAGTCCATGCTCTCAAGCTCGTACAGTGGCTCCTGACTGACATCCCCTAAGGATGGGCGATGGTGCGAAGAGGACGACGAGGATAATGAGGGGTGCAGACGAGGCCAGGACGATGACAAAGATGAAGATGAAACATTGACAGCGAGGTGGAAAGCCACACGTGCCACCCCTCCAGGATTCCAAGCCTCACACTCATAGCGTCCGGCATGTGCCACTGTGACATTACTCAGAAACAGCATTCCACTGCCTGTGTCTTGATCGAAGTTCTCCCTGTCACCACCATCATCTGTTGGTCCACGGTTTCCCACATTGACTCCATTACCCCCAGGCTTGGCGGTCACTGGCTTCCTGCTGTCCCCATCTGTCCCTTCTTCTTGCACCAGACCTCGTGGTGATAGCTGAGCCCTACCATAAGACACCTTCCTCCAGGTGACCTGAGGCTGTGGGTAACCTGAGGCCTGGCAAGACACACGGATGCTCTCACCCAAACGTACGCTTAGTTCCCTCGGCTCAAGCTGCACAGCAGGCGGGATGCACACCAGGCTATTAGCTGGCACCTCAACCAGGCTCAGGTGAGAGAGGCGTGGCGGCTCAGAGCACAGCAGCCTCCGCTCGGCTGAGCTCAGCAACCGCTGACCCTCGGTGTTTATCCAGCCGCGAAGCCAGTGAAGAGCACAGTCACAACGCCATGGGTTATCTAACCACAACATAGAAAGAGTGAAGACAGGGATAGGGCAGAGAAAAAGATATAGATCAACAGATCAAGAGAAGAAACAGAAATATAGAAGAAGGGAGGTTTAAAGATGTAACTAAGATATGAGAAAGGAATGGCATTCTCAAATAATCTGAACATTTAAAAGGCCACATGCAGAGTGATTAGGAAAGCTTAGGTAGGAGAAAAGGTGGACAAGAGAAAAAAGCCTCTAAATCCTACAAAGCTTGAATGCAAACCTTGTGAGCTGTGTTTGTGCTTTACGCTCAGTTCTTGTTTGACACTGCGCTAATCCCTCTTTCCTTAAAATGTCCTTCCACCCCAAATAAAGCTTTTCCTCCCAACTTGATGTGCTCAGTAGCTTTCCTTCTTGATCATGTTCCTCTTTCCTTACATTTAATATTGCTCTGTTTGTAATCAGGAAAAAAAATCTTGCCCCGTTTTGTGCAAGTCTGTGCATGTGTCTGTGAAGGTACCTGTGATGCGAAGCACCTGCAGGCTGATGAGAGGTCTGAGAGTGACAGCACTCATGGTGCGCAGGTTATTCTTGCTGAGGTCCAGCAGAGCCAGAGAAGACAGGCCCATCAGAGCCTGCTCATCTAACACCTCCATCGTGTTCTCCTGCAGGTGCAGCTCTTGTAGACGCTGGGGGGGAAAGAAGGAGGTCTCATTTATCCTCCGCATCATCTCATCATGCTCATTACTGCCATCATCTTAACCAGCACCTTCAATAATATCTGTGATGTTCACAGCTCCTGCTTTCATTTTGTTCCAGTTCATTTAAGTGCAGTGTGCACAGCCATCTGCATATTTACAGTACACTGTCACATTTACAACACTCCAATTGACAGAGAAATTATTCCGCACAGTGTACATATTCCAAATGGGACTGTGCATGAATAGAGACCACACACACACCTGCAGTCCACGGAAGGTGTAATCCTCCAGCCGGTTGATGTGGTTCCCTGCCAGGTAGAGGATGCGCAGGTGCTCAAGACCACGAAAGGCATCAGCGGCGATCAAGTGGAGGCGGTTGCCATTGAGCGCAAGCTCTAGCAGTTGGCCCAAACTCATGAAGGCACTGGCCTCCAGAGCTGAGATGCTGTTATTCTGCAGATACAGATAGTGCAGGTGACCCAAGCCAGACAGGTCCTCTGCTCGGATCTGACCAATAGCATTATCTTGGAGAAAGATAGTCTGTAAAAGAGTGCAAAATACGAGCTCAGCAACATCCTTAGGCTTTTTATTCTACAGGATCTAAACATTGTTCTCTAGAATTATTGGCACCCTTGATAAAGATGAGCAAAAATGGTACAGTGTAAAAGTTACTGTGTTTTTTGCACTCAGAATACCAGAGAAATCCACCAGAGACTTCTTTTTCAAGATATAAAAGTTTGTTTATCTGCCTCACAACTCCCGGGTTCAAAGTGTACTCTCTGAGTGGTGTTTTGAACGTTCGCCCCATGTCGACGTGGGTTTCTTTCAGGTTCTCTGGTCTCCTCCCACCACCTAAACATGCCAGAAGGTGTATTGGCTACTCCAGTATTTTCTTAGGCGTGAGTGTGCGGTGCTGTGTGATGGACTGGCCTCTTAGACAGGATGTATTCCTGGTTTGCATCTAGAAGGATTCCCAGGACAGGCTCCAGAGACACTATGACCCTGACCCTGACCATGAAGATACAGTGTTTACTGAAGATGAAAGAATGAATGAATGAATATTTGTGCCGAGGTTTCCAATAATTCTGTGTTAACGGATTCATTAGAACAAAAAAAAAAATAGTTCTTAGCAGTTTAGGACCACAAAGTTAAAATATATAAGGACATATAAAAACATATAAGACATATTTATTCATCTTCGAGTGGTTTTTTAGTGAGCGACATGCCAGTTACATAATAAAAAATATTTGCTAGAAGGTAGTTTATCATGATGGGGCGTTCTTTCAGCCAGAAAGAATTGGATCAATGGAAGCTTCAGGCACTGAATCGACTCTTTCATAAACGTTCTCCCCAGAGTCTCCACAGTGCAGGTACTTGTAAACAACTCAATCGGTAGCGGCTGCATTTGCATTAGAAAGTTTTTTTTGTGTATGTGTGTGTGTGTGAACAGTGGTGAGTTTGTACGGGCCTTTCGTCTTGTCTTTAGTGATTTATCAACACCATATCAATTGCATAATTCATTACCTTTCTTGATTGCTCATGCTCGCAGTCTCTCTCTCTCTCATATTGTTTCCGCAGAGATTAATGCAGGCGGAGCAACATCGGCTCATTTGTATGGCACAGGTTCCTCAGGTTATTTGAGTAATCTATGTAAAGGAGCTTATGAATATGTAAAGGGTGCTGTGGTGTTATGGTTGCACCACAGGTTAATGTATAGAGACAGGGAATGGAAGCGCTACCGTAGAGGAGGATTTTATTTGTGTGCTCGGTTGAGGCCTCGGAGGGGAACCATGTCAATGTAGCTGATATTTTATATGAAATGTGTATTTAATTTGCATTTTAAAATGAATGTTAAACAGAGCTCCTACATTGTAGTCTGATTACCAAAATGGAAATGATTGTACTGATTCATATCCAATATTTGTGCATTTCTAATTGCGATTTAAACTTGGCATCTCTGCTCTATCCTAATCCATTTTCATTTCCACCCCTATCAGTCCTTCCTAGTGATTTGCGCTTTCATTTTATTTGCAAACAAAAAAAAAATTCTGCACATATTGTTCTGTCTTTTATTAGATCTTTGCAATGCACTTTATGTGTCCGGTCATTTATTGTATATCGTGCTTTTGATGCATGTAATCCAGTTTATTTTTATTTGACTTTCATTGCTGGGGTTCGTTCAACATCTGTTGTTTCATATATAAATTTGACTTGAAATCTAATTCTCACAGGCGGAACCTCTAGGTCTAAATAGAAGATAATAGGAAATAATAGTATTACTCAGGAAACTATTGCGTTTTCAAACAATGACCTGTGTGCTATGAGCAATGCCCCGTGGTATGTCTTTGAGTCCGATGGAGCCGCACTCCACTGTCAGGCTGTAGCACCGGCAGCCAGAGGGGCATCCGATGCAGGGCGCAGGTAATAGGACCACAACTACCACCAAAAGAAAGAGACAATGGAGGAGGAAAGCCATCTCAGAACAGACAGCGCCTGGGGAAGGA
Organism: Notoglanidium macrostoma; assembly: GCA_030068235.1. Taxonomy (NCBI): domain Eukaryota; kingdom Metazoa; phylum Chordata; class Actinopteri; order Siluriformes; family Auchenoglanididae; genus Notoglanidium; species Notoglanidium macrostoma. Next base: position 13,771,290 of record JAQQZR010000018.1, read on the forward strand.
AAGAAGACACATGTGCAGAAAGAGAGGTGAATAACTTTGAGAAAAAGGAAATGGATTAGAAAAAGGTGTGTTAGAATAGGACTAGAGTGAGAAGGAAAGGGGAGAAGAAAGCAGAGCAGTGAGAGATGAGGATAAAGAGGATGAGTAAGGAATAAAACACTTCGGGGCATCATTAGAAAATGATCAACAATGCTGTGGTGGGATGCAGCCTGGTGCAAAGATTATTTTCCAATATGAGTTGGTTGGTCTTGTATGTTTTATCCCTTATATAGATCACAATAGTTTGTCAATGTGAAACAAGTCAGCTCCTGTTATCACTCATGTTATAGCTGCTATAAACAGTAGCTCCCTCACCACCTTGTCATTATTCTCTCTTTCAGAGTTAATAATACAAAAAAAAACAAACAAAAAAAAAACTTTCCAGTGGTGGAAAACTGTAACTGACATCTTACTGAAAACTTCACCATATCAACAATATTTACATGTGTTTATTTCTTTATTAGCCTTAGATTGTAATAAACATGACATATAACTGTGTATTAGCTGTTACTATAGCAACAATAAAGCATTAGCATGAGCGCGTTAATATAAATGTGATTTGAATTACAGCTGGCACTACTGTCGGGGCTGCTGTTAGAAAATTAATCCACAGCTTCTGAACAGTCTTTTTTTTTTTTTTTTTTTCTTTTCTTTTTTTTTGGCGAATTCAATAGCGAGAAAAGAATAAAGATTGTACACGCCTTAGAAACCTAATCAGACATCTAAAACATGAGCAAGTGTATGTGAAAATGGAATATCGTGGGGGAGAATGTGAAAAGAGGCCATGTGATATTAAGCGACATAAAGCTTGAAGCGAGACGAAGCAGACGGAGACAGATTGAAACCGTTCTTGCTTCACATAGCCCTATAGAACAGCTTCTGCAGAGGAACTCTTACTGCTTCTGTTTTGGGTTTCAGTTAATTAAAGATGCATGCAAAAGGGTACACATGCAGTCTTAAGGAGCTCTCTTTCACTTTCCCCCTCTCTCTGTCTCTTGTACATCTTCTCAGATAAATAGACGAGGTGTACTGCTTCTTGTCACGCTGCTATTCCCCAAGGAAGCTTTCACACTATAATCAAGATCCACTGCCTATGAGCCTTTTATGTCACTCAATCTTTCTTCCCTTTGATGAAGACATGTGGTACGAACACACACTCATAAATTACAGCCTCTGGCACCATTTTTAAAACAAGAGTAGATGTAAATCTAAGAACACTCAGCAGAGATCAAAATTGCGTACTATGATGAGTCCAGATGGAGCGAGAGCACTACTGATCAAGATTCTCGGCTCTGAGTCAGTAGCCTAATTTCAGACGGGTTAGGTTGCAACATACCATAGTTTATTCATTCTTGTGTCATCACAAAGTCATAGCCAATACAGCATTGCTAGAGAGCTGCCAAAACCTCCATTACCTCAGATATGTGTGGTTGTAGAGCATGAAAAAGTTTCATCTTTAGTAAAGTAGGGCTGAATGGGTCTTCGCATAAACAGAGCAGTGAGCCATGGACAGCGCTTTAATATTTTATGCCAGAAAATAGCAAGCCTTAACAGGGAAAAAGTGGATAATGTTATAGAGGGTGTGACCCACGGCATAAAATTGGTGGGGAAGTTGATTGTATGAGTAAAATGTAAATTTAAAGCAGAACAAATTCGTTAGAGAAAAGGCTAAAAGGAGCACAGAATGAAAATGACTCTGGGAGAGAGCAAGGATAAAGAAAACACGTCGAACTAACAAAGAAGAGGGACTAATTAGGCTCAAAAAAAAAAAAAAAAAAAAAAGGCAAGAAAACCTCCCTTGCTGCCTCATTAGCAAACTGGGAAAAAGAATTAATTCTAAGAAAACGGCACCCAGTCTACACTGCTGTTGGCTTTCAAGCAACCATACATTTAATCCGAGCACTATATTCGCAAACAGTCCAAGTCTAGTAAGACAACTTGCTACAAAAGATAACAGCATCATCTAACAGCGGAAAAATGGTCATTCCAGAGCTGTCTTCTCCCACGGCTTTTTAACCATCCTCATCCTCACCGTCTTTCCCGCTGATTGTGACACATATATCATTAATGTGCATTTAAAGACATAACCAATCACAAGAGATCGCACTGCGTGTACCGAAAAGCATCATGGCGTACTAGAGATCTCTGAAGCTTGAGCAAGACAGAAACCCTTGAGTAGATCTAATTTTGTAACAAACCTTTGCAGGAAATGACAGAGAGAGCAGGTGGACATATGACAGGCCCACAATTCCGGTTTTAGAATATGCAAGTAAGTGATAACGGCAAAGAAAAAAAAAAAAACAGTTATATAAACCCGTCTGACTTTCTGAGAAATTCCTCTTTAGGAGGCACGGACGAGTTCTCACATTCAACTAGCAACTTTACTTAATAGCAAAGATCAAATCAACGAATTTAATTGGTTGAGAAACTCAATTCCTACGTCGCAACACTCGTGAGGAAATGGCAAGACACTCTGGAATGAGTAAGTGCCTGTATCACGCTTTAAATCTGATTCAGTAGAGAAAGCCAGCACTAGGAGCAGGTCTACGAGTACATGCCTCATTTTTGACAGAGTCACAAAAAAAAAATAAGGGAGAAATTTGTGTCTCTGGCAATTCAACAAGACTTCCATCGTGACACTGAATCGGAGAACGCTATTTTATGTGTCACAGACTTGTCAGATACTATCACGGCTTTGGAACTTGGGAGCTTTTTTTTTTTCAGTGAACTACTTATATTTTCTTATAAACAACTTATTTAAAAAAAGAACTACAGGTGAGTTTTCCTATCCACACACCAAAAACAAGTCTACAAGCTCTCTTAATAAACTGCTGACTAGTTTGCTGAGACGTTAACAGATAATGTACTGTAAGAATTGACTTTGATGAGGGTCTCGGTATGTGTGCACACGCACGCAAGAATTTATCCATACCAATGAAACTAACCTGTTAGATATGGGTGAAATAGAACATTCCTAGAACATTCCTCAGTTGTGAGACATTAACCGTGCCCGATTGGAATCCAACAAACACCATTTGGATTTTGTACGTAACTCCATTTTAAACACGAAAATAAAAATGTACTGATGTCATTCTCTCCTTGATATACCCTTTGTGCTCCCGAAAACAAGGATATTTGGAGATGCATATTTTTCATTGGGTCCCATTTTGTATGTTTGTTCAAGGTCAGTAATAGATGCTGAAACAGTAATAGATTTGCACTACTTAGATCCAATAGGAGAGGTTATATGTGAATCCTGTACAATTTAACCCTTTCTATGGACTATACGCGATAGAATGTTCCTTTTTTTAATTTCAGAAAATATCTTTTAACATGAGTTCATAGCAAGATGGTACTACAGATTTCCAGGCTTCATTACCACTATCCTCTGCTCTCTTTGAAATAATTCTGAATGATCTGAATTCTAAATAATTACATATTAAATCCATTTCTTGATAACACCTAATGAACTCTTCTTACACCACGACTAAAGAAAACGAGCAATAGTTAGGGATACAAAGAGTGACAAGTTTCAGGCTAGGGGTTGGATCTACACCAAAGACGTACATTATCTTGTCCGAGCACTTTAATTGTCAGTCATTAAAAGTCTTTAAAAAGTAACAAAAAAGGAAAAGAGGGTCAATCTGAGAAAGACTACGAGAAGACCAAATTATTAACCTGAAACTCATGTGGTGGGATCAGGACTCACTGACCCCGTTTACACTTGGTATTAAAATGCGTCTTGGGCGATCTGATCACAACTGGATAGCGCTAAATACAAGTCTAAACAACCTCGAAAATGCATTCGAAATGCATTTGCTCAAACCACTACGTCTGGGACGCATTTAACCACATACCTTCTGTAATGTGGACGCTAATGCGTCCCGATGCGTCCGCAACACGGACGTAACATCAAAAGACGTCATTAAGGCTGGAAGTGGAGGTTGTTTTGGTAACAGCGCGACACGCTAGAAAAAAATGGAGAGGAGCAATGATGAACATGGTTAGAGTGCAAAAAAATAACGAAGGTATGTTGCAGGTTTAACGTTTTAATATTATTTTACGCTGGGACCTTTGACCTTCTAGCGGAAGTGATGTAGGCAGTAACGAAATTTGAACAAAAGTGGTCAGCTGGACACCTCGGAGACGCATTGATAAACACAGGTGTAAACGGCGATGTGTCTCGGCAGTCCATTTGTGACCCGAATGCTCAAGACGCATTTTTAAAAAATCCCAAGCCAGAGTTAAAAGACATCAATATAAAGTTTCATTTTTGCCGTTTGCTTCAATTTTTGTCCGTTAACAAATATTTCGGATTATTTTGGATTTTTGTGGAACAAAGCGCAACTGCATCACAGAATGGTATACGTAAAGAAGAGATGCATGCAGCCAATCAGTGACAGGGTGATTACTCAAAGTGAAACTCCTGCTAGATTTGATCTCCATTTCGACTTATATTTTTCAGCCTGCTTCGCTGATGCAATCATAACACCTCATCAGCAGTGACTGAGAAAGCGCATGTGAAGTATAGTCATGGGTGTAATGAACATGAACAAAGTGGATGATTCAGTCTATCATTCTTTTTTCCTAAAATGCCTTCGGGGAAGAAACTAAAACTAGATCGACCAAGCACACACTGTCCAATCAAAGTGCATGAAGAAAACAGATGACAAAACCATGAATTTAGGATTTGTTCGGGTTTTTCTTTTTTTTTTTTTTTGTTGTTTTTTTGACTGAAAGCGTTAGAACAGTTCTGTTTGCCATGTTTGATATTGGAGGAAACATGTTATCAAAGCTTCTGAAACACTTACAAAAGTTAGAAATCTCTAATCTCACTTTTTCTTAGAGTTTGGCGCACGTCATTCATATTACGCCACCGATGAGACCGTGAGATATAATGAATTACTCAACACTAATTGTTTCATTGTCAGGCTATTCAAAGATTTCCAATTTTAGCCTTCATGCCTAATATCACGCCAAGCCGTCAGTGGGTGGGATCCAATTAACCCAACAAACAAAAGACCAAAAGAATAACAGGAAGCTTACGTCTCTCACTTGCTGACAAAACCAAAAGGAAAGGCCAAAAAAATCAACCCCCTACAAGTATTTTGGAACAAGTATGGCAGGACTACAGTGAGACGACTACTAATGAAACAGGAACTAGACTAGCTACAAGTACACCGTCAGTACATCTGGTAGCAGGAGCACAATGCTGTCACTTCTCCCACGTTATTATCCTTGTCCCTGCTTCCATCCGCACCAGTCTATGACGGGCGTCTCATTAGAAAAGATCAGCTCTGCGATCTGTCGTTAGAGACAGGGAGATAGACGAACACGGAAAAAGGCGAGAGAAAGGAAAGAAGCCACGAACGATAAAAACACACACAAGTGAGATTGAGTACAAGCACAAGCAACAAATACATCCACTGAAGTAATATCAGAATCTATTCCTGCTTCATACAGCTATAGAACTGTCTCTAGAGAGCCATGGTTTCTTTTGAGCTTCAGTTAATAAAAGACTTGTGCAAAAAGGCACACCCTCGTCTCTGCTTCGCTCTTTTCATTCGTGAGCATAAACCGATGAGGTGTTTTGCCTCTCACGGCCTGGCACGTACCTTACCATCCCGTGGGGGAGTTTTGTCACTGTAATCATCCAAATATCAAAATCTACTGCCTAGGAGGCTTTTCTGTCATTCCGTCTCTCTCCTTTTTTATTTTGAGGTCTACGAACACAAACCCTCAGGCAGCAGATTTAAAGCAAGACTGCATAGAAATCCAGGAATACTCAGTAGAGATCAAAATCATGTTCCGTGATGAGCCCAGATGGTAGAGGAGAACAGCAGCATGCTGATCAGAACGCCGGCTCTGGGAAAGAATGTCAATGAAAGCTAAAGTCAGGAGGAATCGCAAACAGAGATTACCGTGTAACAGTGTGACGCGATCCCTCCTTTAAGAAAGAGGTCATGAAAAAAGTCATGCCAAAGTCAGAACGTGTAATATAGCACCTCTGATCTGATCAAAGCCTTGTCTGTGCGCGTATTATCTCAGAAACGTGTGTTTCTGGCGCGAGTACCAACTTCAGGCGAATAAAACCTCGCATAAACAGAGCAGTCAGGCGTGAACATTTCGTTAATATTTCATGCAGCCGCCTAATTCAGCAAGTATTTAGAGGTTCTAGATTAATGTAATGTGCCCTACATAAGCCATTTTATCTTCTCCAAGCATGAAATTGGAAAAAAATGGGGCTGATAAACATTGCCAGAGAAATGACAAGCTATTTCCATCAGCGCCATACAGACATACTGTCCTTTGCTCAGCCGCTATTCTCTTCCTGCCAGGGAGAAATAGTGAGCAAGAAAAAAAAAAAAAAAGCATTTTGAATGAGGTTTGCTTCCAAGGGTTTCGTTTGCTACGTGAACAGCCTCCCAAACAATGGAGGAGATGGAGCTATGGATCCGGTAAGCTGGAGAATAAACTGCAATGATGATCTGGAAGCTGTTTCGAGCGAGAAAGGATTTTTTTTTAATGCTTCAGAGTTCTTTAAAAAAAAAAAAAAAAAAAAAGCTGCAAGAAGCTGATGTAAATATATAGGGCTATTGTGCCGGTTTGTTTGGATGCATACAAGTTTTGTCTTTTTCGGTTTGAGTTCAATTACTTGACGATGATTTACCAGCGAACCACTTAAAATACCCTGTAAACTTACATGTAACTTCGATGGACAGAGCTTTATACTGTACGTTCACTACTGTGCGTGATATAATGTATAAAGTCATATTTAAAGCTGTATTAAATTTTTGTGTTTTTTTTTTTTTTTTATTCTAAATGAGTTTTTTCGAGGCATTATGTTTGCGGTCTGTCCGTCCGAGATTTCCGTTAGCACAACATCTCAAGAAAGACCGGTTGTAACCAGCAGATGGACTGATTAAGTTTTGGAATTGATCTAAGCCGGGTCAAGGTCAAAGCAAGGTCAAATAGATGTTCTTCAATAGCTTCTATCAAGTTTGTCATACAAAAATGTAACTCACGCCTTCATGTTCAGGGACTTCAGACTCATTTTCATGGCTATCTACAATGTTTGCCCTTCAGTGTGTCTGCGCGTCTGTCCGAGATCCTCGTTGGCACAAAGTGTGGTTGAATGTTTGTAGGATTTACATGGAATTATCACTGGAACCAGCAGATGAGCTGATTAAAATTTGGAACTGACCAAACAGGGGCAAGGTCAAATGTCTGAAAGAGTTTTTCTTTAGTAAAATCTTTCACATTTACACAAGCACATTTTAAAGGTCCACTATGTAGGAGCATCTATTAGAAGAAATGGACTATAATATTCATAAATTCTGTGTTTTCATTAGTGTATAATTGCCTTTAATTACAAATCACTGTTTTCATAAGCTTAAAATGAGCCCTTTATATATACACTACCAGTCAAAAGTTTGGACACGCCTTCTAATTCAATGTTTTTTTCTTTATTTTTATGACTTAAAATACACTTCATGTCTTAAAGTAATGATGGACTGTTGTTTCTCTTTACTTAGTCGAGCGCTTGTTGATATAATATGGATTA
>JAQQZR010000018.1:13796829-13807637 GCA_030068235.1 Notoglanidium macrostoma
ATATATATGTATGTATATATGCACATATATATACATGCACACAAGCAAACAAGAAAACAAACAAATATAAAAGAAAAAAGAAAAAGCTAAATTTATAAACATAATTATAATTATATAATCATACTTAAGAAAGAAAGAAAGAAAGAAAGAAAGAAAGAGAGAAAGAAACAAAGAAAGAAAGAAACAAAGAAAGAAAGAAAGATGGAATTAAAAACAGAAAAACATTATGCTAAAACTATAAGCAATTATAAGTACATGTACAAAACCCCTAGTGATAGTATATGGGCTGCTATATAATTTTCAGGATATTTAATTATATTTTAAATATAATTATATTTTAGAACATATAATGAACATTTTCCTCTAAAACCTTGTTCTTAGGCCGGCATGGTGTGTTCTGCCTTGATACTTTATACAGCATAAGACATATGGGCTAACTTTGTTATGCAAACCTATCCCTCAATAAAAAAAAATCTATCTATCTATCTATCTATCTATCATTCTATCTATCTATCTATCTATCTATCTATCTATCATTCTATCTATCTACAAGTTTTAGAGTGCAGAAGAACGTTAAAGGGAAAATTCTTTTAATTAATTAATTAATTAAAATAATAAATAAATAATTGGGGTGCAAACGTTGAAGATATAATTGGGTTAAATGTGACCTCTAACAGTTTGCAGTGATTAATTCATTTGAAGAGCTCACTTACACAGAGAGTGCAGAAATGAGCAAAGGGAATTTCAGCACTACGGAGAGCGACACGTGACCGCGCCTGAACGTGACCGCGCCTGAACGTGAAAATGAGCGTGAAGGGCAAGAGAGCTGTGGAGTGTTCAATAAGTAGCTTACACCAGCCACTTCAAGTGTACAAGCACCGACCCCTGCTAATTACTCTAAGTCCGTAAGAGACAGCCATGAATGCTAACAACACAGAACAAATCTCCTGTGTTCACACCAACACAGACTGTGTTTAATCTGTACACATCAAATGTGCGGACACTGTGTTTATACATACTCCAACATGATAAACAGGCTCTTATTTATCCCCTTTACTGTCAGGAATAAGCGTGTCATACAGGTATATATTTGTTACACATGGTGAAGTGTGTATTGTAAGTATAAAGTTCCATATTGAGATCAATATATCAATATAAAAATAAAACCATTTCATCAGTAGTAACAACAGGCTAGTATACGTAGTCAGTGACTAGTTCTGCACTAAAGAAATATGATTTGATTTAGTATAATATCTACATTATATGGCCAAAATTTTGTGGATGTTACACCTATATTTAGTCCTTCCCAAAACTGTTGCCACTATATTGAAAACACATAATTGTATAAAATGTCTCTGTATGCTGTAACATTACAATTTCCCTTCACCGGAACTAAACCTGTTCCAGCATGACAATGCCCCTGTGCACAAAGTGAGCTCCATGAAGACATGGTTTGCCAAGTTTAGAGTTGAAGAACTCGAGTGTCCTGCACAGAGCCCTGACCTCAACACCACTGGAACACCTTCGGGATGAACTGGAACGCCGACTGCACCCCTGACCCCACATCAGTGCCTGGCCTCACTAATGCTCTTGCAGCTGAAGTATAACAAGTCCCCACAGCTATACTCCAAAATCTAGTGGAAAGCCTTCCCAGAAGAGTGGAGCTTATTATTACAGCAATGGGGACTACATCTGAACTAGGATGTTCAACAAGGACATATGGATGTGATGGTGAGGGGTCCACAAACTTTTGGCCATATAGTGAATATGAAGGTATTGCTCCAACAATGTTTGTTCTATTATTAAATTAATGTAGCTCATACTTTTCTTTTGGGATAAACTAGCTGGCCAAATTATTAGCACCCCATTCAAAACCTGAGTTAAACAGTGCAAGATGCGTTTATATTCACAGCTGTTGTGATGAGTGGTTATAGACATTATAAATTATAAGACACTAACAAAGAAAAGTGTGTGGACAACTCTGGTAAGATAACACATGTTAAGTATGAGTAAAGCTGAGAATGCTGCAAAAGGCATCACTTTACAGCACCACAGTAGGCAATAAATGCCTTAGTCTACCCATTTTCCCTGTTATTTAAATGTAGAATAGATGTATTCTTAAGGGTTCGACCTCGGAGACAAATGATATATCATTCATTCATCTACAATAAGAATTTTATCCCAGCCAGGGTTGCCGTGGATCCTGGGAATGGGTGGGCGTGAGGCATGAATAGAAGCTGAACAGCACAAGAGTCCAGCATATGGCGCCATACACACACCTAGGAGTAATTTAGAGCTGCAAATCCATCTACTGGCATGTTTTTGGGCAATGAGAGGAAACTAGAGTACCCTGAGGAAACCTAGATGAACATGGGAAGTGCATTTGAAATTCCACACTGATAGTAAGCTGAGGTCAGGATCAAACTGGGGACCGTGGAGATAAGATGCAGCAACACTACCCAGCCATCTGTTGTATCCTGAAAGCTATTAGAGTGCTATTAACTGTACAAATGTGAGCAATTGCAAAATTATATATGACATTCTTTAATTCATCTTCAGTAAGCACTTTATCCTGGTTCAGTTTGTGGTGGATCCCTGGAACACTGGGCATGAGGCAGGAATGCAGTTTGTACGGGATGTGATCCTGACTAACTGTAAAAATATTAAATCATTCCTTGTAAGTACTAGTGAACTATATAAAACAATCTAATTGCTACAACAGGTGTATCTTCAACATTGATTTTCTTTTTAACGGTGATGTTTCACAAATTATGACTCGCCCTCGCATAATAAAAAGGGCTGCAAATGTATTATGTCCTTTTCGTAACAATAAATCTTAATTCTACATTCTAATACAAGTCTGTATGAGATTTAATGGTTTTAGTAAGATTCATATATGGATCCGAATTACTATGATATAACTGCAAATGTAATTTTTCTCCTTGTAATATTCTCCTTTTCAATATTAAATTGATTCAGTTATACACTTTTAAGCAAAGCAGATTTTTTTACAGTTGATTAGTACAATATGTAACAGCAATATACAGTTAGGTCCATAAGTATTTGGACAGTGACAGATTTCCATCGTTTTGCCTCTGTACATCACCACAATGGATTGTGAAGTGTAGACTTTCACTATTAATTCAAGAATAACAAAAATATTGCATTAACCATTGAGGAATTAACACCATTTTTTTCATACAATTTCTCCATTTTTACAGGCTCAAACGTAATGGGACAAACTAACATAATTATAAATATAAGCATCAATTTTAATACTTGGATGCAAATCCTTTGTAGTCAATGACGTCCTGAAGTCTGAAATGGACATCACCAAATTCTGAGTTTCCTCCCTTTGCCAAGCCTTTTACTGCAGCCGTCTTCAGTTGCTGCTTGTTTGTGAGGCTTCCTGCCTTCAGTGTTGTTTTCAATATGTGAAAAGCATGCTCAATTATGTTGGCTGACTTGGCCATATAAGAACATTCCATTTCTTTACCTTAAGAAGCGCTTGGGATCCTTTTGCAATATGTTTTATGTCATTATCCATCTGTACTATAAAGAGACTCATAACAGTTTTGCAGCAGTTGACTGAATCTGAGCAGAAAGTATAGTTCTATATACTTCAGATTTCATCCTGTTACTTCTTTCAGCAGTCACATCATCAATAAACACTAGTGACCCAGTTCCACTGGGAGTCAGACTGTCTCATGACCACCATGTTTGACAGATCCTGGGATATATTTTGAATCATGAGCCCTCCCTTTCATTCTCCAAGTTAACTTTGGTTTCATATGTCTAAAGAGTCTTGTTCCAGAACTGGGCAGGCTTTCTAGCAAAGTCTAAGCTGGCCTTTCTGTCCTTGTATGTTACCACTGGTTTTTATCTTGCGGTAAACCCTCTGTATTTACATTCATGAAGGTTTGTCTTGATTTTAGGCTTTGACAATGACATGTCTTGGCTAGATGTTGTAAAGGGGATTTTCTCCACCCCATCATCAACTTTAGTTGTCTTCCGTGGTCTTCCAGGCCGTTTGGTGTTGCTGAGCTGGCCAGTGCATTCCTTCTTTTTAAGAATATACCAAATTGTTGATTTGGCCAATCCAAAAGTTTCTGCTTTCTTTTTGATAGGTCTGTTTTGTTTTTTCAGTCTAATAATAGCCTTCAATTGTATCAACACCTCTTAGGACCGCATACAGAGAGTTCCCATGAACAGCTGGCAAATGCAAATTTAACATGTGGAATCACCTTTTACCTCCTTAATTTGTCATGAAATCATGAGAAAACAGACCGTAACTTTCTATAAAACTGCTTATCAGTCAATTGTCCAATTCCTTTTGAGCCTGTGAAAATGTAAGGACTGTGTAAATAATGGCTGTAATTCCTTAATGATGGCTGTAATTCCTTAATGATTAACACAGTATTTTTAGTATACCCCTTGAATTAAAGGTGAAATCTTCAATGACATCTTCATGGCTTTATTTGAAATCCATTGTGGTGGTGTACAGAGGTATAAATATGAAAATTGTGTCACTGTTCAAATACTTATGACCTAACAGTAAATATAAATATCCATACAAATCAAGACAGAATACATTATAACAATTTTTATTTATTTATTTATTTTTTTAAATATATGACTTTTACATGTCATTGTGTAAGTACACACTTTTATCCATAGGCTTTACTTTTGTTTTCTCACATTTAAATTCTGAATTTTGCGTTTGAACTCAAAAGTGGAAAAACTTTCCTTAAAGTCCTGGATAAAAACATTTTTGTGACTGAATGCCCCTCAGCAGTAAAGAATGAACTAACCATGATTATGTGATCACAGGCAACAAGCTACATTTTAGAGTTCCACTGACTTTCAGGTATATAATGATTTCAAGGCGTTGTCATGGTTACGCTGTTCATTTTTTTAATAGTATTGTACAGCTTTTGTAAGTCTGCTTTTAGAAATAGATGACCTCTTTGTACCCAGCTTTGTGTGTGCGCTTTTGTGGGAGTGCCTAGATGAGCATGATGATGGTTCTCACAGCACATGCTGTGGAGGAAGAACAAATGCACTTCACCTTCGGCGATCTTAACCAGGCGTATTTTTGGCACATCCATGTTGCTAATTAAGGCGAAGCCTGGAACAAACAGCCTGCATGTGATCGACATCCCGACGTCTCCTTCAAGGCCAGAGGGGACTAACAGAGTGTCTGTCCTCAATATAGGTCACGTCTGAGCACCATTTTTTTCTTAATCAATGAAGAAAGGTGAAGGACTGACAATTGAGAATGGAGCTTTCTGGCGACGGTGTTCACACAAAGACTGGGTATCCATGGTGATGTGATCCTGGCCTTTTATTGCAGCACTTTTAATTTCATTGTCATTACACATTGTGAAGCTATAAATGCCAATGGTGTAACATGAACCCTGGGACTACAATAGTGAGTTCAGCCTTAGAGGTGGTTTTTTTCATGCTCACAGAATGGAGCGCGGATGAAAGGAATGTCTTGGAAAAGGAAAGGTTTTGCTTGTAGGTGGTGAATCGATGAAGGAGGTGAGAGTGTTTGTTGTGCGCAGTGGGTCTCTGAGTCAGCGCCCATGTGGAGGTTGGACGTCTTTCAAAAATTCTGTTGGGTTTGTGCACACCCTTCAGCATTGTGTGCTTCACATGATCGCTGTCCTCCAGCCTCGAAAACCTTCTAGATGTCAACTCAGAATGTGGTAGCTTTCATAACCAATGACATATTCAGCTTTTTCAGAATTAAAGGCAAGTGATTGGGTTTAAAGGTGGTGGTCTAGAAGCTAATAAAACCCCTGTCTATGATATTTCTACTCAAGAAAAATCTGGCAAATGACCAACACACCGGTGATTTTTTATAATATGAATTCCGCATCAAGAATATTGACCTAAGAAGGAATGTAACGTTATTCTGAATACTTTTTTTCTCATGTAAAGATTGCTATAGCTTTTGGGCTTAACTCTGAATAGGATCCCATTGTGAATAAAAGAAAAAAGTGGAATATGGATACGTGGCAGTGTATTTTGCAGAAACAGTACAGCGCAAATAGCCAATCAAATTGAAACCTCAAGATTGATTCTGAAGCCTGTGGGCAGAAAAGTGTACAAAATGTATCAGACATTCTGTACACAGAGTGCCTGAGGATTATTGTAGGTCTCAGAAACCTTCTCTTTGCTGGTGTGTTCTCTGGCATGCTCATTAGGGAGCTAAATCTTCTGTACATTTGGATTTCTGATGCTGGTTTGTGACGATGCATACTGTTAAAAGCACTATAAATCACAAAAATACAATTGAATTGAACTGAAATTTTGAATTGATGAGCTAGGTAATGGAAGACGTCAATCAAACACGGTAATCATTAAAATACTATGTTATGTATATATTATGGCAATTTTTCATTAAAACATTGTTGGATGTTTAAATATCACACCAGATCGCTACTGTTTAATATTTCACTCACTGCTCCCTGCGACTGTAGCTACTGTGTTGCCTGAGAAAAAAACAGTAGAGATTTCAGAAAGACAATCTTTTATCTTCATCTTGACTGGAACCTTGTCTATTGGTTCTCATCTGTCTCTGCTCTGGGGGCTTTGGGAGTTTTCCCTAGCTGGAGAATTGTTAATATTTGGGTCACATCAACGTCTGAGAGGGAAAGAGCAGGCAGTGGTGATCGAAGCCTGCCATAGGGAGATGAGCTGACCCACATTTGAAGCTTCTGAATATGGTCTCTGGTTAGTTCGAGCTCTTTAGGGACCGTATGTTGGATATGAAATGAGCTTATGCTTTAAGAAATCCATGGACATGCCATGTGTATGTAGTAGACTATGATTAATTTGTATCCATGATGCAAATCTCTGCATGTGTGCAGTATATGTAAAGTATGTGAATGTTAGTGGAAGTGTGTGTGTGTGTGTGTGTGTTTTTGGTGAGAGTCTGTAAAGCCTCTGGGCTGTGTTGATCCATGTCAGCCCAGATCAGTGTAATTAACATCAGATATAAATGTCAGGAGGACATGGAGGCGGTGAGACCAAGCTCAGCATGATGCACATACTCACATATACACAGCCTCCCTTCTTTCTTTGCAATGCCCACAGTATAACATTATCAATATCTGAGAAGACCTGAAGAGAGAATATGGCTGTGTGGGCGATTAAACAATAAAATTGTGCATATATATATATATATATATATATATATATATAGCTTTTATATATATATATATATATGTGTGTGTGTGTGTGTGTGTGCATGTGTGTGTACCATAATGTGCATATTCTTTTTTCTTTAGACAAAATGGTTTCAGGCATTATAATCTTACCAGAATAATGAAGAATTAATGACTGTAGTCTAGGCAGAGAAAGGTTGAGCATAACAAAAGGCGGACAACGGGAGCAGCAGTGGGCCTGACAGACTCTCTTCAGTAATCTTGGTTTAGGGTGGAAAAGGAATTACAGCACACACACACATACACACATATGCAGATGAAATAACGGATGTCAGCTACTCAGTGACCTCATGAAATAGTAAATAGAATAAGGATTAGTGTGTGTGTGTGTGTGTGTGTGTGTGTGTGTGTGTGTGTGTGTGTGTGTGTGTGTGTGTGTGTGTGTGTGTGTGCATGTATGATTAAAGATCAGATAAACCATTATTTGTATTGTACATCAAAATATAGACTGTGCCTGAAAGTATTGGCACCCTTCAACATGGGAATAGTTTTATTATTAATTCTTCACGGGCTTAAATAAACGTGAGTTACACTGAGATTTTAAATAGAAGTTTTTTCAATCTCAAAGAGATTTTCTTAAATGTAGAAATCCTTACAGCAAAAACTCAACCATCTGTTTATTTTTATTATAGTTCTACCGAAGCTGATCTCAAGCTTGGTTACGTGCTTGATAGGTTTGTACTAGGGTTGGTTGTGAATATATATAGTAATACACTCTTAAAACACTTAAAAATGGTTCCTTAAAGGCTTTTAAGGCTTGGTTTTACCAAATCTCACAATCCCTTAAGCTGCAAGATTTTCTTTCCCTTGAAGAGCACTGCCGAAATGCTATCTATTTATAAAATGCTATCTATAGTGATGCTATTTTGCTAGACAAGTAAAAAATACCTTGAATATGAGCAAATTCTAACATTTCTCTTTGTTATTTTATAAAAACACATCTAAAATTATTAAACCTATTTCTAAATATCTGCACACATTTTCAGCTTGAAATTGGATTTTTGAGGTGGCAGATAAAACGCAATGATTTGGCATTTGGCAAAATGAGTAAATACTTCTAGAAATAGACTTATGGGACTTTTATTTTCGTATATAATAATCTCATAATGAGAAATGTTAGATCAATTTTCTTTTATCCACCTGGTAAACGTGAAGGTTAGCAAACTAAATCTACAATCAATGAAAAAATGTCAAAGCACTTCAAAATGGTTCATCCATTCTTCAGTAAGAGCTTTATCCTGGTCATGGCCATGGTGGAATCCGGAGTCTATCTGGGAACACTGGGAGTGAGGTGGGAATACACACAGGGTGTGAAGCTCAGGTTTGAATAATTAAATAATAGATAATGTTGCTGATGCTGGTGATGAAACTGTCTTAAAAAGATTTCTTTTGCCTCAAGGACACTATTTAGAGAGGCAAAGTGATTATCTGTGAAGAACACTGCATGGTGCTTGCTTTGGGATTTCTAGAATTGTGGTCAATTGCCACTCCAGGGCAATATGAGATAACCTACCAGGGAAAAAAAGGTATAAGTAGTTTCTAAACCTTTACACATAATGGCAACAATTTTCTGTAATATCTTTTGAAAACATAGTGACCGATCCTACCAATTGTTTGTGCGACGCAAGATGAAATTGAACTCTTCTTCGGGTAAAATATCACAGACATTTGAAGACTGACGAGATTTAAATGTTGCATGACCTCATCTAGTACAATCCTTACAAAAAGGGTTCTTCATGGACTTTTTAATGGATTCTCACAGTTAAAGTCAGTCAGTGAATATTTCATGGCAATAATGTGAGGCAGACGGCTATTCACCGACAGATTTACCGGTCGGTTTTACCATGTTTACAGAACCCAGTCTTTTAGAACTTCGCCAAGAGGAACTGTGTTGAAAAATCCTGCTGGAAAAAAAATCCCCAGTACCGGCTGCCAAAATAAAGGGCATGCTGGTCAAACTGGGAGAGCGTCCCCGCCAGCTGGTGATGATTCGCCAGCTTCTGTAATTAATTGTCTGAGTTGATCAATAGATGTGTGGGATTTCAGACTTACCTCAGTGGTGTCTGATTTTCTTAAAAATAACTTTAATAGCTGTATTTTTATAAGCGTTAACTTAATCTGTTTCATTTTTTCACTAGTCTGACGAGCTCAACCTGTGGTAGCCAGAAACATGGATAGCATCAGTTCCTGATATAATAAATTAGACACATTACAAACTTGTATTACAACACATTTCCAATCATCAGGCAATTATTCGGTTCACCGACAGAACACAAACAACACGTATTAATATCTTCTGCATCACTGGATCCCCCAGAGTGTCCTTTCTCAGTATCACCTCTTCATCCTCCATGCCAGCGCCTGCAGGACTGCACACCATAATTGCCATGTGATGAGGGTTAAAGAAAACACACCGGTCCTCTTTGTGTTATTATATCCTCCACAAGACCACACAGCCGCTCGGCACGAGTCTGTAAAAATTGTGACAGCTCCTGTAAAACCCAGGAGAGAACCGTGACCTTTTAGAACAAGGAACATGCCGCGTCAGTACATTGCATTACACTCGTTCACATGGAGCCTGTGGAGGTGGTTAAGAAATATAAATGTCCATGCGGTGTCTTTGATGACAAGTTATCGTCCGAGGCCAGACAGAAGAAATGTCACAGATGTCAATACAGTTTGTGAAATTCAATTATACGGCCGTCAGCAAGAACATCCCTACCCCATTCCAGGGCTCGTCTAGGGAACGTAACATAACGATTTCTTTCATTTGCTGGCTCTAATGTTTTATCCTCCAGAAAAGAATGTGCTCTATAATTACTGGCCACTTCCTAATATGCAAGTATGCTAGAAGATTACTATGCATGTTTGTTAGGATGCCAGTACACTTGTATTCAAATATGTTATTAGTTATTAGCTAGTAGTTTAGTATGTTAACATGCAAGTAGACTTGCTTTGCAGGTAAACTAGTATATTAGTACGAACGTGTCTGAGAAAGATAGTAGCCGACTGTGGTTGTATGCTATATTTAATCATTCTGTATTGTGTAATGCATTTATTAATACACATGTTGTCTTTTTGTTTACACTGAACCATTTTGATCATGAGCAGCACTGTTTTGTTCCTGAAATGTAAACCAGGTAACACAGTTGACTTTTCACCTGATTTTGCAGATTTTTTATTTTTTTTTTTTTTGCCGTAATTCCTTTCTCTTATGTCCTTTTCATTTCTTTTTTTTTTTCTTTTCTTTTTTTATACATATTCTAGAATTAGGTGGCACGGTGGTGCAGTGGTTAGCACTGTCGTCGCATAGCAAGAAGGTCCTGGGTACGAGCCCCGGGTGCCTTTCTGTGTGGAGTTTGCATGTTCTCCCTGTGCATGCGTGGGTTTTCTCCAGGTGCTCCGGTTTCCTCCCACAGTCCAAAAGACATGCAGATTAGGTCAACTGCCTACTCTAAATTGCCCATAGGTGTGAATGTGTCGGTGTTTGTATTTTTTTTTTTTTAAATCATTCCTCTGTAAAGCATCCTTGGGTCGGTGAAAGGCGCTATATAAATGAAACGTCTTGCAATT
>JAQQZR010000018.1:13823259-13836678 GCA_030068235.1 Notoglanidium macrostoma
GTAAAAAATATTAAGGTGGTTTCTGTAAGTGTCATATTGTAAAACCTTTATATTCTTCTTTTCAATTCTGTCAGAAATAAAGATACCTGACTTTTTCTTTTCGTTGTTTTTGCAGGTCAAAACCCTTATTGTTCAGCTTTCACCTTTAACCCCAAGGCACATGGTGTGCCTTGAATGAGCTTTCAGAGTGAAGCTAAAAAGGTACACCAGGAGTCCAATTATGTAGCTCAAATTACTTTTAAGGGTGCACGGTGTTCCTGTTTCCATGTGAAAGGTTTGGTAAAATATGTACTCGTGATGGTACCAATCCAGCGACAAGAAAAGAACAAACTGGGAGGGGACAGACTTTCTTATCAGGGTGGCCAAAATATTACAATATTTACAGAGTTATCTTTGCTATCTATAACATTTTGGTAGGTTGTATGTGCCTTAAAGGTGCTGAAAATGACAGTTAATAACAAAATGTTATTGACTTTTTTTCACTCGTTGAGCCCTCCACCCATTTACTACCATGGACACCAAGCTCCGCCCCCCAAAACTTATGTTTTTAACTAGAGTTAGCATGATAACCGGAGTCACCGTTAGCAGGGACTGTCATGACATCACTTTCAAGTGTACTTGGAAATTCAACTGCGTGAAAGCTGAGTTACAACTTCATAAACATTAAACTTTTCATTATAATGATTTATGAGGATGTGTAGGGGCGTTGGGGGCGTGTCTATAAAATGATTGACAAGAGGTCAAGCCAAATACAAACAAACGTGCAGGTTTCCGAACCGGGTTTTTTTCAGCTGTGTAATATAATTGTTCGGAGATAAGGGCTGAAACTATTAGTTTTATCACGTCTACATAATTTTCCACGTTATTCTAGTAAAAAAGAAAAATATTGGCTGTTGCACATATATATAATGTGTGTGTGTGTGTAGATAGATAGAGGCAGTTGTTTTGTGTTTAAGCTCCACAAACGTACATAATTATTCAAAAATAAAAGCTTGGTATTCATTTTTTTCATTCATCAAAGGAATCATTTAGTTAATACTAAAGTAGTAAAGTCGAGTACTAAACTGTAGATTTCCGTGTTTTAGCGTGTATAATGCGTTAAAGGTGCCTTAATGGCATGTACGTTTCAATTATGTCCCTTAAATCATTTTACAGGTCAATTATATTCATGTTTCATTATACGATTTGAGTACTCGATTAACTTGACACCGTGTTGAATTTCAGAGACATGTTGCTGTGGGTTCTGTCCAGCTTGCTGGTGCTGTTTAGTACCGTCGACTTGTGGTATTTCGTGAGAGGAGCCTGGGCGGTCCTGAAGTACCTGTTCCAGGACCCGGTCCGAGACGTGCTGGCCGAGCAGGTCGTCCACGGCCGGGTTCTCCTCCATGACATCGATTACATGGGCCACATGAACAACGCTCGCTATCTGAGGGAGTGCGACTTCGCCAGACTCTCTTATTACACCCGCATCGGCATGTTCAGGGCCTCACACGCACTCGGGGCCAGGATGGTGGTCGGAGCCTCGACTATCCGCTACCGGCGGTCTCTCGGACTCGGAGAGGCGTTCGAGCTGCGAAGCCGCATCGTGGCCTGGGACGACAAGTCTTTCTTTATGGAACAGCGCTTCGTGTCCAAATCCGACAGCTTCATCTCCGCCGTCATACTGTGCAGGCAGAACGTCCTGCGTAGCACGCCCGACCAGATATTGCAGCATGTCTGCAAGAGAAAGGTACATCCGGTTTGTTTACATTCGCGCAGCTTCACGATCATAACGTCTTACACTTGTTTGTCGGTTTTTAAGGTGGAATGTCCTGATATCCCGGAGGACCTTCAACACTGGATCAATTTCATCTCAGCTAACAGTCAGGCCCTGCGAGCAGAATGCGGCTTAGACGAGAAGACCAAGTGATGACGACAGACCGTCTTTTATTTATCTAAGCACATTTTCTTTAATACCTTCGTTATGTCAGTATGTTATGGGGTGGGGGGTCCAACATTCTGCTCATTTACTCGTAAAGAAAAAAAAAAATCCATTGATACGTGACCTATTGCGCATTGTCAACAAACGAACGACTTGAAATAACAGACATCTGGCGAAGCAGACTGCAAACTGCTCCGCGAAAACATCAAGACGTGCTACGACAGCATCGTTTAATAATACGAGTAACTTGATAAAACACCGTATACCGCTTTAACAGTATCTTTAATGGAGAGCACGAGGGTGACTCACACCGGCTGTATCAGTGGTCATTAAATTGAGCGTAAGGTGCCGTGAACTGCGCACAGAAGCGAGCACCGAGTACCTCGGATCTAAGCTTTTGGAGTCGAAGCGGAGTTCATGGCACTTTGCGCAGGTTTTTAATGATGATTCTGCTGTTTGAACGTCATAACATCCGAACTCTATGCTGAGTTTTAAGGTTTTTAGTAGCATATGGCAGCTACCAAGACAAACGGAACAAAACCAAAGGTTGCAGTGTTCACTTCAGTATCAACGAGTACAAAATAACGTCCTCCAAAAAGGAATGCGTGCGTCCGTAACGATTGCGCGTTATCGAATTATATGGAAATACAGTGAAGGATTCGGCTACCTTTCTAAATTAATTGCGATCTCTAATGGAATATTTTACACCGAACGGGCACAAAGTATATCTCTGCCGAAAAGGGAACATTCAACCGAAGTAATTACTTGAAAACCGAGCTGGCTGCATGTATTACATTTTATTTTTCGACCAAGTCCTGTATACTAACCCAATCTCACACTAGAACATTCTAGCAAAATAGATGTATGAATATATGACATAGACCGATATAATAATCTAATTGTATTGTTTTGGATTTATTTGAAAAGATCCGAATGTGGTTTATATCCATTATTTATTTATTTAAACTATCGGAGAGAATGCACTGAACTGCGGCTCGCCCCGACGTGAGTCTTGCATGTTTCCTCTTTAACGCACATTATTATTTACGCGAGCTCAAAAGAGACGACGAGCCTAGGCTGCATTTTGAAATAAAGGTGTTTTATTATGATGAAGTTGTTCGTGACGGGGCTAATAAAGAACAGAGGAATTATTTTATGACCCGGTTCACAACGTTATTGTACTTTTGTTTTATGGAATATTTATGGAGCTAGTATGTATTTTTGGGTGTTGATGTAGCATCCCTAAAGACACACAACTGAATAAACACGGACTACATGAATATTAATCTAGTCTCTGTGAAATCCTCTAATGACATTGCAGCGTATCGTGGTTCTGTGATTAATGCTGCCACCTAGTGCCAGATTTCCATGTTAGCTAGAGTAGGTAACTTGTTTAGATGTGTAAATAAAAGCTATTTTCACCAAAGGAAGTTATATTTGATGAAAAAATGTGTTTACAGCCACAAGCGGACTCGTCTTACAGACAGAATATTGAAAGATATGAGATATAAATGCTTTATTTGACTAGTAATTTGATACCACATAGCTGTTAAATTCTGGATTCTGATTGGTCAGAAGGTGTTACTCAGTTTCCATAACAGCAGCTCTGACAGAAGCTCCAGCTGCAGGACAAATCGCTCGTACTGGCACAGCTACTCATACAGCCCCAAATAATCCACGTAAATAATAATAATAATAATAATAATAAACAGATCAATGAAGAAAAATGTTGAATTGTTGATATGGTGCAGTTTGTTTTATTAAGAGCGAGGGAATTAACTATGAGGGAATGTTTGTTTATAGCTGCTTTAATGTGTATGTGGAACTAACTTGTCTCGACACAACGCTAAATGTAACTCTAAATGGATAAAAACACATTGTCATTCAATAATATTCCTAAAAGAATGTATCACTGGCAAATTGTTGTGGAATTCGATGAATAAAAAAGATTGAAATAAACTTTGGGTGCTAACGTAACGCTGTATCACACCGAGCTGTTGGTGATTATTTTCCTTTAACAGCATGTCCACTAATGTTTTATTCCTTACATATTTTATTTTTCTCCCCAATTTGACCACTGGATAATTCCCACCCATAAATGCGAATGCGAAAGCTAACACCTTCCTGCTAGACATGTGAAGCCAGCATCATATGGAACCGCTGTGCCACAGGGCAGCGCAACACGATCAGAGAAACGCGCTGTCCGCCCTCTTCTGCATACACGAGCTCAGAGATTAGCCAGTGTGGCTGTGATTGACAGAACGAGAGGGTACGACATTCCTTCCACACAGAAAGCGTGGCTGGTTTGCTGCATTGGCTCCCAGCCGCAGATGGGTGCGACATTGCTGGGATTTAAACTCTCAATCTCCCACCGATAACGCGAACACAACGTGACCAGCGCTCCAAACAGGTCAAAACCCTGACCTGTGAGCAAAACTGCAGCACAGTGTGATGACTTAAAGTCCAGCTACATAATATACTTCCTACATCTTAATGCATTTATGAACCCTCTCTGTGTCTTTCTCTTTATCTCTCCCGTCCTTCCTGTCTTTCTTTCATTATTTCATGCCCTTCTTCCTGTTCCCTCCTTTCTTTGCTTTTTTCTCACTTATTCCTTTATGTAGGTTTCCTTCTTTCTTTTTCCATTTCCTTCTTCCTTATTCCAGTTCTTTCTCAACTCCCTTCCTTCCTCCTTCCCATTCTCCCCCTTCTTTGCTTTTTCTTTTTCTTATTTCTTTTTGTTTTCCTTCTCATTTCCTCTCTCTTTTTCTAGCCCTTTCCCTACTCTCTCTCTCTTCCTTCCTTCCTTCTTCCCATTCTCCCCCTTCTTCGCTTTTTCTATTTCTTATATCATTTATTTTGTTTTTCTTCTTTCTTTTTTAATTTCCCTTTACTTTATTCAGTCTTTTCTCTACTTTCCCTTCCTTCCTGTCCTTTCTTTCATTCATTTATTTATGTCCTTCTTCCCGTTCTCTCACTTCTTTGGTTTTTCTCTCTCTTATTCTTTTAGTTTTCCTTCTTTCTTTTTTCAGTCTTCTCTACTCTCCCTTCCTTTCTGTCCTTCTTCCCCTTCTCCTTCTTCCTTTTTTCCTTTTCATTTCCCTTCTCTTTTTCAGTCCGTTCTCTACTCTCCCTTTTTCCCTTCCTACCTTCCTTCCTTTCATTAATATATTCATGTTCTTCTTCACATTCACCTGCATGGACAAAAGAACAAGTATTGTGGACATTTTCTTCCCCGAGCTGTGATCATAGTTTGCTTTGGGGTAGCCCTCCATAAATCTCCTCCCACGTGCTAGCTGATGGGAATCCCCGGAAATCCCGAGGACATCTCTGGAAACCCCCTCATGGGCCTCGTTTGCTTCGCCGATCCGGTCACTACTTTCTGTTTGAACCCGATTGAAAGGTAAATGGATGTAAATATACAATGATTTTTTTTTTTTTCAATTCTGGGAAATTTCATAAATATACTAACTTTAGAAGGTGATTAATTTAGGCCAGGAAAAAAAAAAACCTAGCCAAGTAAAAAGAATGAAGGAGTTTTAAAGATCCTTACGGAGCTGTTATCACCCACTTACCTCAGTGCGCGAGCTTGCTAATTCAATTAATTACCAGCGCCAAATAACCATGTGATGCTAAATCCAATCAGTCTAATGTAGTGAAAGAGAAACAATCCGTGCACGTTTCATTCAGATATCTTTATTATTACAGTTATGAAGAAAGTCACGAATTTCATCACACGTGTCCTATTGTTATTGTTATTGTTATTAAAACCAGGCCATTTTGTAAACTTTAAATTCGGATTACTGCTCCGTAGTAATGATAGAGACATGATATTGGTGTCATTCTTCAGGGTTTTTCAATTCTTCCACCGCCATCAGTTTTAAAATTGACTGAAGTGGAATTCTTCTGTCCACGTACGTACTAACTTTGTTTCTTTTTCTCTTCCTTCTTTCTTTCTTTTTTCAGTCTTCTCTCACCGTCCCTTCCTCTCTGTCGCTCTTTCTCCACGGCAACAGACTCCTCCCTTTCCTCTGTACAGGCCACGCCCACAGTCACGTGACTCCCTTCGCACAAAAACAAAGCCCTCAGCTTGTCACCTCGGTACGCGGAGACTTCGGTGTATTTGTGAAATGGCGCAGGCGGGTGTGTTTTTGGAACATGACCAGTTTAATTGTTCAATCTGTCTGGATGTGCTGAAGGATCCTGTTACGGTTCCGTGCGGCCACAGCTACTGTAAAGCCTGCATTAAAGGCTACTGGGACCAGGATGATTATTTGGGGGTTTATGGCTGCCCTCAGTGCAGGCAGAGCTTCACTCCCAGGCCTATGCTTGGCAGGAACACGATGCTGGCCGACGTGGTGGATAAACTGAAAAAGACGGCGATTAATTCTGCTTCTCCGGTTAAATCCGAGCCCACTCAAGCCGAGCCGGGGGACGTGCAGTGCGACGTGTGCACGGGAAGCAGGAACCGAGCCGTGAAGTCGTGCCTGGTTTGCCTGGCGTCTTACTGCGAGGAGCACCTGAAGCCGCACTACGAATCCCCAGCCTTCCTGAAGCACAGACTCACAGCACCGACCTCCAGCCTGCAGGAGAGCCTGTGTCCCCGCCATGACAAGCTGCTGGAGATTTTCTGCAGGACAGAGCAGCGGTGCATCTGCTATCTGTGTTTAACCGACGAGCACAAGGGCCATGACACGGTTTTGGCCTCCACGGAGATGGCCGAGAAAAAGGTGACGCGTGAAAGGAGCTCGTGCTCATTCTGTTGCTCTCTCGCTGTTGTGTAAACAGCCGAAAATAAAAGCTTGGGAGTTCTAGGTGATTTCACTTTCACAGTGAATCACAGTCCTGGATACGAACTCGCTGCGTGAATGAATGAATGAATGACTAAATGGAGTGCGTTTTCCGTTATCTCGTTTTAAAATTAGCTTGTGTGCTAAGTGGATAGAACTTTCGTAGTCCGTTTCTACTACCTTATCCGTTATGTTAACTCTTGACCAATCGCAGGCCGCCACGTCATCAGTTTGACATGTTTCTGTTCCATCGAGATTCTATTTCCAGGTGCCCGGAAATCAAGGAGTCGGTTCCAAGAGTCGATTCCACACACTGTTCTCCACTCCTTGTTGTGAAATGAGCAGTACTGTATTAGTTACTTACATAATACTCTGCTATATGACGGACAGGATGAATGGCAAGACGTCCTAACACATTTATATGAAGTTCCTCCTGGAGAAGCTGTCAAATGGTTTGTCTTGTTGACGTTTTGAAACCAATACGTCATGTTTATCATATGTAGAATCATATTCTGTGTACTTAAACCATGAACATCTGATCTGCCGGGACGGTAAAGACCGGGAACTGTTGTATGTATTTTGTGGAAAATAACTATTACGGTGTATAGATGAATTAAAATGATACTATAGCGCGTTGGCATTCTCAAATCTGATTGGTCAGAAAGTGTTTCTGTGTGTTGTGAACTTCGAGAGAGACAAAACAAGTCTTGTGGGAACAGCTGTTTATCCAAAACAGTAACTGTAAAGGGTTAAAAAGCACCGCATGTCTTTTATTCATAATTAAAAATTGTTATTGTTGACAAATTGCTGTGGTGTAATGAGAGTAAAACACGTCCGAACATGCGGTTTATAGGAAAATAATCAACTTCAGGCTGGTAATAGTAATTTGTCTTCATCACACCACTTCATTGTTGGTTATTTTCTTATAGCAGCACACCCTCAAGTCAAAAAAAAAAAAAAAAAAAAAAAAAACATGGTCATCAGAACAATACTGTTAGTACATAGTAAGTAATCAGATAAGAGACTACTAGCTATTATGTACAGCTTACAGTGCGGCGTTTTTACAGGACGTTCTGGCGGAAACACAAAGGAAATCCCAGCAGAGAATTGAGGAGCGGGAGAAGGAGTTGCAGGATCTGAGGCGAGCCACTCAGTCTCTGACCGTGAGTCTGAACACGAAGTGCATCTTCTTACTGATCACTTTAATCATTTGATCTGGTTTTATCTTTAAGAAGCAGTTAGTAAGTTTTAAAGTCCTCTGTTGCCTGTGATGGACCTACATATGATTTGCGGGAAAACGAGCAGCTCCGGTTCAAACCCGGATAAACGGGTCCGGTAAATCGGCGAGGTTTAATTCTTACTTTATTTCCATCACCTCCAGCTCTCAGCGCAGGCGGCTTTAGAGGAGAGCGAGCGGATTTTCACGGAGCTGGTTTGCTCGATAGAGCGGCGGCGTACAGAGGTGAAGGAGCTGATCCGCGCTCAGGAGAGAGCAGCCACGAGCCAAGCCGAGGAGCTTCTCCGCCAGCTGGAGCAGGAGATCGGCGAGCTGAAGAAGCGAGACGCTGAGTTAAGCCAGCTCGCTCAAACCGAGAACCAGATCTCCTTCCTGCAGGTAGCGATTCCGAGTCCTGCTCAATGAGTGCACATGTATTGATCGCACCTAGAGATCTGAAACGAAGTGTGAATTTTGAAGGCAAAAATTAAGTCGATAAAATTCCACTGTACACAACCAACCCGAACAGCAGTTAGTGGGACTTTACCGGGCTGTAGTTTATTTCATCAACTAGGAAATAGAAATATGTTGGAATATTAGAAGAAAAAAATAGCTGAGAATTTTGAAATCGGTACCATTGTACTTAATTTTTAGATTTATTCCCTTAATGGATAATTACAGGATACTAAACAGGAAGAGATTATTTGCATTCATTTGCATGTAAAGCCTTTTTCAGGACACAATTTTTTTTAGTATCACTAACCTACAGAACCGGCTTCTGCTTGATGTTCTTGTTTAGACCTATGGGTCCGTGTGTGTCCAGCCCGTGTGTATGGACGTTCCCATCATCACAGTGGACCCTGGTTTTGGGTGTGTGATGAGCGCGGTGTCCGAGTTCCAAGCCCTGCTCGATGATGTGTGCCAAGGTGGCTTTGTGAATATTTCAGAAAAAGGTACGCAGAAAAGAAGTAATGACACGTATGTCTCGAAGTAATGCAGCTGTAAGGAGATTAGTCGAGCCCTTGCAACGAAAAACCGTATATTAGCCATCTTATGTAAAAATCACCTAAGCATGGTAACACATTGTTTGATGCCCTTTATTTAATGTGAAGCGTTCACCACAGTGTTTCGACTCGGTGCTCTGCACATCCTTAACAACCTCTTAACTGAGTTTTAGAGGGCATGTTGGAGCAGGAAAATCAAAAGTTATGCAAATGTTCTAGTTAACCCTAACCCTATGTCTGTTAACAGACAGACGAGGAAAGCATGAGAATAGGTAATGCTCGGTTTCAAATGAACTACAGTACGGTATACATAATTTAATGGCTATTGGAACAAAACCTTATATCTCCAAAATGAAATTTAGTTCTTTATTATGAAGTATGGAAAATTTTATTATAAAATTTTATTTATACACGCGCACACACACACACACACATATATATGTATGTGGCTGATCTCCTCGTAACCTCATCCTGATTCCCATTGGCCTGTAGGATAACAAGGTATGTAGAGCTGTCCTGTATATCTGCTATTCTGCCCTCTGGTAAATCCACTCCCTCAGTCCTGATCACCTTCCCTCTCTTAGCCACCATGCAGCCACAGCCAAATATCTCCAGAGGGTCAGACAGGTGCTCAGAAGCCAGCTAAATGGTAGGAATAAGATCCAAGCCATCAACATGTATGCTCTACCAACCATCAGATGCCCAGCTGGAATAGTGAACTGGCAACAGGAGGATATAGATGATATATAATATATAGATATATTCCTCACGATGGATGGAGGGTTCCATCCGAAGTCCAGTTCCCTGGGACTCTGCGAACAATGGACAGAAGGGGGACGAGGATTAGTAAGCGTCAGAGCCACTATCCCAAATGAAACAAGGAACATCCGAGAATACATCAAAAAGATGGCCCGTATGGGCTAGAAATTCCCAAGTCCCAAAAGAAAGTCTCAATTCCCCACCACTGAAAGTTGTTGAGAAGTTCCAGACAGATAAGCAGCTGCTGGCCAAACCACCAGACATAGTGGTGGTTGATAAGGAGCAGAAAACAGCAGTAGTGATTGATGTGGCAATCCCAGCTCAGAGTAACATCAGGAAGAAGAAGCACGAGAAGACTGAAAAGTACCAAAGCCTGAAGGAACAACTGGAACAGATGTGGAAGGTGGAGTCCAAAGTGGTTTCAGTAGTAATAGGAGCATTAGGGGCTGACTCCCGAACTTGGAGAGGTGCTCCAACAGATTCCAGGCAAAACAACAGAGGTCTCTGTCCAGAAATGTGCAGTTCTAGGATCAGCTAAGATACTGCGCAGAACCCTCAAACTCCCAGGCCTCTGGTAGAGGACCCGAGGTTGAGGAAGACACATACCACCCCCCAAGCAGGGGAGGTGAGAGGAGGAATTTTTTTTATATATATACACTATATGTACAAAAGTATTGAGACACACCTTTAATTATTGAATTAAAAAAAGGTGTCAATCAGACCCATTGCCACAGGTGTTTAAAATCAAGCACCTAGCCATGCAGTCTCCATTTACAAGCATTTGTGAAGCAAAATGCTTCGTTCTGAAGAACTCAATGACTTCAAGCATAGTACTGTGATAGGATGCCACCTTTGCAATAAGATGGTTCGTGAAATTTAGGAACAGCAGCAACTCGGCCTCGATGTGGAAGACCATGTAAAGTCACAGAGTGGGGTCAATGACTACTAAGGTCCATGGTGCATAAAGGTCGCCAACGTTCTGCTAATTCCATAGCTGAAGAGTTCCAAACTTCCACTGGCATTAATGTAAGCACAAAAACTGTGCAGCTGGAACTTGGAACATGGAATGGGTTTCCACAGCCAAGCGTGGGATGGAGTGGTGTAAAGCACACCACCACTGAACTGTGGAGCAGTGGAAACATGTTCTATGGAGAGACAAATCACGCTACTCTGGTTCGCAGTCAGATAGGCGAGTCTGGGTTTGTCGGATGCCGGGAGAACGCTACCTGCCTGACTGCATTGTGCTAACTTGGAGGTTTGGTGGAGGAGGGATAATGGTGTGAGGCTGATTTTCAGGGTTTGGGCTAGGCTCCTTATCCAAGGAGTGCAACAACTGGAGGATGCTTAACCTAATATCACTGCTCATATTAAAGCATTACTTCACTCAAATTGAAGAGAAGTTCATGGTCCCGGGCCATTCTTTTTTTTGTGAATAGAAGATTCCTTGTGATCATTCTTTCTCTGTAATTGAAAGAAGACGTAAAGTGTCTTCACTCTACACACCTTCTGATGTTACTGAGATGATCAAACAAGTGAGACCACAAAACTCATTCAAAGTCATGGAAATGCATTGTGATGACTTTAAACTATTCACAGACTCTGTCCTTAAACGACCCACTGGACTACAGATCACCCCAGTGATGTGGTTCAGAGTCACAGGTACCTGAAAATGAAGCTGTTTCTCTACCTCTCTTCTTTAGCGTTTACCTCATAAAACAGTTTATGAATATTATGTACACTTTTAAAGAACATTAGCTATTATACACCTAAATATGTATTTTTTTGTGACTGTTTCAGCTGATGATGCTTGGAATATTCATACCAAAGAGAGCCACAGTCAATACAGTATATAAAAAAAACAAACAAACAAAAAAAAACATGACCATGCTGCGGTACTTACCAACTATAGCAAGCTTCTTTTATGAATCTCTAGAACATGAAGAACAATCATATTGATTTAAATTTCCTTCATCATTGCAGTGATTCATTTTGGTTTTATATACAGTATTAGTCTGCGACTCTTTTACTAAAGCTATATTGTATATGTGTAGATTGTATATGTAATAAAGAAAAAGATTTAATGTACATTTGAGAAACAAAATGAAAAAAAAGGAAAGAAACTGTAATAATATTGTTCACGTCACATATACTGTTTTTCCATGAATTGATTTTTGCAGTGGAGATCTTGCATATAGATGTTCTTCCACATTCTATAAAACAAAAATAAAATTACAAAGCATTATTTTATTATTACTATTATTTTAAATTCTTGAATGAAAAAGGAAACTCTAAATAATATTTTAGCTTTCTAATGTAAAGGGTTGTCTGAAATTGAAAAGAAACAAAAATAACTGATTACTCAAAAAGTGGGAAATGGTTAATATACGGTTTTTCATTGCAAGGGCTCAAGTGATATGATGTGCCAGATGCTGTGCCATGCATTACTGGGCTAATAAAGGCTGGATACCCCTCATAAGATTTAGAGCCTATGATTAACCATGTAGAGGCAACAGAGTGGAGGCAGTCAGTGAGCCCTCCAATATTCCACTCTGAAGTGGCATTTGAGACAATTAAACAAGAGTTGCAAACAGCCCAAGTCTTAACCACCCCAGATTATGCCAAGCCGTTTCATTTATATGTGGCCAACCGGTGTGGAGGCTATGCCTCAACTGTGTTAATGCAGGAGACATGTAAAGAGAGGCAGAAGCGAGCTATAGCTTATTATAGTACTAAGCTGGATGGTATGGTACAGGGATGGCCACCATGTTACCAAGGAATAGTGGCTATACACTATGCATACAACTAAGTGTCCAAACTGATGATGGGATACCCTGTTGTCATTCACACACATCATAAGGGGTCAAAGCAAAGCAGCTAGCGTACCTTAGCACTGTTCAGCTCAGAAAGCAGAACTCAAGGTACTAGCTGAAGCATGTCAGTTGGAATCAGAGAAAACAGAAAACATTTATACAGACTCAGCATATTCTCATGGTGTTTGTGACCTTTTTGGAAAAGTATGGAAACAAAGAGATTTTAAAAAGACGAATGGTAGCCCCATACAGCACATGACAGAAATCACACAGCTAATGACTTCGATGATGGGACCTCACAGATTATCAATCAAGTTTTAGGCACACAAATAAGTAAATGATGCTGTCACTAAAGGCAATGCTGCAGCTGATAATTAGCATGTGAGGTGGCAGGATGGCAGTTATGGCCCCAGCAATCACAATTCAACCTCATGTTACACTAGATGACATCTTAGCATTGCAAGACAGGGCATCACCTAAGGAGAAACAGCTATGGGAAGAGTGTGGGGCTTCAACAGACACGTACGGATTGGGAAGGACTCATGAGGGGTTGTTGGTAGCCCCGGTGGCTCATTTTACTATTCTCATGAATGATGTACATGGTTTAGACCATTGCTCAAGGGGGGAGGTATTAAGGAAAATCAAAAGGCTAGTGGTCATCCTACCTACGTATAGGCAAATGTCGATAAAGGATTGGGAGAATGCGGAGAATCTGTGCCCAATACAATGTCAGGAAGGGCATCCGCATGCCACTAGGACAAGTACCAATGCCAGAAGGACCTTTAAAACACAGGTATTGATTATGTTGACAAGGTAAGGCCATTTTGAGGTCAAATATACAACATGTGGACAAAATTGTTGGTACCCTTCAGTCAATGAAAGAAAAACTCACAATGGTCACAGAAATAACTTTAATCTG
>JAQQZR010000018.1:13848098-13860564 GCA_030068235.1 Notoglanidium macrostoma
CCCCAAGATGCTGGGATTGGCTCCAGCTTCCCCGCCACCCAGATGGATAAAGCACTATAGATAATGGATGGATGGATGAACATTCAAATTTTAAAAAAAAATCAGCAGGTGCTGAATCCAGATGCTGCAATCGTCCAAAATCTTGGTTATATTTCAATCCAATCTTTCAAGCTTATATTTTATGAAAAACAACAGGTTTCAAGAGAACACAGAACATATAGAACAGTCTGTTTGAATTTCCAGGTCAACTTTGTTCACTATTAAATATACTATGATTTGTGTTTATTTTTTTGGATTTGCATTCAAGAAAATTTGATTTCTAGGAAACTTTCAAAAAATGTTCATTTTTTGAAAAACAAAAACAACAAAAAAACCCCAAATGAACTATAAATGACCACAATCCATTTCAAACAGATTTCTTCAAATTCAGATAAAAAAATTTAAACCACCACTATAGGCTGAGATGCTGATTGAGTGAGATGAAGTTCAACTACAAAACTCCACTTACAAAAAAAAAAAAAAAAGAAAGAAATTAACTTTGTGTATTTTACGTTCAGGTTGTAGTGGCACGTTTCTCATTCCAGGTCTGCCCTTTCTTTCTGTTCATGTTCATGTTCATGTTACTTCGCATTTCCGAAATCCTTGGGTGTCGTTTTCTGAATTTGAAATTTATTCTTCCACCAAAACCAAGTTACATTTATTTCCAGCTGATTATTATGAAGTTGAATGTGAAATCTTGCGCACAAATTCAATCCGATGTAGTTCGTCTCCAAAACTTCACGAACAAATTCAAACACAAAAATTCTTATTTGTAAAATTCTAATTCAGATTGTAGTAGCACTTTTCTTCTTCTGCAGACAGAGAGGAGATCTCTGGTATTCGCTTATTTTGTAATTTCATATTCTCTGCATGCTTTTTTCGTCTGTTCAGAAATGCAAGCCCCTTTTCATTCCTGCCGAGCCTGATGAGATACCCGGTGTTGATGTCCATCCATACTTCTCATTGATGGTCCTGAGAAGAGCCCTCACGGAGCTGAGAGAGCGAGTGAACGACGTGTGTGACAGGGAGTTAGCCAGGATCTCGGATTTAAGTGAGTTCAGCATCCATGTCGATCAAACCAAGAACTTCTTTTTTTTTTTCAACTAAAATTCTCAATTCCACTTGACCGATCTCTCTCATGGATGACTGCGGGTGCCAAACACTCAATCGTGCGCCGTTATAGGGTGAAAAAAAATCAACAATCTTGTACTTTTCTTTGTGCTTCCAGTTAAAGATGAGCAGAGTCTGTCAGCTGAAAGCACCTCCCCTGTCCCTGTGTGTCCTGAAATAGGTACTGAACTCCAGCACACACCTTGAATCCTGATCCACAATTTCCTTCATTAAGATCTGGGCCGTGTCTTACATGAGCTGATCATTCTCATTCATGGTTTTCAGTTTCTCCTGTGAAAAGTGTGGACCACGCACAAAGTGAACCAAAGACCAGGGCTGACTTTTTGCAGTGTAAGCATATTTTTCTCAGTGATCTGCCAATTTACAACCCTTGATCCAATGGGCTAAGAAATATTTGCTGTCTGATACTGTAGTTTTGCATTAGAGTTATTTACATTTATGTCATTTGGCAGACGGCCTTATCCAGTTTTATTTTATTTTATACAAGTGAGCAGTGAAGGTTAAGGGCCTTGCTCAAGGGCCCAGCAGTGGCAGCAGTCATGACCTTCCGATCACTAGTCCAATGTCTTAACCACTGAGCTACCACATTAGTTATGATGCTGAGTCTGTCCCATCTCCAAAACAATCTGCAAATAATTGCTTCAGTCCGTTTACAGTTCCTCAGTAATGTGAAATATGATTTAGTGTACTCTATATAAGCGACCAGAATATTACCATAAAGTACGTAGCTATATGCCGTAATGTTATGGTTGTGGTACGGCCACCATTTTAGACAACCAACCAGCATTTTTCCCCCCAGTGCACCAGAAAGCTAGAAATGTTGAAAATGTTGATAATTGATATTTAAGCAAAAATATGTAAATATAGACTATACCTGTCCATCCCCCCCACTCTCAATTTTCTCCATAATTTAGTCTTGGCCAATTCCCACCCACCAGCCAGCTATCCCCTATTAAATGACATCTGGGAACGCTAAGGTGCTTCCTCTGTGGCATATGATATTAGCTGACCATATCTTTCGAACTGCTGCTCAAGCAGCATCCGGGGGCAACATAACACATATGGAGGGACGTCCTATACGCCCACTTCTGCATACACGAGCCCATCCTATTGGTGAAACAGAAAAGTGTTCACAATACCACTGGGAGATTGGGAGTTCAAATCTCCGTGATGCCACAGCGATCTGTGACAAGGAGTCCAAGGGAGCAAAATTGGCTATGCTCTGTATGGGTGGGAAGGATGGAATACTCTTTACTTGCCACTAGTGGGCATCTGTGAGTTTATGTATCTGGAAAAGTGCGGACAGAGGAAAGCGCTAGATTGTGTTACACTGCATCTTCGAAAAAGATGCTTCGCATTTCTGAGAAACACTATCTGTTTGCCTTTAACATCCCCCCTTGGTAGCTGTTGCATGATTGGGGACCTGGCTGGTAGGTGGGAACTGGCTAAGATCAAATTAGGGACAAAATGATGGAAAAGGAACTGAAATAACTGCTAAGGCACATGGGATTGGTCAGAATTCCTTCGAGAGCAAATGGGAGAGGGTCTTAAAGTCGTCCGCATGTATTGTTTACAGTAAAATGTCTTGCCTTGTGAGTTCACCAGTGCAACATGTCCTTTCCTGTCACCAATAAACAGCCATATTGTCATTTTCACATCATCTACAGTCTGCTGTGAGGTGACGTTGGACCCAAACACTGCCAACTCCTACCTCTGCCTTTCAGAAGGGAACCAGAGGGTCAGCACCTGCCACGAGTCGCAGTACTATCCGGAACATCTGGAGAGATTCAGTGGCTGGGCTCAGGTACTGGCCAGGGAGGCCGTCACCACGCGCTGTTACTGGGAGGTGGAGTGGAGCGGCAGTGGTGGGATCGGTATCGGAGTTTCTTACAAAGGGATTAACAGGAATGGTGGGAGTGCTGACGGAAAACTGGGCTACAATTCCAAATCGTGGGGTTTGAACCTCTCCGATGGCCATTGTACATTTCAGCACAGTAAAACCAAGCTGGAGATCCCATCTCCTATTTCAGCCAGGATAGGAGTGTATGTGGACCACAAGGCAGGGATTCTAGCCTTCTATTGCATCGCGCCAAGAAGGGACACAATGACCTTGCTGCATAGGACACATACGACATTCTCCCAGCCTCTGTACCCCGGATTTTGGCTTGGCCCTGGATCCACGCTCAAACTGTGCTCCATCCTTAACTTCTCCGCTTAGGGAAAGTGGAATCCACAAAGTAACTTACGCTAGCAAACAGACTTGTCGTATCTTTACTGTTTAAAATCAAATCTGTATTCAGGTTTACATAGGAGACAGGCCTGGACAGGTCATATTCCTCAACTATCCCACGGGCTAGCAAACCAAGAAGTGAATAAAAGTATTATTTGAAGGTAATCAGTAAGCGTAACTAGCTAGCTAATGTGAACATGTCAGGTGTTAAACATGGCAACTTGAATGAATTTTGCAAGATCTACAAAGCCATAATCAAGGCCATCCTAGATGAAATCCCATTGGTGCAAATTGATGACAAATATTAGGTGTAAATAAATTGGCATGGTCACATTAAGTTCGACCTGCTCGATCATGCTGAGGTCAACAGCATGAAAACATCAGATTCAATGTGATTTTTTTTTGCGGTTCACATAGCCAAAAAAACTAAATCTATGTAGTATACGAGGGAGAAAAGCCTCAGATTTGGGCAAATCGTTAAAAAAAATCCCAGACAACAATATGAACAGGCTTGTGTCTTCAAATATAGATATCTTTTAGCCAGGACATTTTGCCACTCGTTCAGTGGGCTTCATCTGACACCATGGAGCCATTACCAAGGCCATCACAGATGAATTCCCATTGGCAGAAGTTGAGGTCAAAGATTAGATGCAAATAAATTGACATGAAAGTTGAAATACTTTTGATGTGATCATTCATTCAGAGGTCTCATTGCCATGTATCAGATTTCAGGAACACCTGTGGTCAAATCAGACCTGATTTTTCTGTTCACACAGTCAGAAAAAAAAGGAGATCTGTACCACAGGTGGGGAAAAAATCTAAAATTGCTGTGAAGAATGAAATATAATAAATATGTAACTAATCCTAACAGCCTGCTTTCTGTAAAAAACTAAATGTCTTTTAGCCTTTAAGATATTTGCCATGCCTGAGGTGCCAACATTGCCAACAAGGAAATCGCAACAGACAGCAAAACCAGAATTGTCCTACAAAGTCCTTGGCATTTTTTGGTGAACAGGACAGTTTAATGGTGTTCACCATTAACACACTTATTACTGAAATGAAGGGAAATCAAACAATCCAGCAACTTGTCTGCCAAAAGGAAAACCTCGAAACGGCTCAACGCATTAAAAAATAAATTAGAAAGACCTCATATGGTACATAATGAAGAACGATATTAAATGCAAAATAATCACCTTTAGTTTTCGATTGGCTCGTTCATTCACGGTTCAGAGGTCACCTGGATAAAGTTCATGCAATATGAACGTAACTGTAAATGCACCTTTCACATAATATTATAGCAAGGGGTCAAAAATCTAAAATCTACGACTGAACTGTAAATATTGGCACCTCTGCTGCTCATCCGATGAGCTTTACTGGTTCACACCATTCATTATATCTGATAGCAAAACATCTACAAAAGTCTAAATACTGTGATTTGCTATTGCTAAGCCAATTTCAAATAACTTGAATACGCAACACTCCGGCTCAGTTTGTAAGGCTTTGTAACGGTTTATTGGTAACTGTGCAACAGAAAAGCAGCAGGCAGCCCTTTGAAATGAGGTGATGAGTTGATTGTCGAGCAAATGCTCAGATCTTGTTGAAAGCGGCAACATCAACACTCTGGACCTGCACACAAAGTGGGAGAACAGAAGAGGAAAATTCACGGTTGGTTGAACAAAATGGTTTTCATCGGTCATTTGTGTGACATGCTGATGTTTTGGACTACGCTAATGTTTTTTGAGATAAATTCAGCACTCACATAGTCTTCGAATTTGGTGATTTCCTCCTCGAGTATGTCGACTCCGACTTTGTCGTCCTCAACCACACAGTTGATTTGCAGCTTCTTGATGCCGTAACCGACGGGCACCAGTTTGGAGGCACCCCAGAGCAAACCGTCCATCTGCACTGAGCGTACACACTCCTCCAGCTTGGCCATGTCCGTCTCATCATCCCACTGAGAGAGAGGGAGAGAGAGGGAGAGGGAGGGGGACAGAGGGAGGGAGGGAGAGAGAGAGAGCGAGAGAGAGAGAGAGAGAGAGAGAGACAGAAACCGGGGATCACAGATGGAGAGAAAATTTGCGGGCACTAACAGAATGCTGTAAAATACACCGTATTGTAAAAGACACCAAATGAGACAGTGTTTTGCCTCAAAATGACTGAGTATAAAGTGAATTATACAGGGAGGAAATGTGCTATTAATCCTCCCCTCTGAACCGTTACTGACTGTTCCACCACAAATCGTCATGTTGGCGAACCCCTACTGATGTGTTATTAAGGCTGCGTAATTACAAACGTGACTCCAATCACATCCAACCGAGAAGGCCTGCGTGATTACACTGCGCACGCCAATACTGTCGACTCTACCTGCTGGATTTCCAGAGGCAGGGGGTGAGAAGGAGTGCAGATCCTCATTTCCTCCTTCACTGACTCTCTCATCTGCTCATCTTCTACGGGAAAAAAACAGAGACAACAAAATGGTGGCCACGTTAACGCTGTGAAACCTCCCGAGATGTGATGAGATGTAGATTCATGCATGCCGAAGGAAACTCTACACGCGTTCTTTTTTTTTTTTTTTTTTTTTACACAGTCAGGCATCCCGTGCATGATCGCTGCGATCAAAATAGCTTACAGGCTTCCTAGCATAAGCTGCTGGTCAGCAAAGAAGCTGAAGACGGTTAGTCACGAGCTGGGCCGAGCTGTGCGTGAGTGAGTGAGGTGGAGTGAAAGGGCATGTGAGGGTGAAAAATCGCCTCGGACGCGGGCGCTGCTCTTTTAAAGCTGAGTGCAAACACGGACAAGGGCCGTGCTGCCAGGAAAGGCCTGCAGAAAAATGCCTCTCGTTATTGGGAAGTGAAATTGGGGTAAATATTTAATCCGCACGTCAGTTTGTTTGTGGCACACCCCAAACAGTCCTGACATGCAGACTTACCCTTTTCTTTCCTTCGCTGATCATTGGTTTTAATAAAACAATGTCTTAATGTCTCAGGAACACTACGCTTAACTGTCACTACTTATTGCTTAAGTGTATGAATATATAGATATATAGGATAAATATAAATCACTCTTTACAACTGTGGTGAGCTGAAAAGCATCTGTGCAATCTTCAACTGTCCATTCTCGCTGATACGGTGCTGTCTGTGGTGCTCGTGCCCACCATGTGGACTTCCACTCGTGCGTTCGGAGATGCTGTTCTGCTCACCACAGCTGGTTATTTGTGTTATCATGTCCTTCTCTTGCAGCACAACGTCTCTGTTTTGTGTCAAAACCCTAGGAGAATTTCTGAAAAACCAACAATCATGCCATGGTCCACGTCGCCAAGATCACGAGCCTCAATTCTGATTTTCTTTCTCAGGTCGGATCTTGACGAGTCGCCAAAAAAGTGACCTTGTTTTTGCACGACGTCACCAACAACAACAAAAAAACCCATCATATTTGTAAGACAACTCTGTAGGATGGAAAACAAAGATTGCCGTGACCTCCTTATTTATTAAGGGATCACTACAAATTTGGTGCCATTTAAAGGTAATTTCATGCTCATGCTATGTGAAGCTCTTCACCTGTACCTGTATGATCGTCCTGCCTGATGATTGGCTGATTAAATCATTGCATTAATGAGCAGGAGTACAGCTGTTCCTAATCAAGGAACTGATTAGCATGCCCTGACATCCACTCACTTTTCCCAATTAAAAAGAAATCGTAATAAATATTTTACAGATTTCCATTTCAATGTCTAGTTTAATATTCAGTCATTAGCTTATGATCACTTTGCCTGGTATAAATTGCTACCGGAAGCAGGCTAAGTATAATCAAAACAGTTTATGCTAGCGGCTTCGTGGCTGTTTTTTAAACGCTTTCTACGTTGTTGTTGTTGTTTTTTTCACGTGGTAAAACGGGTTCGGGAAACGTGTACATACCCATCGTGCTGTTCAAAAATATAACTGATAAAAACAAAGGCTTAAAAAAGTATTTAAAATGCCGTTTTTTAAATCGGCGCGTGTCACTGCAGAGTCGAGCGTTGACTATCACCATGGAGACGGCTGAGCCTCGAAGCGCGCATGCGCAGAAGAGCTCCCTGCTTGTCTTTCCTTGGCCCCAGGCCATGTGAGTGTACACAGCACTGTGATGACCTGGAAAAGGTCAGGGTGGGGGGAAATAAATAGAAAAAACGTTTGTGTGTGTGTGGTCAGTGCGAGAGCGGTGCACATTATCCTTCACTGACAAAATCTTTCATTTACAAATCAAATCAGTGACTTCCCCATGCATGCAGCCACCAGAGGAGACAGTGTGCTGGACAGTCTGGTCCTGATGGCCTGAGGGATGATGAATGACCAGTGATCTGCATTCTGAGTCATCCTCAAAATATTTGTATATGCGTGCATGCGTGCATGTGTGTGTGTGTGTGTGTGTGCCTGCTTTGAATAACCTCAGTGAACTAATGTGCACATATTACAGCTTGGTCATTATAGCAGTGCTATTGACCATCTGTTGTTTGCGTGCTAATAAAATAAAATAAAACAACCGAATCTGTTTAACGGCATGACGGTAAACCTGCCTCTGACCCACTTACGTTACCAAGCAAACAAACACTATGGCAGCTGATTAGCAAAAAGAAAAAAGTGTTGTTTAGTTTTCTATAACAGTGGTGCAACTCTGTAGGACACGTGATTAATGTTTTAATGTCACGTTAATGTTATTGTTTCGTGCGCAGCGGACGCTCCGTGCAAGCAGATCACAACAACGTGTAATGAGATGCTTGCTTAACACTGATGGAAGGAGTCTCAAGTGTCAGTGCTTTGCAAAAGTCAAAGGTAAAGCTGAGTCAAGGTTAGGTTTTATGAGGAGTAAAAAAAGACAGGCTGGTGAGGGAACAACTGTTTATAGCTGCTATGATGTAAGTGGGAAGAGGAACTAATTGTTTTGAGGATGTTCCACGGTGTTAAAGGTTACAATAAACAGATAAAAAAGTGGAATAAATGAGGAATAAAACAATTCAGGATGTTCTGTTACAGTAAAATCATGTATGATGCGTGGTGTTATGCTGCCCGGTGCGAAACAAAGTTACCGATACTACCCAAAAGTTGATTATTTTCCTAAAACCGCACATCCCGAAGCGTTCTCTTTTATTCCTTTTATACCACAGTAAATTGTCAATAACAGCACTTTTTTATTTCTCAAGGAACAACGTGTTGTGCTGTTTTATCTATTTATAGTTACATTTATTGTTGTGGAAACAAGAAAGTTCCTGTTCTCACTTACGTTATAGCAGCTATAAACAGTCATTTCCTCACCAGCCTCTCTTTTTTTTTCTCTCTCTCTTGAAGTTCCTGAGACAAAAAAAAGCACGGCTCGTCATGTTACCAAGAATCTGAAAACCGTAAACCTCTCCGTCCTGAAAATGTCCGAAAACGTACAGCTTTACGTACAGACTGTTACAAAGCGCCGACGCTGACGACTTCCTTCGTTGTTAAATAAACACCTCCTTACGAAAACATTTCACGTCAATAGTTACGCGTCTTTGTGGCGCGTCCACCGTGTTACTATGGAAACGCTAACGTATTAGAACGGGCGCATGAAAGTGAACCTGTGATTTGCAGCTGATAGAAAATTGCTCAACACCTTCCGACCAATCAGAATCCAGAGTTCGGCAGCGCTGTGGTGTTTACTGGATTTACTGTTATAATACGAGTGAACGCTGGACTTTGGCTCCTTACAGAGTAATAATGCGTTACAGCTACTCCAGCGATAGGTTAGCGTGCGACTTCCTGCTCTAGCTGAGATAACAGAACTGTGTGTGTGTACAGTATGAGAGTGTGGGTTTGGAGCCAGATTGAAAAATGTGCGTGTGACTGTGTGCGTGACAGAGGGCGAAGTGGAAAGTGAATAAAAAGCAGTTAGACGCTCGCTGTGCACGGAGCTGGGTGCAGCGGCGGCATACATGATGATTTTCCCTATGAAAAGGGAAGTGGTTAATAAAGTTCCTTTAACAAAATCACTAAGCCGAGGATCAACACTCAGCGCCGCGTTACTCTGGTAAAAGAGCTCTGTAAACATTTCAGCCGCTTTATGTTTACATAACGTCAGCGTATGTACAGTATATATACACATACAGTGTATCATTTTCATCAGAGTTAAAATAACATTCTTATGCTCTTACACAGGTTTATTTTAAAGACTTCGGCAAATCCATACACCAAAGGTTTTGAATTTATATATCACATTTCTATTTTCTGCATTCCCCGGATGTGGAGGTGTTCCCCGAGGCATTCCCAGATCCAGCAAGCTAGAGATCATTTTTTCGAACAAAGCGAGCTGCGTGGAGATCCTGCATCGGTGAGAAGACTTCGGTCTGACAGTCAAACAAGCCCATATGTCTCAGGAGCTGATTGGACTTTAAAGATCAGGGGGTCAAAAAAATAAAAACCTATTTTCTCGACTGTAGCAGCACCCTAGAGGGCACATTTTCACATAAGACACTGCACCACATTTCCTCTCTGGGAAGCGAAGCCTATAGGGCGCTTGCTCACGTCTTATCTAGCAGAAGGGTGCGTTTAACTAAATCTGGTGTTATTCTGTGTGTTGTGTTATGCAATTTTTGTCTTAGCATTTTAGTACATCATAATAATGTTTAAATAGCAAAGTAAGCTTGTATTATTATATGTTGTTATTGATTAATAATAATTATTCATAAATAATTCATTTGTACTTAGTATCATAATTCTTTTTGTTATGTTATATAATTCATATAGACTATAACACATAACACTTACGTTTCCATAATATTAGCTGATCAAAAACCATTACAAATACAGTTAAAGTTAACGTCTTTCTTATTGAAAACATGAAAGGGATTCCTGTGTCTGACTTGTTTTCCTACCTGTTAAAACTTTCCTAGCTTTTAAAGTGACATTTATAAATACCACATGTTTCTTAAAATCTCTCTCTCTCTCTGTGCAGTTTAATTACAGTGAAAGCAATTTAAAAAGACCTTTGTAGTGGTGAAGTTTGGCTTACAGAGTGTGTGAATATTAAAGGGAATGATAAACAGATAGTAAAAAGTAATAAAGAAGAGAAAGAAGAAAAAGACTGAACAAGACAGAGAGATGTAAATAAATTACGCATGTACATAACAACTGCAGCGGTAATAAACAGATAAACAGTCATGGTGTGTGTGTGTGTGTGTGTGTGTGTGTGTGGGTGTGGGTGTGTGTGTGTGTGTGTGTGTGTGTGTGTGTGTGTGTGTGTGTGTGTGTGAATGTGTTTGGGGTCACTTGTTGTTGCTCTGACAGTGGCAGGACAGGATGTACCGTGTTTTCAGGTTAAGCACTCCGTGTATTTGTCTATAACAGATCCTCAGCCATGCTAAATGTAGGACATCGAATGCAAATGTTTTATTTTTTAACAACTAGTTAGCATTTCCTGATGGACCGTGTTCTTCATCAGCCTGGTTCTCTGTGTTCTAGCAGTTCCCAGACTTTTAAGGCCGTTACAGTTTCTCTGTAATTTCCCTTTTAGGCGTGCTGTTGTTGCTGCAGCTGTGTTGAAATTTGATTCTGTTCCTGAGACTCTGTAAAGTGTTAATGAGAGCTGGTGTGGGCGTCGGGGTGTGTTAAAGGAAAACTCCACCCTCAAACACAGCCATGTGTTTACATTCAAATTTCTGTGATGTCTTTAGCGATTCTGGTGCTAATTTGTTACTTGGTGTTGAATTGTCATTATTCCTGGATGAAGTTAGCGGCTGCGTGTCGTGATGACATCACAGGGGCACGTTGTTATTATTATTGTTATTGCTAGTGCAGTTACACTGGAGTTTAACAGGAGGAAAATAATATGAAAAAGTGTTACGGATAACGATCCGGTTTTGGAGTTAGCGCCTAAAAACACTTCAGATTCACGAGAAAGCCGGCGTTGAAGTTCTGCCGTTGGCACGAACGCTGGCCTCAGAATGCGACTCAGCTTTACAGCGGCTCGGCTGGTTGGTGATCTACGAGAGCACGATTATTAGCAATATTAACGTTCTTGTGAAAGTGAAAGCTTTAGAAGATGATCTGTTTGAATTGCGTGGACACACGAAGAGCACTAAAGCGCTGCTGCATCATTTTCATTAGGGAGAGATGAGTCAGCTGAACAGCATTGTGGGTAATGTAGGACAAACGTGGAGTGTTAATGATACAGATGAATGTGCAAGTCGTTCAGTGTGGAGTTCTCCTCTAATGAACTCACTCACACATCAGCCTTCGGTCTTTCCCTGATTTCCTGCCTGAGCCGTAGCGTGACCTGCCTGCATTTACAGCTCCCTTATCTCATCCCAGCACACACACACACAC
Organism: Notoglanidium macrostoma; assembly: GCA_030068235.1. Lineage (NCBI taxonomy): Eukaryota > Metazoa > Chordata > Actinopteri > Siluriformes > Auchenoglanididae > Notoglanidium > Notoglanidium macrostoma. Next base: position 13,859,823 of record JAQQZR010000018.1, read on the forward strand.
ACACACACACACTCTGCACCTGACATCACTGGCGGCAGCACGCAGCACATCCTCAAGCACGAAGAATAAATATACAGAATAAAAGAGTGCTTTTAACAGTGTTTTTAAATCTCACAGCTGAAACAGGAAGTGAGGAAGTGAGACGTCACCATAAAAACAGAGCGCGTGCAGCACGCTTTATTAATAGGATATGACTGTAGACTCTAACCGACAGCTCATCTTGGAGAGTTCCTCATTGTGTGTGTGTGTGTGAGTGTGAGTGTGTGTGTTGCGTGCGTGCTCCAGGGCAGTTAAGAGGGTGGATTTGCATGAGAAACACAGAGGCGATTCTTCCCGTCTCACGGCAGCGCTGCGTTGCGCGCACGTGGGAGACGCGGATGTCGTGACTGTGCTGCTGCACATCGGTGCACGCAGAAGCGCGAGTACACACGCAAAAACGCGCGCACACGCACGCTTGCACGCACCCATCATGCAGAGCAGTCACTTCTATAAAAAATACACCAGTACTCTTATCTCTCTCTCTCTCTCTCTCTCTCTCTCTCTCTCTCTCTCTCTATCTGTCTGTCTGTTCATATATAAATCTATCTATCTATCTATCTATCTATCTATCTATCTATCTATCTATCTATCTATCTCTATCTGTCTGTCTGTTTATATATAAATCTATCTATCTATCTATCTATCTATCTATCTATCTATCTATCTATCTATCTATCTATCTCTATCTGTCTGTCTGTTTATA
>JAQQZR010000018.1:13879241-13909144 GCA_030068235.1 Notoglanidium macrostoma
ATTATATATACATTCACATATGAGTGTGTGTGTATATATATATATATATATATATATATATATATACTACCAGTCAAAAATTTGGACACTCCATTTTCCTTTTGTTTAATCTCCTCTATTGGAGCATGTGTTCAGATGACACTCTAATTGATTTTACATAGTTCATAAGATTAACCTTTTGCACAAACCATGTCAGCTCGAGTGCACACTGTCAATAAAGCAAACACTAAGTGCTAAGAAACTCTGAAATTCATGTAAATATTTCAAAGATTCTAATTTTCACTCATGTTGTTGTCATTAATTTAACTTGTGCTGAAAATTGTCAAATTAAGTTAAAGAATGTAAAATAGATGCATTTTTGCTAATACTCTCAAACCTTGGAACCCCACCGTACACGCTTATAAAACCCTGAAAAGGTTTTAAAATGTTGTGGAAGTGGACGGTTTTCATTATTAAATTTTCATTTACTGAACTATTCCAGAGATTGATACAGCTCTTCGTGTTACCTGCTAATTCATCCTGAATAAGTTATTTCCTTTTAACCTGCCAAGGGTTTCAAGGTTTGCTCTACAAAAGCACAAAAAACGTAGTTTGGTGAGTTATAAATGCCAACAGAACATAATGGGGCCTTCTGTCTTGCGCATTATCATGATTATCATGGGAATTAAATAAATGAAAACCTGAAAAACAATGTGGAACAAAGCAATCTTTGGAAAACCTTTAGGAGGACACATAAAGCCATATGAAACTAACAAGGCCACATCCCTCATTTTTGTACTACAAAGCTGTTTGTTGTCCCAGCTAAAGTTGAATGTTTACCAGGCATGGGGTTTGAACCCACAAGGACATGTCTCTATTAGATATTAAGTCTGACACCTTAACCACTCGGCCATCCTGGTGTACCATGTTGATGTGTTTCATCTTTCCACTGAATTAAAATTCATGTCAGTTTAGGTGACTCACAATGAACGAAGCAAGCGTGTTGGACTTTTTCCGTCAAACTTCTACATGAGAAGATTTTCACCTCGTGTCCATTAAGGAAAGGACCTTAATGTGAATTTGCTTTATGCACGCCATGACACACAATCAACCTAAAGCTTTATAGCTACCAAGAGTGGGGTTTGAATCCACGGGGACATTTGTCTATTAGATCTTAAGTCCAACACCATAACCATGCGGCCATCCTGCCGGTCGATGCTACTGCTTCCCTGTAACAATGGGATAATCTCTGTGATAATCTCCAATGCAGTTAATCTCTTCACTAAATTTCTAATTTCGCAGTATGTATGAAGCATCACAATGAAACAGTTAAAGACTAAACACTTTGATAAAGACAAAACACAGCCCAGAAATCCGAGCAAAATTACTGTTAACTTAAACTAGTAGTCTATTATCCTAATCTACAGTAACTAATATTAATCCTGCTGTAAAGTGACATAGAATAGATTAGCAGATGCCTCCTGAGACACCTTGCATTTGTAATGTCTATGTATATTTGAAATGCACATTTCATTTCTCTGGCTTCTTTTCTTTTTCCCAGGCAATTGTGTGCTTCATCAAGCTGTGATCACACCACAGGCTTGTCATCTTGAAATTACTGCAATCACAAGCTTCCGTCTGTTCAACTAAGATGTAATTACCCGTCAGAAAATGGTGCCAAGACTGAAACAGAACCAGCATGGTGAAGTGCTTTTAAAGCTTCATCCACTGTCCATGGACTGATGCCCATGTTGGATCAAAAACAACTCCTGCTACGTACTGTAATTTACTGCTGACGTGATAAAGGATAAAAAGATTATTCTGTGGACTAGGGACAGAGCTTGACACAAATTGGATATGTTTGACTGACTGATTTGTTGGCACTCCATTTCATAATTCAGCAGCCATTTATCGGTCACAAATAAAAAGAGGTTTCATCTGGGTTTTCCAGTTTTCTCCCACCTCTGAAAACCTCCTGGTACCTCCATAACTCCTGCTGAATGAATCAAGTATGTTGGCCTTTTTCTGTCAAATTTGTACATGAGAACCTTCTCAGCTTGCGTTCATTAAGGAAAGGACCTTAATTCTTCTTCTTCTTCTTCTTCTTCTTCTTCTTCTTCTTCTGCTTGCTTTTTCAAAATCACCAAAATCATAAACATCAACAAAACATTGTCATATCGTTGAACTATTTTAGTACGTTTAGCAGGCTGTCAAATCAGCATCAAAGTTCATCAAGGAACTTAAACCTGCTGGTTTTAATTTATTATAATTATTATTTTTCTGCACAACAAAAATCACAAGATCAGTGAAACCAGTTGAAATTGTCTGACAGCTAGTGTCTCAATCTTCTATTACATCCATACAGAAAATATCAAACATGAATCAACATACACATATCATGTTTCGATACAAATATGATGTTTCACACATTTTATGTTTTTTCCTCATGATTCATTTACAGTATTTTCACATATTAAAATTTCCCATATAGGTAGTGTTAGTTATTTCGTGTGTTGTGGAAGTTACATTTTATTCATCTGATGTCAGGTGTTTAATTCAATTCACAGATTCGATTTCATCTGTTCACTTACAGCTCACATTATCACATGTGAAATATATTTTTATTACGACAGCAAACTCCTTTTCTCACAATGGAATGTTCTACAGCAGCAAAGTGTGTCCTCTAATGCAGTGTACTATTCTGAAGAACACTTTATTAGGGCAATGTGTGATTTGAGACAGAGCCGGTGTACGTGTGCGTGAGCTGGTGTGTGTGTGTGTGTGTGTGTGCGTGTGTATATGAGTTGCTGTGTGTGAGGGCCAGTATGTGTGTCTCTCCTGTCCCCGGCTGCAGAGTCTCCTGGAGGATGCGCTCTTCTGAGTGAGGAAATCTCCTACGTTATTGCTTTAGCACAAATGAAAGTGTTTTGACATCAGAGTCTGGCGGATAGTTCTGGGTAATTACATTAAAACCACCGGATATCAGGGGACTGTTATGGCCAGTTTGCACATGGACATGTTTTATCTGTGGATACTCGGCTCTTTTTGGAGAACTGTGAGTTTCTGCCTGTTTTATAAGTTTCGTTGTTTATAAGTTTTTGGTTTACAGATTAAAGTTGCGTTATAGAGACAGAAAAAACACTTTTTAAATTGACAGCAAGTTTCATTAACAACTAAAAGTAATGTAAAAAGGGTATGAATTAATTTGCAGTAGTAGTAATAATAACAATAATAATAATAATAATAATAATAATAATAATGCACATGTACAAATATTTGTGTTTAAAAATACATTTTAAGATGTTTAATTATTTTATTTTTAATTGAAGAAACAACAGTAAATAGTAACAGTAAATAATGTCGATGTAAGGGCTATGTACGGATAAATGTTTAACTAAATATTAAGTAAATAATATATAAATAGGAATGTAATAATTAATAATAATAAATATCTATAATATAAATAGATATATATATAAATACATGCATAAGTATACACACACACACACACACATTATATATATATATAAAGGTAAAATATAAAAAGTTAAATAAACTAACGATAATGAATCAATCCAAGACAGCTTAACATTGTCTTCTGCTTGTCAAACATGCACTCTATTGTGCATAAGAAAATATAGCAAAATATACATACTGGCACTGCAAACTTCATTTCTATAGTCCTTTTAATTCATGCTTCTAGACAAGACAGAAATTGTACTGTTATATTATATTATGGCATGATGATAGAGAATAAGTTTACTGCTCAGGACCTATTTTAAGGGATAAACTCACAGAAATAATCACTACATAAAATCTTGCTTTAATTGCTACGGCTTGATTTGTTCTTTCCAAATGCATTGGGTCTGCAGGTGGATGCCATCCACCCGGACTGCGCCATCATCTCACAGCACATGAAGGCTCAGGAACTCTGCAGTCAGACCAAGAAGAAAGAGAGCAAGAACCAGACAGAACCACAAGGTATCCACACCAACATCTTACTCTACCCTCTGATCAGCCTTTTCCATCTATACACAATGCTGCTGGATCACGTACGGTAGGACAGCTGGACAACATGACTGTTTAATATCAATAAGAATGCATTTCTGAGGTATTCCGTGTGTTGTCTTGTCCGTGTATCTCATAAATTGTCTATAAATGTGTAGACGTTAATTACAAACATGATCACAGTTTTCACAGTTTTTCTACTCATTTCCTGGACGTTCGTTAGCAAACCTTTATCTCATGATGCAGATCAAAGAATATCATTATATATTTTTAGGGAAATTCAAGAACCAACCCACATTTCCACCAAGTTAAGAGCCAAATCATTACGAGAGCAGATCTAGGAAGAGAGAACCTTGTCTGCCAGGTAAAACAGTTCTAGTAGGGGTTCTAGAACTGTCCTAAAACTGTTAAGGGTTCTTGATTCAACCTAGATTTACCCTAACATAAGCTCCAAACTCAAATCCTTCAATGTCTATCTATAGGGTGCATTATGAGTAGTAAATAGTACAATATAAGTAGCGTAGATATGGGCATAGGTAGAGAGTTTCCGATGTGATGTGATGTGAAATTGCAAGACTCGCATCAATCTCAATATCGCATGAAGGACTAAGCAGAATCGAACATTTCTCTAGCCTCACTGACAAGAACGAACTATAACCTCAGGTTTCTATATTTCATTACTAGCCAACTACTGATATTGAATGAACATGTAGCCTAATAGTAAATAAGTAAAATGATGTAAACTTTGGTGTGTGTTTTTTATTTCCTCTAGGCTGTACACAGATAGCACATTATATAATTTCCTGTCAATGTATGGATTAGTATTACGCCCACCCCAGATTGCCACCCCAACAAAGTCATTGGGCCCAATGGCCACCCCATTGTAAAAAATATAGCTAGATGCCTCTTCATATAGTGAATAAGGTATAGTTTTAGACACAGCTCTAGTGTATGGCTTGTCTTTGAGTTATTTATTGAAAGCCATCTTCAGTGTAGCACTGGGCTTGATGGCCATCTGTAAAATTGCCTTCTAAAGGTGACATGAAGAAGCAGTTAAGATTGCTCTGCATGTGCTTGTCATCCAGTACGACCAGTGCACTTCATCCGAAATGGATATATACAGCCATGATGAGCCTCCCTTAATCATCCATCATCTATACCGCTTTATCCATCTGGGTCGCGGGGAAGCTGGAGCCAATCCCAGCATCTTGGTAACTCATCAGTAACACGCTTCAAGTCATTTTCAAAGTCAGTTTACATTGACGTACAAACCTTTTCATAAAAATGTAGCTCTGGATGCTGTAGATTTCATTTCCACAGCCTTGTATTTGAATTTGCATCTGTTGACAGGAGTGCGATTGGATTTGAGATGGGATTTGCATTACACGATGACCTATATGCGCACGAAACGGCTTCTGTTTGATCCTCGTCTTCCTCAAATGAATAAAACAGACTGAAGTAAAATGACGGGAGGTGTGAGAGAAGACTGAGGGAAATTCTCCCAACAGAAACGCTTTTAGCTGTCAATTCTTATCTCCACAGTGTTTTCCAGAGGCATTGTGTTAGTGAAAAGAGTTGTGACTCCTGTTGATTGTATCTCTCCCGCTAGACCTGCTCTCTAAATTAAGAGCCTATAAATAGAAGAGTTAGTGGAAGGGCAATGGGCGAGAGACAAGACAAGCGTTCGTGACCGTGCTAATTGACCCAAATGGAAAAGGGTAATTGTGTTAAGAAGGCAAACAGCAAGTCTCGGGTCTTTTCCTAGAACTGGACAAGAAAACATAGTACATTTATCTACATTTCTGGCGTTTGGCAGATACCTGTATCCATGCAAATGTGTGTGTTTACTGCTTGGATGGGTTAAATAAAGCCTAATTTCCTCTTGGGGATTAGTACAGTATTCCAAAATAATAAGGTTGATATTTTATTTAAAAAATATGCTCATAAAATAAATCTGTACAGATAGTTAGACTATTTATTTATTTATTCTTTTATGTTCAGTTCAGCTGGTGCCTGTCTGCATAAATTTGTAAACCTTTGAGAGCCCTCTTCTCAATCCACTTCTTTTTGTTGTTGTTATTGCTGTTGCTGTAGCAGCAGTGTCAGTCTCAAGGCCATTTCTTTGGAAACCATTTTTTTTTTTTTACAGCCTTTTGTAGCTTTCTAAAACTCACTTTTTTTCTCCAAAAACTTGTGCAGTAATGGAACAATTGGTATTTTTTTTTTGTTTTTTTTTGTTGTTGTTTTTTTATTGCAGTTGTCTTAGGATGCTGTAATTATAATTATAGTGTTTGGAAATGACATAAGCTCTCCTTATTGCGACATGTTCCTAGCTACTTGAAACCAGTACAGGATTATGTGATGGGTTGTCAGAAAATCTCTCGTTATTCATTATCAGGTTAGATTTATTCGTCACTTTCAATTAGAAGAAGGTGTCATTGAATTCAGGACAGATTGCACTGGTCAGCTTGCCCATCCTGCATTAGGCACAAACCTATTGATTGTAAACTATGTATTGTTTGTTAGAAATGCATGAATGCACTGGAGGTTCAGTCCAATATCTTCTGAAATGACAAATTGGCTGTAAGTTCAATCTCTTGGTCAATCAGCAGAACTTCTGAGAGGTGTCTTTTTGTCAGCCCTTCTGACTGTGGAGCAGCAAGTGGTTTGAGATGTGATTTCTAATGGATAAATGTCTTTGTGGGTTCAAACTCCACTCCTGGAAAATGCCATATCAGCTTTAATAAAAGCTTTTTGGTACTTTTGTAGGTGTTAGCCGTTTTACAAAAAAATCACCCTTTTAGAAGAAATCATTATCATTTCCCAGGGTCATGCTGAACTTGCAGCCATTCCTGGAAACTCAATAAATGACAAAAAAGGTTGGTTTTTTTTTTACTTTCTGCAAAAAATAGACATCTTTCTGGCGAACCAATGGATCATGAATCTTGAAAATAGATCCATCTCTCTGTCTATGCACTTGCATGTGGACCAGGATGGCCGAGTGGTTACGGCGTTGGACTTAAGATCCAATGGATGAATGTCCTCGTGGGTTCAAACCCCACTCCTGGTAGGGGCTGAGCTTTAGGTTAAACATGGTTTGATCCCTGTTGCTGTAAAATATTATGCTTCAGCCTGACGTAATAAGTAGCAGAAGCTTGAAACTAAGTGGAAGATCGGAACGGCTGCTATTTTTTGGTCCTCTGAAGCTCATTCAGGTATTTGATAGTCCAAATTAGTTCAGTAGTCTTGGGTGAAAGCGTTACGTTTGTTTATTTCCAGACACTCTGTAAATGTGTTGATTGAAATGTTTAAAATACCAGGAAAGAATACAACGACAGAAATGCCTTCAGTTGAAATTCCTAGACATAGTGACTATTATGAGTCTATTCTCGAGTGGCAGTTTCACTTAAATGTCTTGTCGTTGACTTTTGGTGGCCTTGTCTTGGGATTATCACATCCAGGAACCTGGAGACGAGATGTATGAATAAGTTGAAAGGATAGATGATAGATGAATTCAAAAGAAACTCAAACTGTTAGGCAAAGATGGCTAGAAAATGCTTTTTGCATGCATGATTTAGCAGGTGAGACTGATTGCGGTCCACCTTTTGTTGACTGCCGCTGTTTGCGTATGTGTTTCAGGTTGTAAGACGGAATGGGACGAGATCCGCTGCTGGCTCAGAGCCGACGTTGGCCAGGTGGTTAACGTTTCCTGTTCGGAAGTTTTCCAACACTTTTCCAGCAAGCAAGGTCAGCGAATGAAGAATTGCAGTGGGTTGTTCTGCGTCAAGGTGATGTAACGAACGCGCACTGCTGAGAGAAACCCATTTTTGGATTTCTTTGGATTCAACTTTTTAACAGCAGATATGTGGTTATTTTGAGCATTCTTTCCTGTAATGACACTAAAACCTACTTTAGTTTGGCGTGTCTTCAGTATGGTCCCTTGGCACACTGGAGGAGTGGTAAAGTGGGTCACAGATGCTTTTATTCCTTCATAAACACACACTATCCTTGTCTTTGATATCTGAAGACTTGTATTTTTCCTATTTCCTTGAACATCACTGGTTCCCCTAGCTGACTAACTGACTAACATGCAAAAAGCTAACAGAGTTTAGACCGTACGTGAAGCAGACTTTCTGTAACCTGAATCTAAAAGTTGGATGCTAAAATGACTCATGGGCTTGTACAGTATTGAGGTCATAGAAATTTACAGGTCTGTGGTCTACAAATTGCTATAAATTGGGCTAAAGTGTTTGATGCACAGAGGCCCAGAGGAACCAAATGCTTTTGAACCTTGTCCTGTCCTGATTTTTACTGGTAGCAGTCAAAGAGCTTAAAAATTCTCCTCAAGCAGAAATCTAGTTATTTCTGAGAGAGAATTAAAAGCTACATGAGGTAAGAGTGAAAGTGTTTTTTGAACACTTTCCATGGCCACCTGCAAAACTCCATTAATACCTTTTTTTTGTTGGATTCCGGAGCAGATTTTTTGACTTCTCAGAAAGAGCAAATTGCAAAATGAATTGATATCAAGAATTAGTTGTTATGCATGAGATATTGGTTTTTCTATTCCCAGATACTATATATCAATACTTTTTTCCTTATGTTCTTTTTTCAAGAGAAATCCTGTATGTGCAAAACCAGTATGGTACATACATGCATGGCTGTTATCAGGATCCAAATTTTAGTGAGGTCCACACTGCAGAAATATGTACTGTATGTCATAGTTAATATATCACAACGCCAAATGTGTACTTCAGCAATTGCTAATTTCTAATCTCTGTTATGTTATACATCCGTTCTGCCGTTAACCACTCTGAATCCAGTTAGACCGTTTAATTTTGGTTTACAAGATGTTACCTGTTGATTTCTGAATTATGTTACACGATACTATTCCATCAGTACAACAGCTAATAATGCACATTACCATGTTTGTAGTGTGTATTTTAGCAGTAACTACCGAGCCGAACCTCACAGCCAGTTGTGACCATGCGGACATGTGACGTAATCTTATCAGCATCGTTATTACCAGGGACAGACTAACAAAGTGTCATTCATATCATAATACCTGACGACAAACTAGGATTGTATTATATACTTGTTTAACATCTACAAAAAAATGAATGGTATTAAGAAGAAGAAAAAAATTACTCCAACCTAGCCTTAAGCATTAGCTAATTAGCTACACAAGTAACAGTGAGATCAGCGTCCATTATAACAGCACTGGGGAAAGTCTTTTCATTTATTGTCAAAAACTATTTCTGATATAGTCTTGATATCAAAATCAACTTATGTACAAATCTATAGAAAGATTTTTTTTTTCTCTGTGAGCTATCACCACGCTATTAGCAGCCAAACAAAGTGTTATTTACTCCACTAAACGATATAAATGAATCATTCTGACCTTTGATATATGTTAATTTTGATAAAAACACGACGAGCTACAACCAAGTTAAGGTCTCAGTATCATTCTAGCTAATGTATCATGATAATTAATGTGCCTGTAAACTAAGTCATTATCTAGAATAATCTGGAATTTCAGTCTGTTCAATTTGGCACAGTGCTCTTTAGGTAATAGCGGTTTTCATCATTCTTCCATCAGCAGTTACAGTATGTGTGCAGTGGAGTCGTGCGTTTCTTCATTCTGTGCTCACTGAACTTTTCTAAGCCGTCTCTTGCCAAAAGATCCTGTCATTTTTAAGTGGTATTTAAATGGTTGACATATAACAGATTAATATTGATAAGAGTAGAACTAATGTGGTCATGTATTTCTATCTCAATGCCTTTAGTATGTAATGTAGACAGATGGCCAGAATGATAGAAAGCTAAGCTCTATGAAGTAAAATGAACGTACAACACATTTTATAGCATTTGAAGGTAAGCAACAAGATTTTTAAAAGAACAAAGAATAGCAATGGTTTGCGATTGTAGATTTTGGTGGCGTAGGACGACATTAATAACAATATAGCCTGAAACAAAAGGAACATGAGAAGCTTTCACATTTCACTTATGCCATAGGCTACCATCTAGTGAAGTTTTGGAGTAACCCTATAATAGAGAATAAACAAAAAACAGTCATACAGTGATTTTAGACATACATTTGTTTAAGTGTGTTCAATACATCAGGTGTGTTTCCTGTCACTCACAGAGGAGCTAATATCATTAACCAGATTTCAGCAAAAAAATCTCTAGCCCAACTTCATTTTAAAAAAGCTCTGGAAAATGGGAGAATTTTTCTTCTTTTCTTTTTCTCAGGCTTTGCATAAGAAAACCTGCTCACCATGGTACATTTCTCATATACGGATATTATTCTTTCCGCAACCCCCTTTTCACTCTCCCAATCTTTGCAATATATCTTACAATAGAAATGGTTCTGTGCATTGCAGACCCACTGCCTGGGCTTACACTTTGCCTTTGTTTGCAGAAATCTATTACATGGAATTGTGATTATTTGCTATAAAACAAGATCTTGTTTAGAGACAATATTAGAGGACTAACAAGATTAGAGGCCCTATGGGCCTCTAATAGTGCTTTCTGCAGTTCCAATTTCACTAGGTGCAGTAATATATCTATTGAGCTAAACAAGCCAATGAGACTTGATAGTAGCCTACAGCATAAGTCACCTGTGAGGACACTGCCTCTCAATTTGTTCGAGGCTATGTCATTATTTAATGGCATCCAAAATCCAAACCTAATTCTCTTAGCAATTGGCGTATCACTTGAAGAGATCATGTACTTCCCTATAAGATGCTTATCTTGGCACACTTTGGTAAGACCGTTCATTTAGGAACTGTCCTCCACATGGTGGTAGTAGGTCAGAAAAGGCTGAGCAGTGTGAATATTACATAACTTGTCAAACGTTTCAGGTTACATATACAGGAACTGCACAGCAGACGGCTGGAGTGACCTGTACCCACCTTATGAGAAAGCCTGTGAGTTAGGAAATGTCACAGAGCCTGAATCTAAGGTACTTGGGCTTCATTACTTATAAGAATAGCAGTAAGTCCTTACCTGGGTCCGTACAACTAAATAAGTAGAGGATACATCAGCATGGCCTAAATCTCTGCCCTTAATTTGTCTTTCTTTCCCCAGACAACCTACTTCTCGACATTTAAGCAGGTGTACACAGCCGGATACGCCACATCTCTGATATCTCTCATAACAGCTATTTTAGTCTTCACTTTCTTCAGGTACAGTTCTCTTTGTGATGTAATATATTCAACGTAAAATGTTCCTGTATATAAGGTTTGCATCAGTTCTTAAAATAATACTGAATATTACTGTGCTGCTTCATGACAGGAAGTTCCACTGTACCAGGAACTACATACACATCAATCTCTTTTCGTCCTTCATTCTCCGGGCCAGTGCAGTCTTCATCAAAGACGCAGTTCTTTTTTCAGATGAGTCTCTGGATCACTGCTTTATGTCCACAGTAAGGAAAAGAGATTGCGATATAGGAAGACACTATACAGCCAAAGGTTTGTGGACATCTGACCATCACAACCACATGTGCTGTTTAAATATCATATTCCAGATTTATTCCCCCTTTGCTGTCATAAAAGCTTCTCTACTCTTCGGGGAAGGCTTTCCAGTAGATTTTGGAGCATGGCTGTGGGGATTTGTGATCATTCAGCCACAATATTATGTGCGAGAGGGTATTCAAAAGTATATATAAAAGTATTCAGTGGGGTTGAGGTAAGAGCTCTGTGGAGGACGCATGAGATTTTCCACTCCAAAATTTACAAACCTTGTCTACATGGAGCTGGCTTTGCATACAGGGACATTGTCATGCTGGAACAGGTTTGGGCCTCTTAGTTCCAGTGAAGGGAAATTGTAATGCTACAGCATACAAAGACATTCTATACAATTGTGTGCTTTCAACTTTGTGGCAACAGTTTGGGGAAGGCCAAGAATTGGGTGTGATGATCAGGTGTTCACAAACTTTTGGCCATATCTTTGCATTCTGTTGCATTTAACTACCTCAAGACTTGCATTCAAACATTATTGAACCACTGCACCGGACAGAGTAGAGTAGTGCTATACTGCGTCACAAAACCTTATAATTAAAAAATTCTTAAGCAGTCTTAAGACAATGGATTCACCATTATAACACCATTTGGGGTTTACTCCATTTGGTGCTATGTACGTGACTCCACGTACGTGCGGCTCGTTGGTCTAGGGGTATGATTCTCACTTCGGGTGTGAGAGGTCCCGGGTTCAAATCCCGGACGAGCCCCAATTTTAGGAGTTGCTGGATCGATGGTTAGGACTCCAGGTTACTGATGAGAAGGTCAGGGGTCACTGCCAAGCTGCCGTAGTTGGGTACTTGTGCAAGGCCCTTAACCCTATCTGCCCCAGCATCTTGTATCATGGCTGACCCTGCACTCTGATGCCAGCTTTCTAACAAGCTGGGATATACGAGAAAAGAACGCTGCTGTGCTGTAATGTGTATGTAATAATTGAAGACTACTTCTTATTCTTAAACTATGAAATCATACCTATTTAATGTTTTATTAGATGCACAATTTAAAAAAGGGCATTAAAATAGGGTGTATATTTAAATGATGAACAAGACACCTACTTTCAGACACTGGTTAAGAAACCTTGTGCATTATGTGACAGCATACTTATTAAAAGTTTGTGATCTTAAATTTCATACTAGGTGCATTTATTACTAATTTCTACATCAAGTGCTGAAATGCATTTGGCCCAAATGTTTAGGAAATAGACTAACAGTAAAGCATGGGAGAACACTGAAATGTGAACCTATTATGGAAATCTTCATAGGATTTGAATAGTAATTTTTCCTTGGCAGCTGTAATGCATCAAAAATTGACCTTTAAATTTTACAGCAGAGTCATTGTTCAGCATCAGAACGCTTGCGCAATGGGTTCACCCTGTTTAATATGTCAAAATCTGATACTGTGAATGAGCCATTTCTCAAAACTGATATATGAAAGAAAACCAAAACTATCCAAATATGACTTATGATCAGTGAGATTATCCATTCAGAATTTGGTTTGGCTTCATCTGTGTGGCTCTAGTATTCCCGTGTTCATTAGATGAACGTTTTGATAGATCCTTCTGTGTACTGCTGTAAGAATGCCCTCCTATAACCAAGAACGGAAACTGGTGCAGTGGAAGGTTAAATGTGTGTTTTGACTTTATGACTTACAATATTCAATTAATCTGACTCCAATGTTTAATTCACTCAAGTGTCTGACGCCAGTAATTATACATCTTAATAAGCTTTTAGTTAAGGTATTAAGAGTACAAAATCCCAGTGTTCAATTATTCATTTAATCTAAACTACTTTGTTCTGAGCTTTCATTAGAGAGTGACGTTACTTCTGCATGTCAGAGGCTTTTAGCTCAGAGGTTTCTATCGACATGCAAGCCTTTTTACTTGTCAGAGGTTTTCATTTAATCTTGCATGTAAATGCTTTTTAAACTAGCTTGTCAGAAATCGCTTTCAAACATGTCTAATGTACAAAAAGTATTTCTATTAACCATACAAATCAGGCAATATTGTTGCACAGAATTTTTTTTCCAAAAGAATTTTGGGCTAAAGTCATAACAGAGTTTATTATACGAAACACAAATAAGAATAAAATATATACAGAGAGTAAAAATGGAGATAACTTTCAGAGTCAAGGGACAGAGTAATGGACGTGGCATAGGACGCAGATTGTGTTGTATCATAAAGAGAGATCAGATCTGAGAGATCTGAGATAGACAAAACTTAATCCACCTCATTTTCTAACTCTCACACCCTAAATATTCCACATACACTGTTCAACCATAACATTCATACCATGTGGCTAATATTGTGTATGTCCCTCTTGTGCTGTCAAACAGCTCTGACCTGTTGAGGCCTGGACTCCACAACACCTCTGTAGGTGTGCTGTGGTATCTGGCACCAAAACCTTATCAGTCCTGTAACTTATCAGGCCTTTAAGTCCTGCATGTTGCAAGGTGGATCAGCATTGTTTGTCCAGAACATCCCACAGATGCTTGATTGCATTGAGATCTGGGGGATTTGGAGGCCAAGTCAACACCTTGAACTCTTTGTCGTGTTCCTCAAACCGTTCCTGAACAATTTTTTGCATGTGGCAGGGCACATTATCCTGCTGAAAGATGCCACTGCCATTAGAGAAACCACTTTTGTATTACCTTGAGAATATGTTGGACCATTTTTTATTAGGTGCTAACTACTGCATACCGTGAACACCCCACAAGTCCTGCCATCATAAGTTGGTCCTTGTCAAAGTCGCTCAGATCCTTATGCTTGCCCATTTTTCCTGCTTCCAACACATCATCTATGAGAACTGACTGTTCACTTGGGGCATAATATATCCCACCTCTTGACAGGTGCCATTGTAATGAGATAATCAATGCTATGCTCTTCACCTGTCAGTGGTTTTAGTGTTATAGCTGATGGATATAGGTTCATGGCAGGGTGGACCCCCAGCTGGGTAAACCCACTCCAAGGCGTTATATTCTAATTCTGTTACTGGGAAAGAATTTGGGAAACTAAGGCCCCGTGTAGACTGTGGCTCCAGTATGTATATGTCTAGAAGGACAATCTTGATCAAAATATAAAGCCATATTCTGTAAATGCTATATCCTAAACATGTTCCATACTTTTGACATCTCCATATTGTTCACCATGAAATACAGTTAAATTGATACCAAACATGTCCTTGGGAATATTTTGGTTAAACATAGTTTAAATGGCCAGTTTGACTTCACATGGTATCTCGGACTCACATTCCCGATCAACTTAATTTGGTGAGATATGAAGTGTAAATATGAATAATTTTTTATGAGACTTTGACCTTATTATAATTCAGTCTCAAACGACTAGAGCAAAATGTCAGATGACGCGTGACTCTAAACTCACAGAGCCAAATAGAAATTGATGAAAAATAATCTTCTTATGCGGCATCCCTTCGCCCTACTTCACTGGCTCGTAGTAGCAGCTCATATTAGAGTCATAGATACCCAATAACTTGATCAAATTCACTGTGTGAGGAAATCAAGTGAAGTTTTAGACATCTTTAGACGATGTAACATTCTTTTCAGGTTCAAATGGATGGTATGTTCTCAAGATGAGGGTCTGTGGAGAAATACGGAAATGACTTAAAAGGAGAAGAACAAGATATGATCTTAGAGAAGACAAACTATTTACAAACTACAAGTCCAAGTGACAAGACATGAAAATTGTCAATTAAGTCCAGATTCAGGATTTATTCTAGATGACTTCAGACATTTAAAAATAAATATACAGATATCACAATCTTCAGCAGCTGATTCCTGATTTATATTGCAATGGAACTATTTCACAGATGCAAATGAAACTGCCAGATATTAGATATTCAAACAGTTTAGTCTTCAGATGATGTTAGCATTAAAATATTTATTTCAATGTAAAGACACTCTCAGGAGACAGATATTGCAAATTTTAAGTATCAAATCTAACACAAATCCAATGATAACCAATATTTTAGCAAATTCCTTTGTAATATCCTTCTAATTAGAGATAGGAATGAATATGCAAAATTTCACAAATGCAGATCAACTAGGAACTGGGAATTGTGCTCTAAATTTAAAAAATACATTTTGAGAAACATGAATTTTAAAACGTGATGTAAGATTTTCCCAATTCAGTTAGTGGGAATTATCAGGTTTATAAAGGCAATTGACATAATGACACATACTGTAACCCAAAACAAAGATTTTAGTGTTTTGGTGATATATGACGTCATGTGATTGTGCCAAATGGGTGAAGCTTAAGCCTTTTTCAAAATTTTTATGTGTAATTTTTTCAAAAAAGTTTCAGATACCGTGGTGGGCATGAGTGTACAGAAACAGTGACATAAACCTTTTTTGTTGAGTTTATTGAAAATATCCAATAATTTAAAACATTTCAGTGTCTTTGGTGCTAACGCATCTTGATAACTTTTCCTTTTTCCTCTCAATGCACTTTTCTTTAGGCGGCATGTAAATCTGCTGTAGCGTTCTTCCAGTTCAGCATCCTGGCTAATTACTTCTGGTTGCTGGTGGAGGGCATGTACCTGCAGACACTGCTCGCGCTCACCTTCGTCTCACAGAGGAAGTACTTCTGGTGGTACATTCTGACTGGATGGGGTCAGTGCATTAATAAAATGAGTTCTGAGTTCAGAGGAAAGTCAGGGTGTGATTCATTTCTCTCATAAGCACCCTTGCAGTTTCTGATCAAAGCTACACAGTTTGCACTAATCAGGACTGTTTCATTATTACAATCTATATTTGTTTGTTTGTTTGCTTCAATTTTACTACTAGAATTACAGTTGCACTCTCTTGTTTGCAGGCGTGCCGTCTGTTGTCGTTATTGTTTGGGTGTTGACACGAAATTTCTATGACAACAGTGGGTACGTCAACCGCAATCATTCATTCAACACACTAGCACAAGTTTACTTGCTTTAGTCATTCTGGCTTTTCATTCTTATTTAAAGTTGTTGGGATGACACGGATAACATTGCCGTCTGGTGGATAATCAAAGGTCCGATAACAGCATCCTTGTTTGTGAGTAAGGACGTAATGTACTTTATGTCAGCAAAGTATTGTCTGTATCTGATTTATTTTTAAAGCTTTGACACAGATTATATGCAATGAAATTTCTACTCATTTTGTGC
Source organism: Notoglanidium macrostoma (assembly GCA_030068235.1). Lineage (NCBI taxonomy): Eukaryota > Metazoa > Chordata > Actinopteri > Siluriformes > Auchenoglanididae > Notoglanidium > Notoglanidium macrostoma. Next base: position 13,895,899 of record JAQQZR010000018.1, read on the forward strand.
CTGTTAGGCTAACATTGTCATCTTCCTAAATGTGATCCGGATCCTGGTCGAAAAGCTCAAGTCTCCCAGTGTAGGTGGCAATGACACCGGCCATTTCATGTGAGTCTTATTATAGGGCCTAGCAAGTAGGAAGAAGGAAATCTTTACTGCCAGCTCTAGTCATTTCGATAATAATCTGACCAAACCTGACAGGATTTTCTGAGAATTTATATTGGTAAAAAAAAAACAATAGAAACTATGTACAAACTTAGCTAACAACAGCAAACCTGACAGGATTTTGAAAATTACTTTTAAGCCATATATGTTCATTAAAGAGGATGATTAAGGCATGTTCAAAAAATATCTTACACTGCCAACACTAGAAAGCTCACTAACAAAAATTAACAAGAGGTTTTATTGTTCATAAATGTTTAGCATCTCCATTGCTAATGCTAGCTTAATGAGTTAACCAGACAGGATTTTCTGAACTGATTTTAAGTCATGTTTTTATTTAAAAAAGAAAAGAAATAAATAACTCTTTACTGCCAAAACTAGACAACTAGTTAAAATAAGCTAACCTGACAGGACCTTTAAGATATATTTATAAGTTTTTGACCTTATACTGGTAATGCTAGCCAGCTAACTACATCAGTTAACCTGACAGGAATTTCTGAGAGAAGCCATATTGATAAATGGTCACAATTGCCATTGTCAGAGCTAGTTAGCTGGATATCCTAAGCTAAAAGGGCTGATAAAAACTTTGTAAATTCTCAATGTGTTTAAAATTTTCTCTGTTGAATCTAGCCAACTAGCTTGATAAGCCAACCAAACAAGATTTCTGGGCAAAGTCATATGTGTAAAACTGTTTATTTTCTTTACTCGGAACACTAGACAGCTAGCTACCAAGAGCTTACCTGACAGAATTTTTAAAAAGAAGTCGTATAGATAAATGTTTTGAATTTGTACTGCTAAGGCTAGGTAACCACATGAGCTAATCTGGTAGGACTTTCTGAGAGGAATTTTAAGTCATATTGCTCATAACCATTGCTGTTAAAGCTAGATGACTTCTACATGAGCTGACCTGTCAGGACTTTCTGAGAGATATAAGTGCTCATAATCTTTGCTGCTAAAGCTAGCTAGCTAGCTACACGATCTAACATGATTTCGTGAGAGAAATTTTAAGGCATATTTATAAATGCTCGCAATCTTTGCTGCTAAAGCTAGTTAACTAACTACATGAGCTAACCTGAAAGGACTTCCTGAGAGAAATAAGTGCTCATAATCTTTACTGCTAAAGCTAGCTAACTAGCTACATGATCGAACATGATTTTGTGAGAGAAATTTTAAGTCATATTTATAAATGCTCACAATCTTTGCTGCTAAAGCTAGTTAACTAACTACATGAGCTAAACTGACAGGACGTTCTGTTGGGAATTTTAAGTCACATTGTCCAAATATGCTAGCCAGTTGGCCAACCTAAGCTAACATGACAGTGTATCTGAGAACACCTCTTTGAGTGCATATAATGGTTACTTCTCAGAAACATTTTTTTTTTTTTGGGCATGCCATTCAGTTCACTGAATGTTAAATAACATTGATGGATGTTTTGGCAGGAGGTTGGCTAAGTCCACTTTGTTCTTGATCCCTCTGTTTGGGATGCATTACACCGTGTTCGCCTTCCTGCCAGAGAACACGGGAGAAACGGCGCGACTCTACATTGAGCTTGGCCTAGGCTCCTTCCAGGTACATGTGTGGGTGTGAAAATTTAATCTTTGTAGCTTTTTACACAAATTGAGAAGCATGACTGCACAATAACAATCATCATAATTATAAAATTCAAATAATTTGATATGCAGTGTAATTTATATGCATTGTTCTTTGGCTCTGATGTGTTATTCAAAACCAATGATCTTAAATTATAGATAAAAAAATTTTTAAAAGCATCAATGTATATGATCTTTAAAAATATGAAATGTGTTGCTATACTTCAACATACTGATCATGTCGTTGTATTTACAGGGCTTTGTGGTTGCTCTTCTGTACTGCTTTCTCAATGGAGAGGTATGCGTTTCTGTGCTGTTTTGGGCCCATATACTGGTCAGTATAGCAATATACAGTGATTAAGGAAATCTTAAATAACAATAATAGAGATAAAGATGCCAGAAAATTCATAAATTTTTACATGTATATATATATATATATGTATATACAATATACCGCAATGTATTTCTATATTGTATGACTGCATAATTTCCGCTTAAGTCTAGAACATTCCATAAATAAATAATTTAGTGTTATATCATGGGCTGAGAAAATGTGGAGTTGAAAGTTGATGTGCTGAAGATCAGGATATGGGGTTGCATCATTTTTCATCCTATTCTCCACCGCTGGTGGAATCTCTTCAATCCCTCCTGTTAAAATACCTTACCTTCAGATCAGAAATCAGGGGTGATCCACTGATTTTTAGATGCTGTGCAAATGCCTGCTCTGTATCCCATCACCTGGTGTCCCTCGATTATTCAGTTCTATTATTCATCCCTAGCGCTGTACAATTCTGTTTTCTCCTCAGGTACAGGCTGAGCTGAAGAGAAGCTTGTGGAAGTGGCAGACCCAGAATCAGTTCAGTCCTGGTAAAAAGCGGCGCATCATTGTCACTCAGATTAGCGTACTGGAACGGGGCGAACCTCAGACAAATTTCACTTCCACTAAAGTCACGTCGGTGTGAATGTCCAACTTCAGGTCCAAGTTGCATCAATGGGAACGCAAGCAAATGTGAACAACCTTGCATTTTCGGAGGACGCGAAGGAATATGAGATACAGAGTGGCTATCAGAACGTGCTAAAGATCAGTGAATGGAGAGTAAAGTATTAAAATGTGGATTGGTTTGAACAACCAGAAGATAACAGAAAGCCTGTGGGTTAGTAAAAAAAAAAATAAAAGGGTGAAGCATGTGACCTGCTTCAAATAGATTATTCCAGAAGATCCTACATTGCTTATAATGCTCCTTTAGATATGCATAATATCTCTGATTAACATTTTGAGCATGATGGATCCAAAGCTGAAGATTCATAAGCTCAGATAGAACTGCAGGCTATAGCACCATTATTTGGTTTGGCATCAGATAAATGTTCCCAATGTTCTCCTGAAGACTGTACCATCCTTAATATTCAGGTCTGATTCATCTCATAACTGTGAAGTACAGATTCAATACAGATTGCAGCTGTTTGGGGATTAAAGTTATTTTCGGCACCTTTCAAGGTTTTCCTCATGAATAAGACCGAGACAAGCTGCAAACCAGAGCATCTTATCAAATACAGTACACATTGTACATGGAAACATTATTGTTCAGATTGTAGCATAAACCAGCCTGCTTCAAACTGCAGTTGTGTGTACAGTGATATTTTACACATAGAAATAAAGAAATATATATTGTAAATAATTGCAGTCTAAAAGGTGTTGCTGTGAAGATGTGCCCTTTAACATTACGTATTTCCATTTAGCTACTCATGTACTTATTAAAATACTGATAATACCTTAGACAACCGACTTAATGTACAATTCTTTGAGGAGATGCTAGCATTTTTGGAAGGAATCTCCAGTGTTAGAAGTAAATGTGAATGTGGATTATTAGCTTCAAAAGAAAAGCAAGGCTGGTCAGAAGACGACTGTTTAGGTTCTGTAATGTACATGATACATGAGTTTGTTTTGTGGCTGTTCCACAACACTAAATGTAGCTGTAGACGAATAAAAGGTCAAATGGACGTCCTTAAATAATTTAAGTATATGTAATTGTTGCCAAACTGCTGTTGTATAAAACAAATAAAACACTTGCTGTGATTAGAAAATAATCAGCTTCAGGGTAAGTATCATAAATTTACCACCGCTAAATATTTTATTCCTTCCATATTGTGTGTGTGTGTGTGTGTGTGTGTAATATTTAAAGTAAAATCAGATCCTGAATCAGGTAATGTCCGTCATTGATTCATCTATTTATTGAATATTTTGGCACTTTTACAAAGAAATAGCTATATATTCTCAAAGAACGTTAAACAACCAGTGTCCCTGTCTTGAATGCTGTGTTGTAGTGTTCATTTTGTCCATTTTTGTCTATGAACAATCACTGACTTTTAACAACGAGGCCATCTCATCACCTTTCCCGTATCACTCCAAAGCAGACAATAAAAATCCATGTACATATACAAAATTTGGCACAGACATCAGAAATACCAAGTTCATCTACACTGAAATTCGACATGTAGAAAAAGGGCGCAGATGTTTACCAAGAAGCTTACTACACGTCATGGAAAAGAAAAAAAAGAATAGAAGCAGGCTATGATACACAATGATTCATTCTGAAAGTACTATACAATTCTGTTCAGTACATTCAAGGTTCGAAAGCACATCTAGGCCGCGCTACGACGAGTCAAGGAGAGCCATGTGTGGATTTAACAGCTCTCTTCATGATGAACGGAAGAATGAAAGAGAAGAACACAACACCACCCAGTGGCAGGCAAATGCAACACACACACGCGCACACACATACAGCTGGCATTGGTTTATAACAGCTTCGAGACATGGTCGTTACCTTCTGAGCACGCTCACTCAGAAAGACAGCTGGTGTCAAGAACACAGAAAGCAGCAGCTTTTCCCCCTCTTTTTTCTATTTCACATGCAGGTGCATTCTTTCTTTCTTTAGGAATACATTTTTTCCTCTGTACATTCAAAACATCTGCATCTCAATCAGCTTAATACATCATTTGGTCTCTCCGTACATGCTTCGTGTGTTGGATGATACCAAAAAAATACCAAATAAATAAATTGTACAAATAAATATGGAAGTCATAACTGACCGTTCAAGTCGAACTCAGAAGTATTACAAAGATTCTTAGATGCTTAAAAGAACAACAATGAAAAATGACAATCCAAAAAAGGAATTTCTATCCATTGTGTACTGGACGTAGCATGCATGTAATTACAGAGGACAATCAATGTTTTCCTGAACTGAAAATAGAACAGAAAATGAAAATGCTTACTCAAAACGCACTTGCCATGGAAGTCTAAGGGCAGTTCTTGAATCCTGTGAGTAAATTTTAGGAATTTTGAAATCTCTGAGATCGGATCGAACACGAGATCGGATTAGTGTTTCAAAGGGAAAAAAACAAAAAAAAACAAGGTCATGTATTACGTGTGACGATGGAAAAATACCATGTTTCATTTATCAGTATCAATACTGAAACTTTAGGTCTGAGATCAATACCCATCCAATATTGCTTTTCTTGAAAGCTAGTTAAACTAGAAGGGAGAGCGCAGACCTCCGCCAAGGACAATAGTCCACTCTATGATATGCAAATCTGCAACCGCAAACACTTTCCAAAGTTGTTATCGTATTTCTACATGGACTATGTTTTGTTACTATTGAGCTTTACTGCCATCTACTGGATTTCAAGATGTACATCATTGTTGAGCTCAGATTTCTGCCAAGACCTAATGCCATGTCTCGCAACGTTCGCAAAAGCAATTCTAAATTCGTCCAGCCGCCCCCGTAACACAGATCTGCTCCAAAATGTAATGGGTTCTTCCTTGGCCCATGCTACACCCTGCCACCAAGTTTCATGGATATCAGGTTGGTAGGTTTTGCTCAATCCTGCTTACAGGCAGGCTCACAAACTAACAAACCACCACGAAAGCATAACCTCCTTGGTGGAGGCAATTACGAATAATTTTGAATAATTATTAATAATTCACACAAAAATCACTGACATTGAAAATATAATAAAGATGAAAGGATAATTAATCAACAAATTTTTTCCCTCAAATCCAATTCTGATCTTCGCTAGAGGTTTTTGTCCGATATACGATCAACAATTTTGTTTTCTACTGGTATCGGCCTGCCAGCAACACAGGGTGTCTAATTGGTGCCATTTCTGTATACGTGCGTACATTTTTACTGGATGTTTGAAAAGAAAAACTCTTTTACTAAGACATTCTCTCAAGTTGGAAGTTTTAAAATTATACAATATAGTTGTTGTTTTTTTTTTTTTTACCATTTACAGAATTTAAAGGTGCATTATGTCGATTTTTTTTTTCAAGATTCAGTCTCAAATAGTTAAGTAGATGGTGCGTTCAACATTTTAATTACTATTTTTACATCTTTAGCTTGAGGCCATTCCCACCAATGTTCACAAAGCTCTACGCTTTGGATCTCTGGCGGCTCGTAGACTGGCCCATCCAAACACAAACAAGCGTTCCAGACCGGAACACAGTTTTCCAAACAGGATTTCTTAGACACTTGTGCTAAGACCATGGTTTAAACCATTTTTTAAATCATGTTTCTAAGTTATTTGTACAAGTAGGGAAAAAAATGACTATTACACTTTTATCAGCTGCCCTTAGACTTTCATGATGAGTGAATTTGGACTGAATGGGTTTCAACCAGTGGTAATCACGTGTAAGTTACAGATGCATAAACATGCCATATTCCTGTATTAGACTGCTGTGTATTCTGTTTTTTCCTTCATTTATTCATTAATTAGGATGAATTCATTAATAAGCGTTTGAGGAACTCTGACATCCTTATGAGACCCAACTTAATCCATCACCTGGAGTATCAGGTTTCACACCGATACACACAACTCACACTCGGCTCTAAACACACGGGATGATAAATAAATCCAAAGCGCTGAAAGATTAAAATGTTGATGTTTTATAGAAAGCGACCTTCTCGTCCTGCTACCATCTGCAATGAAAGCTTTCATATTGCACGTGACTCTTTTTTAAATTCACAGAATAATGACTGGTTCAGCTGTGCTAATATTCTACAAACATTTATTTCCGACCGAACGAGACGGAAAGCACACTTAGCAAACACGGCAATGTTTATGTCCTCAAATAAGTCACAGTTAAGGATACATGAAAATAAAAAAATGAAGAAAAAATTATGATTGTCAGCAAAATTTTGGTTGCGTGACTAGTTTGACATCAGACTTCACTTTGTAAAGGGTCTGAGAATTATTCAGAATCAGTCATTCATTTGAAACGTTTTAGCCCTAAATTTCTTTTATTTGCAGTTTACGTTGAACGTGATCACAGTCCGTGGTGCACCAAGAGATCATTTTTAGATTTCTAACTATAATAATACTAGATATTCACTGCTGTCAGTACTGTATGCTAATAAAATACATCAATAGTACATTTTTTTTTTTAATTAAAATTTTTGTATTTTGCTGTTTGTTTTAAGTGAGATATAATAATTGACCAGCAGGCACTTTGAAAAACTGGTAATATAATATCATATAATATCAAATAATATAATGTATTATATGCAATTATTTCTTAATATACTATACATTATTATATTACCAAAAATGTTTTTTAATTTAACCATAAATGATTTTTTCATTAAACCAATATAATTTCTTCAGTTGTCAATGATAGCATACAGATTCTTAAATGTTTATACAATTATATGGCGTAAAAGTCTTTTTATTTTCTGTTCTGATATCGGATGTTGAATAGTTTTTTATATATATATTTTTTATTTTATCAGCTACAGATTCGCGCTTGCGGAACTGGCCTAAAAACAACATACAAACAAACAAACAAAAAAAGCGACCGATTTAAACCGATACTATATTTACGTAAATATAGATACTATTTCCCGAGTCTTTACTTTGTTGACATACTCTGTACTTGCGGCTGAGTGTAAAATAATTTGTTTAAAAAAAAAAAAAAAAGATACGTTTTATAGCCTTTTTATCGAGACGCACATTTCATTACGGAAGCTTTAGCTTTTTTATTTTATTATTTTATTATTTTTTTTTTTTACAAGCAATGCTGAATATAGAGAATTTCTTTTATATGGTCACTTTGAGAAAAAAAAACAACACTATTTTACAGATAAGACGATATCAAAAGAATCATATTTTGGCACTTCTTACTATTGATGAACAATGGCAGAAATACGGAGTACTTTAATACACGTAGATTCGCTCTGTACATCTGTCGCGCTGTATTTCCAAATGTGTCATATGAAAAGATTGTAAAGATTTGTGAGAGAAAAATATACTATTTTAAGCATTTTAATGAGGGTTTAAAATGGATTACACTCTGTAAAAGTGTTAGTGTTGGGTAGACTGGGGAAATGTAATCGGAATGAAAAGAAATATTATTTAACAGCTATTTTATGTTCATGGAAGGAGTCTCCAGTGTCAGCGTCACTTTTTTCTGACAACAAAAGTCTTTAGGACAAAGGATATATATATTTTTTTGTCTTAATATCTTCAAGAGCGGGCGAAATATGATGCTGTCTCACAGATCTTCCACAACGTTGAAAGTAACTATAAGTGGATAAAAACGACATGTTCATTAATAAATGTGAATAAACTGTAATTGTTGGAAAGTCCTGTCATATAAGCGGAATAAAACATCATGGAGCATGCTGTTACAGGAAAGTCCTATACCAGTACACCCCAAGCCTTTTATTCCTTACACAGCGATAGTATTTTTTGTGGCTAAATGAAAATTTCATTGACAAAAAAGGAATTATTCTGATCACAGGAATTTTTCGACGTATCCAAGTAGCAGATGTTTGTAATCAGATTACGAAGCCCAGATACCATTGTGTCCGTTCCTACCCAACGCTGCGCTCACATTAAAAATGTATTTGCATTAATTGTTTATTCATTAATAGGAGCAACGCGCATCTCCGAAACACAGCTGAGCCGTAAAATTTGTTCCAAGACAGTGGGTCGTCTCAGATCAGATGTTCTACCCATCTGATTGGCCTGAACGTCAGTGAGAATACAGATTATGTTGAAATATGATCTCTAAAAACAATGCCCTCAATGTAGCATTTGTAACAAATTTTATAACAAAATCCTAATTTACATGTTATGTATCATGTATTCGTTTCATTAATGGATGATAATTAGAGAGCCTCTTCAGCCTGTCCAGGGAGCAAGACCCCAAGGCTCGAGTAGGGTTTAATCAGATGGGGCGGATTTATGGGGTGGATTTAGAGCTGGCTCGTCCAATCAGACGTTCAGGTCGGCAGGTTGAGGGTGGCGCTCTCGGCCTGGGGGCTGGACATTCGGATCTGCGAGCTGCTCTTGCTCAGGATGGAGAGCTGCGTCCCCCCGTTCACGCCACTGCTCGCTAGCGAAGGGTGGCGCTGCTGCTTCAGGTCCACAGCAAAGTACCTGTTCACCGTCCAGCTGCGCCATTTCCTCTTGATCTCCGACTGCACCTTCAGGCAGAAACTTGAAAAGGTCATTTTTTTAATGGACTCAGCTGCAAGGGTGTAACGCGCTCTCCCACCTGCCCGAACATGAAACCACTAATGCTCTCCTAATGCATCACGCAGGTAAGTGGAGAAAGCTGAGTTCAGTTTAACATTAAAGGTCTTAAAAGAAAACTCCTCCCTGAAACACGTTAAATACACTTTTATTCAAATATTTGTGAGAGATTCCGGCGCTAATTCCTCGGTTGGTGCTGTATTTCCGTTATTGCTGTAGGAAGTTAGTGCTGATGATGTCACATTGCTAGCGCAGTTACAATGGCATATTACAAGACAAAAATATATATTTTTTTTCTCATATGCTTGAGCAGAGTGTACAGATGAGGAAGTGAGAGAGCTGAACGGGATAAAAGACTAAAGCGCCGCTGCATCGCTTTCCTTAGCTAAGGTTGAAATGAGCTCTAAATCAGCAGGTGGTTAAACAGCATTGTGGGTAATGTACGACACTGTTAACAGAAGTGGAAATATAAACCAGTGAAGTCAATTCCGAATTTCATTACCGTAAAAAAATGTGCAAAATTTCAGATCGTAACCATAAGATTATAAATATTCAGAGAGGAGTTTTCCTTGGGAAGACCTGCCAGAAAGTCCCTAGTGAAATTTTGTTCTGTGTTCAAACCTTTAAAAACCATTTTTTATTTTCTGTGCTGGCACATAAAAAGACGGTTAGGTAGCAAAGCTATTATAGCTAAGATAGATACGATTAGCATTGCTGTATTTGCTATGAATTCAGCTATCATCATGAATGTAATTAGGTACTTTTAACATATACAGTATGTCACATGTTCATTAAGTTACACAGAAGATATGATAGACAGAACTTGTTATCGTACAAGTAAACAGCTGCAAAAATGACGATCACGTATAACAATCACAGACGACGCATACAGACGTTAAAGACCTACCTCTCCGTTCAGGAAGCAGTAGAGCACGGCCACCACGAAACCCTGGAGAGAATCCGAGAGAGAAATGGAGTTAAGCAGTAATACTGTTTAGTAAATGAGTGGAAAGCTACAACATGTCACTGCATCACTCCATCCATTCACATCACTCCATCACTCCATGGTGTAACTGTGATACATGTTTCACATGTTTTTTGTTGTTTATTTCTTTATCCTCCTCCGTTCCCGCAGTTCAATTTTGTCCTCTCTAGAGGAATTTTAGAAACTTCTTTATCTCCCACACCATGCAAGCTACTGAACTACATTCCATTGATACCATATGTTTAGGGGTGGAGTCACTGCCTTCAAAACAATGGGGAAAAATGTTATGAAATGTTATGAAAAATAAAAAGAAAATTTTCCTGGAACTCAGGAGGTTAAAGCAGCAATTTGCACTTTTTTTTTTTTTTTTTTGCTTCTTGATTTGCAATTGCAATGAAATCATTGACCTTGTGAGACTTTTACGGAAAAATGGGTGAATATAATTTTAAAGACAACATGAAAAGAAGAATGTAGCACTAGTAATGTAAAACTAGTAATGTCTGTCATTAGTAATCACATTTTTAAAAAGTTATCTTTGAAATTATATGATTACTAAAATTTTTATAATAAATAAATACGGGGTGCCGTTTGTAAAAACAGTTTAACGTTTTTCTATGTGTCATTTTTCTAATGACAAATTTAGATTTAAGATTTAACATTTAGATTTAACGTTAAACATTTAAATTTAACATTTAACATTTACACAGCAAGAAATAACATGAGGAAGTTTAAATACAGTTTTTTGAGTGAATTTATCACTAAATTTATGAAAATTGTGCAAAATGATAGAAAAATGACACCTATAAAACTTTAAACTGTTTTTACAAACGGCACCCCATAAATAAATAATTATATACATACATACATGCTTTAAGATATACATATTTGAACTTTTATATTTGATCTTTATTTTGAATATAATATTTTTTTAATTTATGAGTGTTACACATCAATGTTACTTTCGTATTATTTTGACTTTACATTAACATTAAAGACATGAGTCTGAAATTAAGAAATTAAATCAGTTCCATTTTATAGAAATATTGTGAATCCCAAGGTTTTGAAGACATCTTGTTATATGATATGATTATTATGGCCACTAAAAATAATAATAAAAAGTCAGCTAAAACTGGAAACACAACCAATTCATTCATTTGTTCATTTTTGAACACTTTTGAATTGGATCTTGGTTTAGACCTTAATTTGTTATCGTTAATTTGCTTTTTCTTGTTTATACATTCTAGATACATTAATATCATTTTCATTCTCTACTGCTTTATTGAATACTTAAAATATTCTTTAAGCTGAAAGAAAGAAAGAAAGAAAGAAAGAAAGAAAGAAAGAATGATAAATAAATAAATAAATAAAGTAATGAATGAGAGCAGGTCCAAATGGCGTTTACCTGGAAAGAGCCGAGTCCGAGCTCGAACACTAGCCTCTCCCGCTTGCTAACGTCCTCGGGGGAAAAAGCGAACACGGTGTAGTGGATTCCGAACAGAGGGATGAGCAGCAAAGTGGAGCGAGCCAACCTCCTGTTAACACATAACACAATCACACACACGTTAATCCACACACACCTCCTGGAATGACTTGATTCACAGGCAATACGACGTGAATGAGTCAGTGATGGGCATAATGACTCATTTTAGTGAATCGACTCTTAGGAATCACACCGCATTCCACTGATATAATTCATACAACTACTGTAACTATATGAAAAGATCATGTAGCAAAGTTTATTTAGGAGTGATAAGAACACAGATTACATTTCCAGGTTGATTTCTAATAATATTAGGTGTATAACTGTCACTGCTACACAACAAAGACATAATACGTTTATAAAAATATAAATAATGATAAAAATTATTTCACATTTGGTGAATCTCTTGGTTTTGGTGTAATGCCACAGTGTAAACAACACATCTGGCTGTTGTTCCTTCAACAAGTAATAGGCATGTTTTAATGTGGAAATTTATTCACTTAAAGAATCAATTCACATAAATCGATTCATTTAAGAGTCATTCCAAGTGAACAAATCTTTCATGAATTGCTCACCACCAGCTGAAATGGAGAGTTCCAGAACCCATATATACATATTGGACACCAAAATAGCCCGAAAGCTATCCTTCTTAGCACTCAAGCTAATACATGAGAAGTGCATAAGTAAGCGCACCCCATAGGCACATCTGTTTTATTGTTTTTAGTAATTTTAGGATTATAAATTTCATTAAGATTTATTACGTGTCATCATTTGTTATACTGATTATAATATTTATTTTTAATTTATTTATAATGCATTATATATATAGATTTTTTTTTTTTTTTAAGTGGTCGCCTAGCCTTAGACATTCATATTTAAAATAGGCGACTGTTGTAATTGAATTGAAGAATGTAAAAGAAGCTTGAGGTCACAGTATATTATGGACTTTTTTTAACATAATATATGCACTTTATTAGGGAAATTAGGAAAAAATTAAAAATTACTTGCATTCTATTACATATCTTAAAGAAAAAATAATATATTACAATTTAGTTTAAACATATATATATATATATATATATATATATATAAAACCTCACTTACGTATTTAGCTGCATTTCATCATCAGATTTAGCAACTGGCACCTGGCTAGGCGACCGCTTAAAAAAATAAGTAAGCTAGCATTCTAACTGATGTGTATGTTTATATACAGTAGATGGCTTTATCTAAGATAGTATATAGTATAATTTGTGTTCACAGTTCTAGCATGCTACACTTATCCATAATTACAGGTTAAATTACAATTTCTATATAACAATCACATTTCCAATAAGTGGTGCATTTAAGACAGACATAAGTGTAATTTTTGCCAAATCCCCAGATGAATTCATCCAGATAGCACAACAATGCTGCTGATGGTTTATCACAGGTTATCAAACACACACACACACACACACACACACACACACACACACACACACACACACACACACACACACACACAGTGAG